>CAWUFW010009463.1:600000-783017 GCA_963921515.1 Calotriton arnoldi
TTATTTTTCTCTATATGATCAAATTCAGTCCGGTTTCAAAAATAACAATACATTCCAACGATTCTATCTGAAAGAGACACGTTAGTGATAGATTCCTTACCTTAGAATATCCCCAGGCGTCAGTCTGGATCCGGAACGTTTTCGTCAGCAGTACCCCTGCGCGTTGGAAAGTGGCGTTGTGATCGCCGGGATGACGTCGCGGCAGCTACGTAGACGCCGCCCTCGCGCGCTGACGTCAGTTCTTTCTTTTTCCGCGCCAGCAAGCGCAGATCTGGAGAGAGCGGTACCCCCAGTCATTTTTTGACTGAGTTTTTTGCGACTTTTCGAGTCGTTCGACTCCTGGTAGCACGAGGGGTGCCCGGGTTTAAGTCCTGCGGTTCCTGTTCCCGCATGATGTCGGTGACGGATCCGCACCGCGTGCGTCTCTTCTGCTTGGAGCGCGACCACAAGTCGTGCTCCGACTGCCGAACCATGGCCCGAAGTCTTTGCGGGAGCGGTCCCGAAAGCTCCTCGAGGCCCGGCAGTCCGCTCCGCGTCGCGCAAGGTCCCAGTCGCGAGGGAGGTCGAGGGATCGATCGCGGAGCCATCATCACTCCTCTTCAACGAAGTCTTCGCACTCGGGGTCGGGTAAGTCGAAGCATAAGAAGAAGTCAAAGAAGCGTCGACGCTCTTCGACTTCCCCTCGTCCGTCGGCTGACGCGACGCAGGGTGCGGGTGGTGCCACTCCCGCGTGCAGAGCCTTTAGAGTCGACTCCGGCCTTCCCACCCTTTCCGGGACCGGTAGCGACTCCTGCCCAGCTTTGTCAGTTTTACGAAGCCATGCACGCTATATTTGGGCAGCCCGACTCCGCCGGTGCACCTTCAGGCCCCGCGGACTCGGCTGGGGGCCCTAGGCCTTCGACGCCGGCGGCTTCGGCGTCGGCACCGCAGGGCCCCCTTGGATCCAGGCCTGGATCCGGATCGGCGCCGGTCGACCTCGTGACCCCTCCACCGGCACCGACTCCACCGGCACCACGTCCGCAGACCACGCCGGCTGGACCCCCAGCCGATGTCGACCCCGGCTTCCCCCTCCGTGTGGAAATGGAGTCGGACCGGCGCCAGCCGACGCCGGACCCGATTCCGATGGGTGGGTACTTTTGTGCCTACTTTCCACCCTGGCCATTTTCAGACAGTTTGGCAGCCAGAGGAGTGTGAGGAAGACTGGGAGGGGTCTGAGGACCCTCTCACAGCTCAGATAGAATACAACCAGACTGGAGAGAGGACCTGGGGGATGCCAGTGGTTTGGATACCTCACCAGACCATGGCATGTTGTCTCCTCCTACCGTGGCTACGGAGGAGGGAGCGTCTCACGCAGTGGTGTTGCGTAAGGCGGCCGAGGCTCTCAACCTCGAGCTTCCTACGGTGGCAGTCAGGACTAACCTCCTGACAGAGGTGCTTCAGCCGGCAGCGAGCTCTTCGGAGCCCCTGCTGCCGTTTAATGAGACCCTAACAGACATCCTTTTGGGCACCTGGTCCAGGCCCACCACAGGGGCTCCTGTGGATAGGATGGTTGCCCAACGCCATCGCCCGGCTCCGGGCGACCCCACTTTCCTTGCCTAACACCCCTCCCCCGAGAGCTTGGTCGTCCAAGCCTCAACATCCCAGAGTGCATTCCCTACCTCACCACCGGACAGGGAATCCAAGAAACTGGATCAACTTGGGAAGAAGTTTTTTTCTTCCTCCAGTTTAGGGCTGCGGTCGGTGAACACCGCATGCCTCTTGGGCCGTTATTCCCACTCCGTGTGGGATACGATTGCGCAGGTGCTGCCTCAGTGCCCGGAGGAGGCCCGGGCCGTGCTCTCCCGTGCTGTTGCTGAAGGGAGAGACGCAGCAAAGTTCGTCGTACGTTGTGGATTGGACACTGCCGACTCACTGGGTAGGACTATTTCAACGTCAGTGGCGCTTCGCCGCCACACCTGGTTGAGGACGACTGGCTTTTCAGGGGATGTCCAGAACACCTTAATGGACATGCCCTTCGATGGGCGTCGCCTGTTCGGTGACAAAGCAGACAGTGTGCTAGAGCACTTCAAGGACTCTCGTGCTACGGCCAAGTCCTTGGGCCTCTCCACCACGCGCCGTGCACGGTCTGCTTTTCGCTCCTTTCGTGGTCACGGAAGGGGTGCCCCAACACGTCCATTCCAGGGCCACAGGCCAGCGCAAGCTGTTCCTCAGCGCGGCCAGAGACATGGGAACCAGCGACGTGGTTCTGGGGGCCAGCGGGCAGGCCAATCCACTTCCGCCCCCTCCGCCGCAGCCTCCAAACCCTCCTAGTCAGACCTTTCAGGCCCATCAAACGCCAGTGGGCGGCAGGATTCGCCATCACCTCCCCCACTGGTGCACCATCACGTCAGACAGGTGGGTTTTGCAAATAGTCCGAAGGGGCTACTCCCTCCCCTTCGAGACTACCCCTCCACCCAAGCCACCCAAGTACCATCGCATGTCGGAGGATCATCTGACCCTTCTCCAACAGGAAGTTACGGCTCTCTTGGCCAAGGGAGCCATCGAGCCTGTTCCTGTCCCAGAAGTAGGTCGTGGTTGCTATTCCCACTACTTTCTGGTGCCCAAGAAGGACAAGGGCCTGCGTCCTATCTTGGATCTCAGGGACGTCAACCGCTTCCTCCTGAAGGAGAAGTTCAAAATGTTGACCCTGGCTCAGGTCTTGTCTGCCCTCGACCCTGGAGACTGGATGGTAGCGTTGGACTTGCAGGACGCGTATTTCACATCCCTGTCCTGCCGGTCCACCGGCGTTACCTGCGGTTCACGGTAGGCCACGAGCATTTTCAGTTTACCGTGCTCCCCTTTGGCCTTACCAGCGCCCCTCGGGTGTTCACGAAAGTGATGGCGGTGGTCGCAGCTCAACTGCGCAGATCAGGGGTTCCAGTCTTCCCCTTTCTCGACGACTGGTTGTTGAAGGCGGGCTCGTCCCAGGCAGTCGTCTTCCCACCTCCAGACTACGGCCGACCTCCTGCATTCGCTGGGGTTCTCCATCAACGTGCCGAAGTCACACCTGACTCCCTCTCAGAAGCTCCTTTTCATCGGAGCGGTTTTGGACATGACGCAGTTTCAAGCCTATCCTCCCGAACAGCGAGTCCGGGATATTCGGGCTATGATTCCGATCTTTCAGCCTCTATCAGGGTTTCGGTCAGAATAACCCTGAGGCTGCTGGGCCTCATGGCCTCCTGCATCCTGCTGGTCGATAATGCCAGGTGGCATATGTCGGCTCTGCACTGGGACCTGAAGTTCCAGTGGGCGCAGCATCAGGGGAATCTGTCCGATTCCGTCCAGATCTCGGAGGGCACTGCACGCCAATTGCAGTGGTGGCTCACGAACCAGGATTGGATCCCTCTCCCTTCCCCAACCAGAACATACAGTGGTGACGGACGCATCCCTTCTGGGATGGGGCGCCATATGGGAGAGGCGGAGATCAGAGGCCTCTGGTCTCCGGCGGAGTCCGGGCTCCACATCAACCTTCTGGAGCTTCGGGCGATTCGACTTGCAAGGCATTCCTTCCCTCTGTCCGGGGAAGAGTAGTGCAGGTGTTCACGGACACCACCGCCATGTGGTACTGCAACAAACAAGGCGGGGTGGGGTCTTGGACCCTATGTCAGGAGGCCCTCCGCCTCTGGACATGGCTGGCGCATCAGGGCATTTCTCTGGTGGTTCAACACCTGGCAGGTTCCTTGAACGCCAGGGCGGACGAACTCAGCCGCAGGTGCATGATGGATCACGAATGGCGTCTTCACTCGGAGGTGGTGCAAGGTCTCTTTCAGCAGTGGGGAGAGCCCTGGTTAGATCTATTCGCCACCGAAGAGAACGCGCAATGTCAGCAGTTCTGCGCGTTGGAATTTCCAAGGCGGCACTCGCTAGGCGACGCTTTTCGTCGCAAGTGAAGTTGCGGTCTTCTATACGCCTTTCCGCCTATACCACTTCTGCCCAGAGTGCTGAAGAAGATCAGGCGCGACCGGGCCCAAGTCATTCTTGTGGTTCCGGACTGGGCACGAAGAGTCTGGTATGTTATGTTAAAAATATTTATAGAGCGCACTAACACCAAACGGTTTCATGGCGCTGAGAGCAGAGGAGCGATAGTGTTGTAATAAACAGAAGCTTTACTCGTAGGCCTGAGAGAACAAGAGAGTCTTAAGAAGTGTTCTGAACTGGGCGTAGGAGGTAGCTAACCTCAGTCCAATGGGGAGAGCATTCCAAAATTGAGGGGCCAAAAAAGAGAATCCAAGGCCACCGTGTTTTTTGCGTTTGAAAGTGGGGATGGTGAGCAGATTCAAATGAGAGGAGCGTAGTTCACGGTAGGGGACATAACGAGCTGCGCCACATGGCCATCGATCCCCCGATCCGTCTGCCTCTTCGGGAGGATCTTCTGTCGCAGCAGCAGGGGACGGTACTCCACCCGAACCTGTCCAGTCTCCACCTCCTTGCGTGGAGATTGAGCAGCGGCAGTTGACGTCTTTCGACTTGCCTCCCGAAGTTTGTGATGTAATCTTGGCAGCCAGGCGTCCCTCCACTAAGACGGTATACGCCTGCCGATGGAACAAATTTGTGGCATGGTGCACAGCAAAGGCTGTGGATCCCCTTTCTGCTCCTCTTTCTGAGGTCCTCTTGTTCCTCCTTTCTTTGGCCCGGCAGGGCTCTGCTCTGGGCACTATCAAGGGCTACCTTTCAGCCTTTTCTGCTTTTCTTCGGATGCCTGATCAGCCTTCTCTCTTCAAGTCCCCGGTTGTTAATCGTTTCTTAAAGGGCATAACTCCCCTCTTTCCTCCTGTTCCCTTCGTTATGCCTCAGTAGGACTTGAATGTGGTCTTGACATATTTAATGTGCGCTCCCTTTGAGCCGCTTCACAACTGTCCTTTAAGGCTTTTACCTCTTAAAACTGCATTCCTGGTGGCCATCACATCTGCCAGATGAGGGAGTGAGCTCCAGGCTCTTTCTTCCAAACCTCTTTTTCTGGCTGTACATCCGGACAAGGTTATCCTTAGAACTCGTCCATCCTTCCTTCCCAAAGTGGTCACTTCCTTTCATATTGGCCAAACCAACACTTTGCCCACCTTCTTTCCGCCTCCTTCAAAAGAGGAAGAGAGGCTCCACCGTCTGGACCCAAAACGTGCGCTTTTCTTTTATCTGGATCGCACCAAACAGTTCCGGGTGGACGACCAGCTCTTTGTTGGCTACGTGGGCGCCAAGAAAGGTCGGGCCGTACACAAACGGACCATTTCTAGATGGGTCGTTTTGTGTATCAAAGCCTGCTATTCTCTGGCTAAAAAGGAGCCTCCAGTGGGGCTACGCGCCCATTCCACCAGGGCGACGGTAGCTATTACTGCTTTGGGACGGGGAGTCCCCCTCAATGACATCTGTCAGGCAGCTACGTGGGCCTCGCTGCACACCTTTACGAGACACTACTGCTTGGACAATCCAGTCCGGAGAGACGGCTTCTTTGGCCGTTCTGTTCTCCAGGACTTTCTGGTGTGAACTTAGTTTGCAGACCCTCCTCCGGGGTTGGTATTGCTAGGGTATCTATTCTAAGGTAAGGAATCTATAACTAACGTGTTTCTTTCAGATGAACAAGTTACTTACCTTCGGTAACGATATATCTGTAAGAAACATAGGTTAGTTATAGATTCCTTACCGCCCCACCCATCCTCCCCATTCTGCGAACTGATTTCTAGGTTTAAGGTTATCCTTTCAGGGCCCTAGTTTTGTTCACCAGTGGTAAGTGTCTTGCATGGCTCTGTGTTCCTGGCGCGGAAAGTAGTGTACAGAACTGACGTCAGGTGCGAGGGCGGCGCCTAGGTATCTTCCGCGACGTCATCACGGCGACCACGACGCCAACAACGGACGCGGAGTGACCGACGATGCCTACCGACGCACAGGGGTACTGGTGACGAAAAAAAATTCTGGATCCAGTCGGACGCCTGGGGGTAATTCTAAGGTAAGGAATCTATAACTAACTAATGTTTCTTACAGATATATCGTTACCGAAGGTAAGTAACTTTTTTATTAATAATGTGCGGCGAACGGGTACAATGTTAATGGCCCGGTATACTCTGGGATCCGTAATACATATTATGCTCTTAAAACATGTTAAACATGTCAGATGACTAGAGCGCATCAAGTGTTTTGATACAAGCGTTAAAGCCAGCCCTGGATTGATAAAGTATGTATATGTAACAAAGCTAAATTGAAAATGTTTTAATGATCCGTAAATGTAAAGGAATTTGAAACTAGACTTTAAAAATTAAGATGATATCCGTAGCTTGATTTCCGGGAGCATTACTAGTACGTCAAATACTAGTGTGGATAATCAGTGGCCTCAATTGAAGCACCAGCATGCTCTGACAAAAAGAGAGGACACATTAAAGGCAAAAAAGACAAATTGCTATGGTGGAGCATAGCATATAGCTTTGTCTTCTTTAAATAAACCCACATAAAAAATAAAAAAAATGCTCCAACCTTCCCACTAAAATTATAATTTCGATTTTTGTTTGTGAATTAAAGAAAATGTCATAATTTGTGTATTTGTTTGACGTATACTTATTTCTGTATTTTTGTATGGTTTTTTTTAGGTTCACATACTAATAGTTGTTTAGGCAGGGATCCCGGATTCCACTAGTTATTAAGTGGGGGTCCATGGAAGTAAAAAGGTTAAGAACTGCTGAATTCGATTGTACCTTGTGAATTGATGCATGATCGGTACACAAAGGGGAAAAAATAATGATCCAATATTGGGGTATTTTTCATAGATTCACATGCCTGAATCATTCCCCGTCGTCGAGATGGAAGTCCCACGGTAAAATACACAAGCAGTGCCATAAATAATACATAGGCTAAAAAAGGCCCAAGGCCATCTAAAAGTAGCCTATCTATGTCCTTTTTAAAAAAGGACCAAATGTTGTCTTCAGCCAATCAGCTGCTAGCACCCTCTAGAACACTCCCAACAGAGGCAAGTTCTCTTCAGATTTTCACCGCACGTCGTGTGGAAGGGAGTCTCCCTGAGTGCTACTCGGTTTTCTTCTATTCAGCTAATTTTGACATCATGTCAGACAAGAAAGGTCTTTTCCGCCCTTGCAAAACCTGTGGGAAGAAGAGGGTCCATGTGGATGATCCACATAAAGAATGTATTTATTGCCTTTATCCCAGGCATGAGGTGAAAGACTAAGATCTGTCGCACCTTCTCTAACAAAACCCTCAAGGACAGAGAGGGAAGATTACTTTTGTGGCTCCAGACCACAAAACAACAATCTCGTTCTTCTGATGAGGAAGAGGAGTTGGCTTCAACATCCCACAAGAGGGCTCGATCCCAAGACAGATCCTCAGTTGAGGGAAGAAAACATCTTAAATCTTCCCAAGAAAAGCCTGTTAGCAAGGAGAGGATTTCCAAACATTCCTCTGAACCAACGCTGTCTGTGCCCTCTACACCTGTCAAGAAAGAAAAAGAGCGTCCGAGATCTTCCTCTTCTGATACTGTGAGTAAAAAACTGTTAAAAAAGCCATATGTGTAACATCGTCGATACCATCGTCGACTGCAACCGTCATGACGACGGCGATCCAGTCCCCTATTCTACCTACTAAAATTTCTATCTCGCCGTTGAGACCGTTGTCGTTGAAAATAGTCGATGCCCCATCGTCTACGGCAGAGACACCGTCGACAACGACACCACCGTCGACGAAGGCCACACCGTCGACGACAATACCGTCGATGAAGGAAATCCCCTCGATTTAAAATTTCTGCACTGTCGACGCCCCCGTCGACGAAGATAACTCGGGTCACTACCGTTACAAAGACATTTTTACACCCGTCTTTGCAGGACTATAGCAAGGTATCACCTTTGCTCCCATCGCATCTTTTGGAAGGGTATATCGAGGAAGAGGAGAATGATGATGATGATGACGGCCTCTATGGGGTAGCTCACAGTCCATCTGAGCTTCATGTAAAATGCCAGGATGATGATGAAGAGGAAGAAGATTATCAGGAGGCATGTTATTACCAGGAACAGTATATGGCTCCACGTCAAAGCTGTCAATTTAACCTCCGACAGGAACCGCGTCACAGAGAAACGGCTCATCTACCGCCATCATTAATACAAGATCTGCAAGCCATGTTAGCGGATTACAGACAAAGATTCCCTCCTTAACAACGTCCACCAGAAGACCAGGTTCCTCATGTGGAAGAACCTACGGGCACACCAGACCCTCAAGTGCCTAGTACACCTGTGAATGCAATGGGCTCGGTGCCAGCCGACCCTGAAGATCAGAACACTTCCTCTTCGGAGGAAGAGGTAGAAGAGGGTGAATTACCAGACCCGGCATCCGTTCCTGATCCTTGGGATGATTATGTGATTCCAACACCATCCCCTCCTCCGCACTTGGCTTCAGACTCTTCCCCCAGAAGATATCGGGGGATTTCACAATTTAATGCAAAGGGCAGCCAACAGGTTCCACTTACCCATTACTGTAAAACAAACAGAATGTTTTCTGTATGATTTTAAAGAGGACACAAAGAAGGTGGTACGTTCAATTCCTATTATTGACCATATATGGCAGGAGGGCATGAAGACACCGGCATCCATACCACCAGTACTGCCTCGTGTAGAAAAGAAATATAGGGCTCCGGATGACTCTCCATCTTGCCTTATTGGGCATCCGAAGCCAGATTCTGTCATCTCCCAGGCTGCACAGAGACGCTCGAAGAATCCGGCCACTCCGATTACTCCCCCTCCCCCCCCCCCGACAAAGAAGGGCGTCGGATGGACATTCTGGGGAAGAAGTTCTCATCAATGGCAGCTGTAACAATCCGAGCAGTAAATGCTCTAGCCATTATCTGCCGCTATGACCGTCAGATGTGGTCCGATATGGCAGGACTGATAGACCTCATCCCAGAGGAAAACAGACCGGATGCACGCAAAATCCTACTGGAAGGTGAGCGTGCTGCTTCAGAGACAATTGACTGTGCCCTTGACATAGCATATACTAGTTTTGGACAGTTGGCTGGAGCGGCTAAAAGCCACTACCTTCAGACATGAAGTACAAACAAAAGTTCTTGATATGGCTTTCGAAGGAGAATCGCTTTTTGGAAAGCACATTGATGAAGCTCTATTGGCGATAAAAAATTATACGGACACCGCAAAATCTTTGGGAGCTCTGCAGTATATAAGAGTACCATTCAGAGGTGCTAGAGGGCGAGGATTCTCCACTTACAAGGGAGGATATCAGAGGGCTCAGCAATATCAACCATACCAATCTCAGTATCGCCAATCTTACAACCCTCCATTGTATCGCCAATCATCGACGGCTGGTTTCTCTCGCCAGGGAGGCCGCAAGCGAGCACCACAACAGGGCTGTGACTCAGGCAGAAAACAATGAGTTTGTCAGGGACCAGCCCAACTTCCCTCCCTACCCGTGGATGCGAAGATTTCTGCTTATGTACAGCGGTGGCACGAAATAACATCAGACCGCTGGGTGTTGGACCTAGTCACCAAGGGTCACAATCTAGAATTTACTCAACAGCCACCTATCACTCCGCCCAGGGGTCCCCCTCGTCTTCACTTATTACGAAAGGAAGTCTTGACCATGCTCCTCAAGGAAGCAATAGAAGAAGTACCATTCGCTCAGAAGGGAAGAGGTTTCTATTCTCGTTTCTTCCTAATAAGAAAGAAGTCAGGAGAATGGAGACCGATTCTAGACCTAAGGAAACTCAACAAGTTTCTCAAGAAACAGACGTTCAGGATGGTAACCCTCTCCGATATTCTGGGATGCTTAAACAAAGGAGATTTCATGACTTTGCTCGACATGGAAGACGCATATTTCCATATCCCAATCCACCCAAAGCACCGGAAATATCTATGGTTCCCAGTGGCTGGTACCCACTATCAATTCAAAGTGCTCCCGTTTGGCCTAAAATCTGCACCACGGATTTTCACCAAGTGCCTGGCGCCAGTAGCGGCGACCCTGCGATCTCAAGTCTTTCCATACCTCGACGATTGGCTGCTCAAAGCAGCAACAGCACAGGAAGCCGATCAAACAACGAGAGCTTGCTTCTGTCTATTCAATACATTGGGACTCACCCTAAACAGGGAAAAATCAATTTTACGTCCAACTCAAGTAATATCGTTTCTGGGAGCATCCTTGGACACCGTTCAATGCAAGGCGATCTTGTCTCAAGAGAGACAGATGCGTCTACAAAGGCTGGCGAAGACCATTTCAAGAAAAGGGTCAGTTACTGTACGAATGTTCAAATCGCTCCTGGGGATGTGCTCTTCAGCAATAAACCTAGTACCGCTAGCCAGACTAAAGATAAGACCTCTTCAGGAAGAGCTGCAGAAACAGTGGCAACAAGCTTTGGGATCCTTCGAAGATGTAATTCGAATCGCAACACGGATGGTGGACACACTACAATGGTGGTCTCAAGCGACAAATCTCGTTCAAGGCCTAACCTTTCTTCAAAGTACCCCAGACTTCATTCTAACAACAGACGCCTCCATGGAGGGATGGGGAGGTCATCTGCAGGACTTGCAAATCCAGGGCAAATGGTCTTCGGTACAGAAAAGGCAGCACATCAACAGTTTGGAGCTCAAAGCCATATTCCTCTCTCTCCAGGCGTTCCTGCCAAGAATAGCAGGTTCCTCAGTGTTGGTCCGTACGGACAATACGACCAGCATGTACTATATAAACAAGCAAGGAGGAACAAAATCCGTTACGCTATCTCAAGAAGCGCAGGAATTATGGGCATGGACAACATACCATGGAATCTCATTGAAGGCCGAACATGTCAGGGGTCTACACAATACCCTAGCAGACACTTTAAGCAGGTCTCAGTCCAGTTGCCACGAATGGGAACTAGAACAATCACAGTTGGACAAGGTCTTCCAAAGTTGGGGGAAACCAGCTTTGGACCTCTTTGCAACGAAGGAGAATGCCAAATGCCAGTATTATGCCAGCAGGTTTCCATTGCCAGGATCAAGGGGGAATGCCCTTTTAATGCGATGGTCAGGGATATATGCCTACGCTTTTCCCCCCATCCCATTAATTCTCAAGGTGCTAATCAAAATGAAGTCGGAAGGTTGCCGCCAAATCCTGATAGCACCACGTTAGCCCAGGCAATATTGGTTCCCAGAGCTGCTCCTGTTGTCGCAAGCGAGACCCATTCGTCTACAACCGTCCTCAACGATGTTATCGAGGAGCAAGGGCCAAGTGATTCATCCGGATCCACACTCTCTTCACTTGCATGCATGGCTCCTGAATTCCTAGAATTTAGAGATCTAAATATGCTGCAAGACTGTTGAGCAATAATTGCTAAATTCCGTGCTGAAAGCACTATCAAAACATATCGTTTGCAATGGAAAAGATTCTGTGCCTGGTGTGGAGAAAATAACGTTCATCCTCTGCAAGCCCCTGCTGAGCAGATTTTGCCGTACCTCCTCTCTCTGGCTAAATCAGGTCTCACTTTTTCTTCAGTAAAAGTTCACCTGGCTGCAATTTCCCGGTACAGGTAATCTCCTCAAATTCCTTCTCTCTGTACATCAAATCTCATAAAGCAATTCATGAGAGGCCTTTTCCGCGCTTTTCCCCCAGTGCGCGGACCTCCTCCGGAGTGGAAACTCAATGTGGTCCTGGCGCAGTTGATGAGACAACTGTTTGAACCGATTCACAAAGCAGAACTTAAATTTCTCACATGGAAAGTATCCCTCTTGTTAGCTCTTACTTCTGCAAGAAGAGTGAGTGAGATACAAGCCTTTACAGTCAAAGAACCTTTTCTACATTTCACTGAAAATTACGTAGCCCTATGGACAAACCCAACATTCATTCCGAAAGTACCAACGCAATTTCACCTCAATGAGCCGGTGATATTACAATCTTTCTTTCCAAACCCATCTAGTCCAGCAGAACGGGCCTTGCATACATTGGATATCAAAAGATGCTTAAATTTTATCTTCACAAGACAAAGGAAATATGAAAAACAGATCAGCTCCTGGTAGCTTACGGACAAGGAAAACAAGGAACGGCAGTAACGAAAGCCACGATCGCCAGATGGGTCGCATCTGCGATACAGTTCTGCCACGAAAAAGCTAACAAACCTCTGACAGTGAGGGCTAAAGCACACTCCACGAGAACAGTCTCTGCGTCTGCAGCCTTGTTTGCAGGAGTGACATTAGACAAGATATGCCGTGCTGCGACATGGAAGAATGTCCACACGCTTACGAAACACTACTGTCTGCAATCTGCACAACGAGAGGATGTAGCGGTTGGCCAAGCTGTACTGCGTCATCGCTTAAACTGAGGTCAGCCTCTTTATTTTTCATAAGAGGAAATCTTTCCTTTCTTTCTTTCTTTCTTTTTAATTAAGATAATTGATCATGTAACTAGATTTGACAATTTGTACCATAATATGGTTTGTGATATATCTTTGGATAGTTACTTCAACATCGCTGGTTTTAATATTTCAATATACTGTAACGTTTAGCACATGCATTGTGTAAAGAATAGTGGATAATTATTGGGAGTTTGAAATTACATGTCTCCCACCTTCCGCTAACGACAGTACAGTTATGGTACTGCTTGCTATTCTGATTCAGGCATGTGAATCTATGAAAGATACCCCAATACTGGATAAGAAAACAAGTTACTTACCTGTAACTACGGTTATCCAGTATTGGTATCTTTCATAGATTCACATGCAACCCACCCTCCTTCCCGTGGAGTCAGTTCTCATGGATTTTGGGATCCTTGCTTCCCACTTTTGCTTAGAAAATCTGAAGAGAACTTGCCTCTGTTGGGAGTGTTCTAGAGGGTGCTAGCAGCTGATTGGCTGAAGCCAACATTTGGTCCTTTTTTAAAAAGGACATAGATAGGCTACTATTAGCTGGCCTTAGGCCTTTTTTAGCCTATGTATTATTTATGGCACTGCTTGTGTATTTTACCGTGGGACTCCCATCTCGACGACGGGGAATAATTCAGGCATGTGAATCTATGAAAGATACCAATACTGGATAACCGTAGTTACAGGTAAGTAACTTGTTTTCTTATAAGCTGCAACTTGGTGGATGGCTCTATATATCATGTTTATGGATGACCAACAAACTCTATATATCTCTGTCATTGTAAGAATCTGGTGGACGGAATGGTATACAACATATTGTAGAACGGCCATGAGGACCAAAAAATTACAGATGAAAAAATTGCAACCATTTCCCTACTTTCATTAGTTTTTGTTGCCAATGATTAGTTTCCTTGGGAAAACGATGTAAGTTCTACACCAGTGATCTCTTTCAGAACTTAAAATGTTATCTACTTTTCAGAAATGCAGAAATGTACTGAGTTTACACATAACATTTCACACCTCTCCTCCAAGATGCAAGTTAATGGAAGCCGGAAAAATACGAAGTGTTGACTACTACTTAGAAAATTGCAACAAGCACTGGCAAAGACAATAGGTCTCACCTGTGCGCCATATATTGGATTTGTCCATTTTTTTTAACCATAATGTACAGTGGCGCAGCTGAAAGTAAAAATTAAAATCACTGACGCATTTAGTGCTGGCTGCGTCATAGCGTTTTTTTGTTTTTTTTTTACTTTACTTAGAGCAATAGTTCAAAGCAGCCGCGAGGCTCCGACACATGACTAAAAAGGTTGTATGATTGAACAACGCACGCATTCATCACGCGTGCCTTTACAACACGTACACTACCACGCATCACCCAATACCACGCATCACCCAATACCACGCACCCCATTACCAAGCATACTATTACATCACGCATGCATCAGGGCACAATGAAAGTGCCATTACAACGCACACACTAATCACGCATACCACTTCCACGCAAACTTTTAACAATGAAATTGTGGTATATGTGATAATGCTTCCAACACTGAAAGCTGCACTCAGGGCAGCTCAGCGGCTCCGTTTCGGGAACGGCTGCCACGGTGGCTGTTCAGGCGGACACAAATGTACTCTCGCCCTCGTAATCCCCTCTCATGCCGATGCACCCACCACTTAGCCCGCACAATGGCATACCGGGCAGTTACCTGTGGGCTCCGCTTTTGCTGCCGCTGGTGGTACTAAATCTGGTTCAAGAAAAGAGAGAGGGACCCAAACGCCAAAGGAGAAGGGTACCAGAAAAGACCTTAGTCACAAAAAAGCCCCCTTCGGGTAAATGCACATACAACAATCCACACTCACAATAGGAACCTTATGTCACCAATATGAAGACAACGAACTTGGGGACCAAGAGATCAAGTCATCAAATGGACAGTACAAATTTATTCAGTGAAAACATATACGGTACAGTATACAAAAATAGTATTAAAAACAATTGTTAAAAATCACAGTACCTATCTAAATACATCATAGAAAGACAATTTAAAAAACCGTATAAAACAACCCTATCACAAAAAGACAAATTATATCTAATAGCAGCAGCAATAAGAATTGGGAGAACAAGCAGGAAAATAATTCCTAATCATGGAAAGGACCACTAGATCTTGCATAGATCAATTGTTATATTTTAAGAGAATTCTTTGTCTTGTTATATCCTCAATAACAGTTGTCCACATAGATTTATAGTAGGCCTTCCTTGTCAGAGCATCGACGCGTTTCGGTGGGCGCTATATTTTGACCATCACCACCTTCAGTAAAAACACAATAACTCCCAGTAAAAAACAAATTCTTTAGTAGTATCCACAAAATTGGACTAAATCAGCCTCAATTTGAAACCAGCGAGGGCAATTCTCTTATTCTTGCTCCTACAAGTATCTCAGCTATTCTATCAACACTCTTCCTAGACCGTAGCTTTTCCCAGGTTTATACATAAAAACAGGCACGATCTGGAACTCCCGTTCAGATATCTATATTCTGCTGGGAACAATCCGGGGTATACACTTCCGTCGAGGTGTATACCCCGGATTGTTCCCAGCAGAATATAGATATCTGAACGGGAGTATTACGATTTAACTGCCCACGTGACTGTTGATTGGAAGTGGGTACGGTATCGAAGATCCCCTAAGATTGAAAGGTATTTAGACGAACTGGATCTTTAGAAAAGAAACGATCCGTAACTGCCTCTTACTTCTGTTGAAGATTTGGAGGCATTGGACATATATATTTTTACCGCGTTCCAGATTGTGCCTGTTTTTATGTATAAACCTGGGACAAGCTACGGTCTAGGAAGAGTGTTGATAGAATAGCTGAGATACTTGTAGGAGCAAGAATAAGAGAATTGCCCTCGCTGGTTTCAAATTGAGGCTGATTTAGTCCAATTTCGTGGATACTACTAAAGAATTTGTTTTTTACTGGGAGTTATTGTGTTTTTACTGAAGAAGGTGATGGTCAAAATATAGCGCCCACCAAAACGCGTCGATGCTCTGACAAGGAAGGCCTTCTATAAATCTATGTGGACAACTGTTATTGAGGATATAACAAGACAAAGAATTCTCTTAAAATATAACAATTGATCTATGCAAGATCTAGTGGTCCTTTCCATGATTAGGAATTATTTTCCTGCTTGTTCTCCCAATTCTTATTGCTGCTGCTATTAGATATAATTTGTCTTTTTGTGATAGGGTTGTTTTATACTGTTTTTAAATTGTCTTTCTATGATGTATTTAGATAGGTACTGTGATTTTTAACAATTGTTTTAATACTATTTTTGCATACTGTACCGTATATGTTTTCACTGAATAAGTTTGTACTGTCCATTTGATGACTTGATCTCTTGGTCCCTATGTTCGTTGTCTTCATATTGGTGACATAAGGTTCCTATTGTGAGTGTGGATTGTTGTATGTGCATTTACCCAAAGGGGGCTTTTTTGTGACTAAGGTACTAAATCTGGGCCGTGGCCACACCTCCAAGATCATTCCGTTGAGCTTCACGCAAGCGCAGCCTTGTTTCCAAGGCCGCGTTACTTACAGGGTCCGCAAGATCGCCACGCCACCCACAGCAGCTACTAAATTGTACGTTTTGGTCATGCTGCATTGTTCTCCTGGGTCATGGGGTATATCAGCTACAAAATGGGCAATTCCTGTTTTCTGCCCTCAATGTTCAGCGTATGTATGTTGCCCTATGTGGGGAACCGAACCAGCAGTGTAGACGGCGACCGCCGCCATTTTAGTAATTTCAGTCTTGCGGGCCAATTTACCCGCCGCACACCCCCTAGAGATGGTCAGTCAGGAGGTCCCCAGCCACAGCAGACACTCCGGTGGGGGGTCCCGCCGGGGCATAGGGCTCCATGAAGCCCACAGTTAAGTTTAATGAGGCCTCCGATCGTGGCTTGCCCACGCCCCATAACACTAACCCCTAACAACTAATTTAAAGCAATAAAGCCACAAACTCATTACCACGCATAAGCTTTTATTAAATGCATACTTGTGGTAAAACCATGCGTGCTAAAGGCATATGCGTGGTAATGACTTTGTGGTGACGGTCACACGTGTTTATGACCGCGTTGTTTCCCGACTAAAAACCATTAGCAGAACCAAATCGATCTGTAGAGTGTTTTGTTAGGGAATGCTGGCTATGAGATCTGTGCAGTTCCCCAAATTTTCGAAGTGTCTTGAAGGCCAGTGCTGAGGTGCACTGGCAGAGAGAGCTCTGTGGAGTTCTCTTGATCAAGAAATGTGACTGTGGGTGTTTTGTAGTCCCACAGCCCATGAGGGGTGTCATAAAGATCGAGTCTGAACGAGGTGCAGTTGTAGAGCTGGGTCCTTTTCAGGAGAGTTGGCTGTGGGAGCTGGGTAGTTCCCCATCCTTGAGAAGTGCCCTGAGGGTTGAGGTGCATTGGCAGAGATATGTGGGGCGAGGTTTCTGAGTTCGAGTTTAGATGATGCAAGTCGAGAGCGAGTGGCATTGGAAGAGCTATGTAATTGAATTTGGGTGCTTTGGCAGAGCTGTGGACTAGCCACTGGTCCTCAAATAGCTTGAAGTGCGGTAGGACGGAGATCAGGACGCATCAGTGAGGGCACATTCCTGCTGCTGAAGCAGCATTCAAGACTGGGGGTGCTGACAGGACTAAGTGCAGAAGCCAGGCCAGGAGGTGTGGTGGGCGGGCAGTGCAAGGGACTGCAGGAGGTGCTGCAGCCCACCTCTTAGTTGTGATGACAACAATGCGAGCAGATTCCTTACACTTAAGGTCACCATGCTCCACTCGTCTGCCTTTAAATTATCACAACACTGTATTCTAGGAGTTGTAGTCTTGAATTCCATTATTGAAACTAATTGGGCGAGGTTTTCAAAACACACTGGTTTGCGAAAGGGAATTACTGGGCTGGACCTGCGTTTTAGGAGATATCTGTAAACTAATCAATCCTAAAGTAGCACCTGTGCTGGGAGAAGGTACTGCAGAGTACAGAGCATAAACGCAGGGAACGCTGATACCTTCGACTGAGGTGTGCGGACAGGGATGTGTGGGTATCTAGTACTGGAACAGAAGAGCGAGGATACATACCGAATTGAACCTTGAAAGAAGATATTTTGCATGAAGAATGAAGGCATGTCACACCCTCGATAAGGGGTACTAAAATCCTGTGTTATCTTGTAAATGTGTGCAATGTGATGGCGATAAATCTGTAATTTTTATGACGGCTGTTGCATCTGAAAGGCCAGTAAGGTTGGGGAATGTCAGTCACATATCGGACAAGTGACCTGCTTTATCCAGCTTTGCCGGTACTATAGGGGAAATTGCCCATCTCGAATCCTTGTAATTCCCATAGGCTAGTTCTCCTCTCGTTTTAGGATTGAATGTGATCTTTTAATTGCAGCTAAGAATTTGATCATTCAAAATGTACATTATTTTGGGACAATGGTCTCACATTTTCAGAAGTTCATCAAAATTCCCACATGAGCCACAATTCCATAATCCTGTCAGGTTTCATCCTCGCATGCACCAACACATGGAAATGAACAAGAAGACAGATCACGTGGAGAGTGCTTGAACCGTGACCATGTGCCATAATTTCCATCGGCTCCCGTTGAAGCCAAACTGTTGTGAGATGCTGGACTCGGTGTCAAACATGCCTCGGGCCCGGCCACCGTCGTCACAACAGCACGTTTAACCTCCATGTCTTCAGTGTCTTAGGCAGGCCTCGGAAGGGTCTGGAGAGCAATCTCTCTACAAATGCCTTCTACAAAAACCAGGGGCGATGTATTGGGCAATCGGCTTCCGTGGCTAACGGAGGTGCGGGTGGGAGGAGGGGAGAAGAAACCGGGACTGGTAGGTGGATGGGAGGGGAGAAATAACAGGGAAGGTGGTTTGTTCAGCCTGTATTTGTCAAAGGTGCATGTGCAGGACTCATTTGCGGAAAGCTGTAGACACTACTCCGCCAATTCAGGGGGAATTTGCATGCTACCAAAACATTTATTGCATGCAAGCTTCAAATAATGTGCTTACACACTGCGGAAGCTCGCACAATACATACTTGAAAAGTCAGTGGCACAGTGTTCAACATGGGGCCCATGGCAAAAAGCAGACGATGCCGGCGACGGTTTTATATTGCTCCCTGGCTTGGCACCAAATAGCTCTCGGGTGTTTATAAGCTCATGAGGAGGGAAACCTAAGCGCATTTTGGCACGTCATGACAGTAGGATTGAGGGGGGTTCCGACTCTTACTGCGCCGTATAGTGAGCAGCATCCGAGGCTGAGGCGTAGTAGAAGAAAGCTGTCGGTTGGGACTCTTCCGCCAACGAGAACCACCGAGTAGTACTCTGCATCATCAGCACGTCGCTTCATGCGCCCCTTCCAGTGGGTGAACATTTTAAACTGTAGGACAGAAGGGAGTCGAGGAAGGAAAGGAAAAATAGGAACGGGAGGGCAGGAACTGATAAACTTTTAAAAAGAGACCTGTGATGCGGCCACTGTTGACCGCGTCATAGGGCAAAGAGTACCTAAATCAAAGGTCGAGCAGCAGATAGCCAGTAGATAAGCTCTAAATCACAGCTAATTAATCTTTACTTAGTTGGTGCGCTGCAGACTGAAAAGGAAGTGACGTATGGCAAGCACTGCCCAATGAGAAGGCAGTAAAAAAAGAGCTACAATGATGACAACGAATGGTAAGCAAAGGGTGGTTTCAAGGCTCATTATTGAATACAAGAGCCTCGCAAGCGAGAGCGCATGCGTTAGCACATGCTCGCGCAGGCTGAGACCTAAAAAAGTTAGTTTTTTGTTTTTTCGGTGTGTTTTTTTAAATAAAGAACTATGCCTGTTCCTGAAAGATAGGTAGGAGGTGATCTGAGCACAGCAACCTTTTGTTGATTTAATTTTTAGTGCGCAGCACTTCTTTTTTATTTTCCCCAAATATCTGACAATATTGCAACATTTTGGCTGTTTTCTCTGTTCCCTCCAGAGAAATCCACAATCCTTATGTACTTTTAGAATCTCCAACATGGTAGAATAAAGGGGCTCAAATTTGGCCTGGATAGCTTTAGTAAATGATTTAGGCCCAGATCTCTGTACTGGAGTGAATGTATGACCTTGTTCTGCATTTTGTCCATCAATTTTTCTTTTTGCATTTGTCACCCGAGTGGGATGGGTATGCCCAGACGTGGGTCCCGTGCTCTCCATGCTACTGGAGTCAAGCTATCCTGGCTGATGAGGGGTGAAACCCCGAAACCAGTCCTAGGATGCTTGTTTCCAGTCCAGGGAGGACCTGGCCTGGCAGTTCGGGCTGGATTGTTCCCATTGGGAGCAGGGTCAAGACTGATTTGCATATGGCTGGGCTCAAACTGGAATGGCATGGGGAGCAAAAAAACGATGGATTTAGGCCCAGATCTCTGTACTGGGGTGAATGTATGACATTGTTCTGCATTCTGTCCATCAATTTTTCTTTTTGCATTTGTCACCCGAGTGGTTGGGTATGCCCAGACGTGGGTCCTGTGCTCTCCATGCCACACGGAGTCAAGCTATCCCTGCTGATGAGGGGTGAAACCGGTCCTAGGATGCTTGTTTCCAGTCCAGGGAGGACCTGGCCTGGCAGTTCGGGCTGGACTGTTCCCATTGGGCGCAGGGTCAAGACTGATTTGCACATGGCTGGGCTCAAACTGGAATGGCACGGGGAGCAAAAAAACAATGGATTTAGGCCCAGATCTCTGTACTGGAGTGAATGTATAACATTGTTCTGCATTCTGTCCATCAATTGTTTTTTGCTTCATGTAATAGCATTCCGCCTCTCAATTCCGTCACCAATGAAAATTATTAACTTCTCAGACTACCATGCAACGTTATATCATGTTCAACCCACACGTGTGTGTGCATATATATGTATATATGTTTGTGTGTGTGTGTGTGTTTGTGTGTGTATATATGTGTATATATATGTATATATTGTTAACCAAGATGCCCTGAAGCTTGGGTGCACACTCGACAGTGCTCAGCCATCTGGCTTTCGTATTGCAGTATGCCTTCCTATTTCGCATTCATTTTGTAGTGCCAACGCGTTTCAAGGTCTCTCCACCTCTTCATCTGGGCTGCAACAAATGACATCTGAAAACTCGCATGCTTGTTTTTCACTTAATTTATTGTATCTCCGCCCCCAGTGGGCGTGTGCTTCGTGCACATCTTCTTCATTGCATTATGGGACAAGAGGTCCCTGATGCGAGTGTACGTAAGTACTGACAGTCAGTTCAAATGTTCATTTGTCATTAATGCATTTATTTTCTTTCCTGTAGTAGGTTTTGAAATGATCAGACAACTAATTATATGCAGAGCACTGTGCCAGTGATTTACGACAGTTCAAAATCACAGCCTCACCTGGCTGGTGAAACCTTCCTCATCCAGCTGGCGATGGTGCACCTCCCCACGGCCAGGCTGCCGCATATAATTAGTTGTCTGATCATTTCAAAACCTACTACAGGAAAGAAAATAAATGCATTAATGACAAATGAACATTTGAACTGACTGTCAGTACTTACGTACACTCGCATCAGGGACCTCTTGTCCCATAATGCAATGAAGATGTGCACAAAGCACACGCCCACTGGGGGCGGAGATACAATAAATTAAGTGAAAAACAAGCATGCGAGTTTTCAGATGTCATTTGTTGCAGCCCAGATGAAGAGTGGAGAGACCTTGAAACGCGTTGGCACTACAAAATGAATGCGAAAATAGAAGGCATACTGCAATACGAAAGCCAGATGGCTGAGCACTGTCAATGTGCACCCAAGCTTCAGAGCATCTTGGTTAACAATATATGTGTATATATATATATATATATATATATATATATATATATATATAACCACGGGATTGCATGATTTACAGTATCCCTCTGGAGGCTCAGATACCATATATCAGTCTTCAGTTATGCTCACTGCCGTACCAATCCTATGTATAGCAATATTAGAAAAATAAAAGAAGAAAACAGTAAATTGAAAAACTTTCGGGCCTTTACATCCCCCTAGTGTATGTCTCACAGACTCCTCGTTAGGTGTCCTCTTAGCTTTATCCCTGTTCTTCTTAGTAGCGTCCCCCCATTTCTAGTGTTACATGATGAAGTATTGGAATAACCTTTGACATGAGAAATACGAATCTAACTTGCAGAATATAAGGGTGGCAGTTGGTCACCTTCAGGGAAATGCAACAGTAGTGCATTCCAACTCCTCGCCGATCTGTCTCCCTAGGTTCCTACTAAGTTTCCCTATACATTCCGTTTCTGTTTCTGTCCTTCGTTTCAATTCAGGCCTTGATGGGCGGGTGTTGGGTTGGTTTTAAAGACAACACAATTTGTCTTTTAGCCTGCAGTAAACCAGGATCATCAAATTTGCATTTGGCTTTCAGGGGCTTATGGCATATCTTAAGTCCTAGCAGGGATAATTTAGGGCCACAGAGACCAGGCACCCTGTATGGGCAGTCATTGTCTTAATTATTTTCAGTATCCCCTCCTCTCGGCTAACTTAAAGCCAATACCAGATGGAAAAGCGCAACTTTTTCGGTCACCTGGGGCGTACTGTGGACAGCACCAAGTGTAATATTTTCCTACCCCCAAGAGTTAAGTATGCTTGGTGGAGGTAGGTAAATTGAATGTACTTGAAGTGAGAGTCCCTGGACACAAATTACTTTTCTGTTGTCCATTCCTCACCGGTGAGTGGCATCAGCAGATCCCTTTCCCAATGTGTTTTGAGCTCCTCACACATTGAGATCATGGCCCCACGAGTTCATTTTTATGAATAGGTAATTACTTTTTACCCTGACCCTACCGTCAATAAGTTCTACTGTATTTGATCAATAGATAGTTCCTCTGATTTGTGTCATATCATAAAAAACCTCGGTGTAAGACAGTTGTCCTGTTGTGATATTGTGGGCTTGATGAATCTCACAAAGGACAAACTTTACCTTCCTAGAATAGTTGGCAAGCACAAAGAACATCAGCTGCGGTTAGGTGTTCACTGATATTTGTTTCCTTTGCAATTTTATCAAACTCTGATGCAAACCACAACAAAGATCATGAACACAAGCAGATTTCACTTTAGTTTTCTAAAGATAACTGATTGAAAATGTCCTCACTTTATCTACTGACCCTGGGAGCAAAATATTCTCGGATGGCATTTCTGTTGTGATGGGCATTGGTTCCAACACCTTTCTTAAGTATTCGGTGTCTGCAGTTTGGGGCATTTCCATCGATCTTGCCACTCTCTGCAGTTTCGCTGCAAGAAACCAACTCTCTAGGACCGGGATTCTCATTCTGCCTTCAGTTCTGGGTTGTTTGTTTTTAGTCCATGCTACTCGCTTTCTCTCATTCCTTCATATAATTTCTTAAAGCAGGGTGTCTGCTTCTTTGAAAAAAGTCTTTGTCCGCATTAGAGAGATTTACAAAATAGTAAAGAAACCTGGTCAACAGAATCCGTTTAGTCAAAGCTTCTCTGCTCAGCACAGATTTTGGGGGAAAAATGTTAATACTGCACTAGCCATATTTAGAGTTTAATTGGCATTTGTGACATCTTATTAAGTAAAGGGGCTTTCAATAGGCCCTCGCTGTCAGTTGTGAGGGACAGCAGTTGAGCTTCTATTAGGAGGGACCCAGTATCATCTGGCCTTTCTATTTTGGGGTGGGCTTTGTACAGCATGGAGCAATAGTTGCATAAGATCGAATTCATTTCCATTTAGTCTACCTAGTTCCTCCCCCCCGCCCCCCACCTTCATTATTACGTATTGCCATTGATGTTGGTCTTTCCTTGCTTTGTTTCATGATATGTGCTAACATGCAGTCCATTCTGCCCAATTATGAATTTTGTTGTAGTTGAGCTTTCAGTGCCACAATAACCTTGCAAGTGATTGTGCGCTTTACAATTACACATACCATTCACAATAGTTCCTAAGCCTTTTCTGTTCTAGCACCTGGTTTTGTTTCTCTTTGGTTGTTAGCAATTAGGCGGTATGAGTGTTATTGTGCACTACCATCTTTTACTCGTCTCTAAAGGTGGTTTCCTAGTTCTAGCTCCACAGACTTTGAATGTTTTCCCAATGACTGTGTGTTCTGGTGCAAGGTTCTCTGTAATTGTATCCCTGATTGTTGCCCTGAACATCGGTTCCTGGACTATTTGTGGGTGTGGTTCTAGGCACTTTCCTGCATTTGAATGTGTAAAATAGCAGGGAGTGGTCTGAGTATGTACTACCGAAGTAGTTTGTTAGAGGCCAGGACGGCACAGAGGTGACCAGCTTGTCCAGTCTGATTTGGAGTGTGTGGGGGAGTAATAGAATTCTCTAGAACTGGGTGGGCATGACTCCAAATATCTTTCAAGTCCCAGCTGTGCATCCAACTGTTGAATTCTTCAATTAATATGGCACTAGCTGCTCGCAGGAGTGGGGGAATGATCTATCCTGGCCCAAGTCTACTAATTTATTAAAATCCCCAGCATAGAGAACAAATGTTTGCATGTCAAATGACAAGTGTGATCACAGCTTGGTCCTATGTTGTTCAGGTACTGTGTTCGGAGCATAGATTCTCACAAGCATTATTTGATTACCATTTAGTGTAATCTGGAGTTGTAAATACTTGCTCTTTTGGACAACCATGCAGATTTTACACATGTATGGAGCCCAAGTTTGACACCTATTAACACTCCCAATGTAAATGCAGAATATTTTGTGTTGTATAATTGACTCCTCCACCCTTTTTGAGTTTTCTGTTCTTCAACTGCTGTGACATGGGTTTCCTATATGATGGCTATGTATGCCCCTCTTCTCTTCCGTTATGTGTAGGTTTTGTATCTTTTTGCTGGTCCCAACATTTCCATGACATTCTATTTAATTGTGTATGTGCATAATCCCTCCATTGAATTCCCTTCGTGAAAAATTAACTGTTTGAGCGGTACTTCTATTTGTGTGTGTGTATGTGGAGCAGATTAATTAATAACCTGCTGGTGCAGGGATCACCACTTCGCCACGGGTTCTTAACAAGTAAGGAGGAATCGACACTGGAGCGAAGTCAAACCATAGGTTATTTATTAAGCATTCATGAATGGGTCTCCATTTGACAAGTACCATCAAGATACCCAAGGAGAGAGCACACTGAACGATGGTTACATGGGTTTTTATAGCAAGAGATCACAAACGAGGGACGCCCAGAGGTAAATAGAGCTTTGGGAAAAACACACAAATGAGGTAAGGCAAGAATCGACAGCCTCGGTGTCTTGTGCAATTGCTACGTCCTAAGACTGAACAACAAGAGATGTTATCTGAGTAGACTTTACTTGTGGATTAACCATTGCCTGAAAACCCTCGAGCAGATTGCTAGCTGTTCTTTTGCGCTGACTCTGCATGTTTACACAGCCTACAATGTCGCAACCTAAATCCTTTACTCATGTTTATACAGATGCAGTGTTAAGGATAGAACCAGGCTGAAAGTAGGGCAGGGGTGAAAATGGATGAAGCACAGCTTTATTAAAAAACGAAAAAATCAGATTTTACATTTCCACAGCCCTTCCTTTTCAGCGGTGCTGAATCCATTCTAAGATGTACATGTATTAATCGTGTACATTAATATTCATAAATACGTGAATTTCAGTATGCATCATTTCTCTATTCAATTCATGAATATTGACTGGGGAAGGTTTAATACTACAAATATTTATGCAGGTGGTGCATATCATAGGGGCACATTGAATGCAGCAGCAGCAAGTTAGAAAGATGGCTCCTATAATTACTATTCCCATCAATATTTTCCAGCCCAAAGTAGAAAACCTACCCCAAAACCATTCTGACCAAGTCCATGTTCCTTTTTCCTGGTGTATTTCTGCAGCTATTTGGTGAAGCTTTTGTGTGGCTCAATTAATATTAAGGGGATTTTATGTAAATATTGAACAAATGTATTGTGCTTATATATTTGGCAGTGTGAATCCTTAAGAGAGGACTAGGTGAAGTGATAATCAGATGCGGTAGGAGTAGGGGGCACTAGGCTATGAATAGGGTAATATGTTTCAAGCCTCCAAAATAGACCCAAAAATCCCAATACTAACAATAGAAAACATACAAATATCCTATTTTTCTCCTTTTAATCAAAAAGTGTCAGCTTTTAGCGGGGGCATTCGAGGCAAGTACTTCTATTCCTTCTAATAGGTCAAAATGACACCTTCCCAAAGAACCTTAATGGCAGATCGACAACTCTACCCATTTCAACCTAATCTATATACAAATACCTATTTCAGAAGAACACCTAACACTATTCCCTATACTGATCTTTTATATTCAACCTGTATGTTTCTTAACCTTCCTTCCTCTTACTGTAGTATTTGTTGTTTGATTGCCAAGGTAACAAAGAGTAGCGTAACGATCAGCCAGAAACAGAGCAATGTAATCTCAATTCTCCCAAAAATTCCCTCACTACACTATCAGAGAGCATTAAGTCCCAAGTGTCTTTTGCTTCAAAGCCTCAGTGGCAAGCTTATGTACCGGTCCGGACGTTGGCGGTCTTGACCACTGGCATGGGTTGCTACCTCTCCAGAAATAGTTTCTTCAATCAAAGTCTATAGTTCTTTTCGACCCTTGGCCGCATTTCGTATCAGGGCTGAATAATGTCAGGATGTTCAAACGGAATCTGTTCATCTGGGTCAGGCATGATGGCAGCAAGTTGTTGTTCCAATGACATCACTTCACCATGTTTCAAAAAGATCACCATCCCCAAAAGGCACTTGCTGAGAGATCTGATCATATTCAAAATCAGGTATTCCTCTTGTTATCTACTGATCATATGGCAAAGGGAGTGGTGCTTTCTTTACATCACTGGCATGGATCCAGTGTCTGTGCCCTGTGCATTTAACAGCAGTCTGAGTGGTGAAGAGAAGTTGCACTGACCTCTGAAACTGTTGGGTAAAGACAGTCTCTAGGCCTCAGCTTGTGACCTGGACCTTTAAGACTGGAAGAGAGACTGGCCTTCACCTGTGAATGGATCAAATGCAAATCTTTAGTCAACACAGTAATCAACAAGAAAGGTAAATTCAATATCAGATTGTCCTTGATCTTGGTACACCCTATACATTTGCTTGCCTCCCCATAACCACCTCAACTGGTTGCAAGACCTCAAAGGGCAGATCTAGGGGTGCAAAATATCCTGTTGAAAGGGGGTACCTTTTCCTGTGCTATAAGTATGGCACATCATGCACCTCTTGACATAGAACTCTGCCACCCTGGGAATCAGATTATTGAACCATACATGATCTGACGTGGCCACTATTCCTTTAGCACTGATGTGGGCTGAACTGTGGGCCATGGTAACAATAGCATTCGCATAACAATTTGGAAGCATTCATCTTTGCTTTCCTGACAGATCTATCCAACATCCTGTCGCATCCTGACACCCATATCTTTTACACTGTTCCTTCTCTTCCTCCGTAGCTTCTTCCTGTACTTCCCTAATGCAATCTGGAGTCTGATTAGACATAGGCAGTTCTGGTGTCCATCTAGCTGTCCCTACAATATACATTAAACTATACTCTAAATAGGCTGTTCGTTTAGCTGTTTCATTGGCAAAAGTATTTCCCTGTATTACCTCATCTATAATTTTCTTGTGGACAAAACATTTAACAATAGCAACTCTTTTTGGTAACATCAAGGTATCCAGTAACTTTACTATTCATTCCCATACTGTATCTCATCACCATGCTAAGTCAAAAAGCCCCCTTTTTTAGAGTCGTCCGAATGAGTGGGCAACTCCAAAGGCATATACATTGATATTTACAGTCAAATGTTTACTTAATTCACAGGCTCTAGTTAAAGCTGTCAGCTCCACAGATTGCTCTGACATTTGTTGTATTTTACATAACTCAACCACAGATTTCAAGGAAGTAACTGTATAGGCCGCTGTACTAGAGCCATCAGGTAGTTTGTAACATGAACCATCCACGGACAGTTCCCCTAGTGGGTCAGATATAGGGGTATCTGTCAGGTCTACCCGTCCCTTAGTCTCCTTCTCAGTAATAAATATGCAATCATGCTTCTCATCTTGTTGGGACTCAGAAAGGGGCAGTACAGTGGCTGGATTCAAAATGTTTCAACATTTCAGAGTGAGGTTTGGAGCAAAAAGTGTCAATTCATACCCTGTTAATATCGCACTGGTCAGGTGCTGGGTCAGAATTTTTTTTCTTTTTATATTTAGATATCCACTAAATGTGGTACCATAACTATCAAATTGTGACCTTAAATATACATTTCAAATTGCTTTATCGCAGTGGGGTCCAATGTGGAGGAGAAATATGCGCATGACCTATTCCTTCCTACATGGGACCGTGCCAAGCTACAACCATCTTTTGCATGCACAAATTTGTAATAATCAGGTTTTACCTAAAGCAGGAGCATTCCATAAAGCATTTTTCAATTGCAAAAAGATAGCTTCACACTGATTAGTCCAAGGAAGCGGCATGCATATGTGCTTTAATGTTAAAGCAAGCAGGGGTTTTGCAATTAGTGAAACATTTGGTAATAAACGCAAAGATATTAGATTGAGTCAGTGGTTTCTGCAAGTTCTGCACCAATTATATCCTATGTTGGTGTAGCGTCTTACCCCCCTTTGACAGGAGGAGACCTAAATAGGTAACCTTCTCTTGACAATACTGTAATTGGAAAAAAAGATACTTTGTCCCAAGGAGGCTAAGTGATGCAATAATTTCACTGTAGTCTGTTTGCAACCTTCTGCTGCATTGCTATGTCTCCAATGAGTGGCTCGTGAGCTACCAATAGATTACCAGGTACCTGTGAGTAGCTCTCCTATGTACAGTCCAACCTGTATTTTAAAAATAAAACTCACGCATTCAAGACATTTCTTTTGTATTTTCACAATTCATAAACTGATGTCTACAGAAAAATGGTTGACATTTTGAAAATGTACTTACAGCTATTACTTCAGTTGGAGATATTTATTAATCATAATTATCTCTTGGCGCAAGGGAGTATTGCAGCTATTGTTTGTATCTAGTACCCATGTAATATTTCAGTTCAAATTGTCAAAGCCTTTTTTTTTACTGCTGAAAACCCTGGCTAATGCACTAATGTGATCACTACTGATACTCTTGGATGAGGTGGTCACTTTTTCATCACTGGTGACTTTTGTTACAGAAAATGTTGGAGACCCTTGTACTAACATTCAGTTGTTGTGAAATAGGGCTTTGAACAGGGATGCCAGAAAATCCCACAGGTGTATTAACTTTACCTGAGAAACAACAGGAAATTGAGGGACTACTATCTTGTTACTTTCTCTCAAATCGATAAACTTTTATTCTGTATTCCATCCCCTCTTTTAAGGACAGGAAGAATAGGGCTATTACATACATTAGAGGAAACTTCCTCAAAGCGAGTAAAGAAATCAGGGACGGACTCGCCCTGTCTTTGCTTACAAGCAGTAAGGAGCGTCCAATATATTTTCCGTGCCAGAATTATCATCTTTATATAAGTTGGTATGTTGCCAGAGAGGTCCAATATGAGCTGATTGTTTTTTTTGTTTTTGTTTTTGTTTGTTTTTTTACCAGGCTTCCTATCAGTTTCAGCTGCTATTATGGCAGCCCAGTCTCCTCCCAAATCAACAGCATGATCCTGTTTCCGGGTAAGTCGCCACATATCTGGTGGCAGGATCATACCAAAGAAAAAAAACATATCAATATCTGCTAAAGTCATGATACAGGAATCAATGGCTGCCTGTACATCATCATAAAATCCTCTAGGATTTTTCCGTATGTCTGGTAAGGAGGCTTTTAAAGTGAGTACATCCGTCCTTTTCCAGGGCGTATATATCCAATTATACAAAAAATGGGCTCTAGCATCAGCACTATTTGGGTCATCATTGTCTGCATTCCCTCTTCCAGGAATGAACTGTGGCGCAGCTTCCTTCATAGGTCTTATTCGGGGAGAGGAAGAGAGTTAATTACGGTATCCAATTATCGTTGCTATGGCAGTATTCATTCTATTTACAGGGAAGGCCCCTATCTGACACTGTCGATTAATAGCTCTAACATCATCTGGGCCATTTTATCCTGTAGTCATCTCCCATTGAACCATAAGTTGATGAGAAAGCTTATTTATTAGACAAAGAAGTTCGCCCTCTGAAAAATCCTATATCTGATCTACTTTTTCTTCTACTTCCATTTCTAAATCACTTAACCACTTCAGTACTGTCAACCTTATTGCGTCCTGATGAAACTAAGGTACAGTAGAATGAAGAATTCGAGGGGTGGAGATAGATACAGGAAGTACGGGATCATCAGTCATTTCAGGTGCAGTGGCCTGGGATGGGGGTGCAGTGGCCTGAGATGGAGGCGCAGTGGCTTGGGATGGGGGAGGTAAGGGATGTACCGGTACTGGTTGGGAAATAGGATGCTGGGCAACAGCGGGCAAAAGAGGTGGGGCCGGAGGTACAAGGGGGGTGACATTTGGTGGTCCAGGGGGAAGAGGTGTTAAGGGTACATTTGGGGGCGGGGGTCGTTTGATCAGTAATCCATCAATATCTGAATCCACATCTTCTTGGTGGACCTGAACCGCTACTGTTGGTCTAACTATATATTCCTTAGATATTAATAATCTATGCTCTCTATCTAAACATTCCTTTTTCTCCTGAACTTCCTTATCCTTCAATTCCTTCTACTTCTGATACTCTGTCTTCCTTTCCTGTTTCCTTTGTACCTTCTCTGCCTTGAGCTGCCGCTCCTTCACTTCTTTCCTCCACATACGCAAACTGTCAAACATAGCTGGCCTAACTTTTTTTTATTTATTTTTTAAACAATTGTTTCTCTAGATACTCGAGTTTGTGAGGGTCCATGGTTCCCTCTAGTGGCCATTGCAACTGGGGATCCCCTTTTGTATATTTGTTCCACAATGCATTATACATGATGGGACAAATACCATATTTGATGTACATCTCAAAATTCGGCGTACCTTCTGGTGGCGCCGGCTGACTTGCTTCCAAAATGCTCTGCTTATCGCAGCAGCAACAACAAAACTTCCAAAGCGTACTAAGTACAGGCATTTTATATAAAATATAAAAAAAACTTATAAACAGAGAGAAATAAAAAATATTCTCACATTTACCTGTAAGAAAAAATGTTAGTCAAAACAAATAGCAAGTCTCAAAACAAAGCCTAGGTTTCAAAATTCCAAACAGATTCCGAACGGATTATCAAACAAATACCAAGTCAAGACAAATACCAAGTCAAGCAAAGATCAAACGGATCCTAACCAAATGAACAAATGAACCAGTTCAATACAGATTTACCTCTTGCGTAGTCTTCCTCTCCCACCTGTCGATCCTCCCTGATCCAAAAAAAATCACCGTCCGAAGGCCCCAGTCAAGGCCAGCAGCCGCCAGGAAGATCAGAGTCGGAGAGCTGAAAAATCACCTTGGACCACGAAAAACACTAGTCTCTTCAGGTGGTGCGCCCCTCAGCGAAGTTCATCTTACCGACACGATCTCCTCCCCTGGTCCAACTGCAAGCCTTTGATGGGGTCCCGCGTTCGGGCGTCAATTTGTGGAGCAGATTAATAACCTGCTGGTGCAGGGATCACCACTTCGCCACGGGTTCTTAACAAGTAAGGAGGAATCGACAGTGGAGCGAAGTCAAACCATAGGTTATTTATTAAGCATTCATGAATGGGTCTCCATCCGACAAGTACCATCAAGATACCCAAGGAGAGAGCACACTGAACGATGGTTACATGGGTTTTTATAGCAAGAGATCACAAACAAGGGACGCCCAGAGGTAAATGGAGCTTTGGGAAAAACACACAAATGAGGTAAGGCAAGAATCGACAGCCTCGGTGTCTTGTGCAATTGCTACGTCCTAAGACTGAACAACAAGAGATGTTATCTGAGTAGACTTTACTTGTGGATTAACCATTGCCTGAAAACCCTTGAGCAGATTGCTAGCTGTTCTTTTGCGCTGACTCTGCATGTTTACACAGCCTACAATGTCCCAACCTAAATCCTTGACTCATGTTTATACAGATGCAGTGTTAAGGCTAGAACCAGGCTGAAAGTAGGGCAGGGGTGAAAATGGATGAAGCACAGCTTAATTAAAAAACGAAAAAATCAGATTTTACATTTCCACATGTGTTGGACAAGGAGGGGTTATGTTCAATATAACATCATGAAGCAAAGCTAGTAGCCATTATTTTTATTTTCTTTAACCTTTATCAGTTTTCTAAAACAACGATAACATGTTAGCATTGCTAACAATGAGTCGCATTGAGATTACCACAGCAGCACAGTCTTGAACATTCTTGATCCTTAGGCACAAAGATGGTGCAGAGCAGGTCCTCGTACCAGCTCCCCCTTGCTGCTGCACTCTCTCGCTCCCAACCGTTTTGCTTACTCTGCTGAATAGCAGATTGTGTCTTTTGCATAGCCTTCGTTTTTATAGCTGCACTATAACACTGTATCAGCCTGACTGTATCATTGTACTGCTTCCATACGCTGTGTTAATCCTGTGTTTTGCTCTGTATATCTGTATTTTGCTATTTTTACCGTAGCTGTATGATTTTGCTGCCCTTTTCGTCGCCCGCTCTTTCCCTCCCACTTTCTGCCTCCTAGCGTCCCTCCCAGGACCTACTTAATAGAGGCCACGGCGCGGCCGTGTATGCTGCTGGTGCACCAAAAGCAATCCCGTTTGCGCCTGAACCGCGCCCAGTGTCAGGAACCCTGGTTCTTCCACCCCACACAGCGACACCGCTGCAGACCTCTGAGCCCTGGATCCCAGACACATCATCAACAACAACTGCTGCCGCACATCTCCATGTACCACCAGAGGACCGTTCTCCAGCACTGCTGCTTCACCTGCAACACCAAAGCAACCAACAACGCCGGAGACACCACAAACACGACTGCGTCCACCACAATGACTGAAACTGCCTCAGCACAACTCCAATGCATTCTACTCCATGCACGATCGCTTGGCAAACACACCACACAGATCTGGGACACAATCACATCCCTCACTCCGGAGACACCATCTTCCTCTCAGAGATATGGCTGAACCCCCCTCTGTGGCAGACATCGCCGCCGCCACCCGCCGAAGTCTACAAGATAATACACCGGGACCGAACCAACAAACACAGAGGTGGAATTTCCATCATCTACAAGGACCCCATCCGCTGCATGACCTCCTCAGACCACTCAACCCTGATAATGAAGCATTTCAACTTCCAACTCCACACAGAAGAAAAGCACCACCAGAGGCATCCCCGCCTACAGACCACCAGGACCATGCCCCAGCTTCTGCAATGCCATCCCTGACCTCCACGCCCAGATTGCCATCGACTCAGAGCGCTACAACTTCCTAGGGGATCTCAACTTCCACCTTGACGACCCTAGTGACACCAACACAACTGACCTCCTGGAAAGCTTGAGCAAAATTGGCCTCCAGCAACTTGTCACTGACCCTACCCACATCGTAGGAGACACGGTCGACCCTATTTTCACATCCAGCGACAGAGTCAATTACAACCACGTCTCACAGCTCACCTGGAATGACCACTCCAGCGTCCACTTCACCATCTCAGGATCTACCAACCCTGGCGCTGGTCCCCCATCTACATACGCAGAAACTGGAAAAAGATATCAGAAGACCAGTGGAACAACGCCGTCAACTCCCACCTCCCAGACACAGCATCCAACCCAGACTAGGCTGCAAAGAACTTCTTCCAGTGGATCATAGAATGCCCAGACACAATCACTTCCGCCAAATCCAAAGGACCTGCCAGAAGAGCCAGCTGGTTCACCGCAAAGCTGAAATCCTGCAACTGCTGCCAACTAGAAAGGAAGTGGCGCACCAGGAAAGAGAGACCATACCACCTAAGACAGCACTCGCTCGGAAACAAGCATCCTGGATACTTTTTGCATTTGTTGCCCTAACTGGGAAGGGTATGTCCAGACGTGTGTCCCGTGCTTGCTAGGTTGTAGTGTAGTTCCTATTTCCCTAATAGGCTCTGCGCATTGGAATAATATAACCTATAGGCTTGACATAGGACTGAGGTCGGTATGTCCCTATCGAGTATATTAAACTTAATTACTTGTGCTAGCTAGCTCAGAGGCCACTAGAAACTCCTTGAGAACAAGAAGGGAGTAGTTTCTGGCAACCGTGTAAACATGACCACTTTGTTTCCCTTTAGAATCGGAACACGTCTCAGAATCGTGGAAACAATAGATAACAGTTTCACTCAGTCAATCGTGCATGCTTAGTTTCTACAGAGTTACACAGAAAGGAAAGACGGGCGTTTCAATAAAAAGGTTTTATTGAGCAGTCTTGTTTCTCGTGTAAGAGATATGTGCTGTTATGATCACAAGACAGTATGCAAGATAAAAAATGTACAGCGTAAGCAGTAGAAATAAATAATACTGCGCTAGCATTATCTTTTAGCATATATTCACGTACATAAATAACATGAGCTAAAAATGCGGGTACTCATACGATGCGTCTCTAAGCTAGTTCTATCCCCAATGTACCTAACCTAGTCTAGGTGTAGGGAAAGGTAAGAAGTAGGTGGAGTATTCGCTAGTATGGTATACTAAGAGTATGTTAAGTCTAGTATGCCAAGAGTCCCTCTAGGTTCTAGTCCGCTCCATACCTTGAGAATGAGAGAGGTGGGAATCTCTTGCCAGATCTGGAACTCTAACACTCTGCGAAGGGAGTCAGAACACTGGAAGCTGGATTCTTCTGCGTGCAGGAATGACAGCGTCTTCTCAGTGCGTCAGGCCGGGGTACGGGCTGCTCTGAAGTCGAGGTCTCCTCTTACTTGCTTGGGCAAGGGAAGGTATATTTATACCTGATAGGTGCCTTGGAATGTTAGCATTGACGTGAAGTCGGACAGAGGAAGACGTCAGGAATGAACCCTTAAGGTATAACGGTTCATACATAATAGATGAGTTCTTGGCGAAAGCAATAGTCCTGTGCTAGGGGAACTCCCGAGAGCTTAAGGGTCTGGTTTTTAAGAACTAGTTGTGATGTTAGGGTGGACGGATGTCGGTGACCATGCCTGTATTTGGAGTGCACGGCTAATGCCTAAATAAGGACTGGGATTCTATGCCTATGTAAGGGCAATGCGAATTGTGCCTATATAAGGACATGTTTCAGGAAAACCTATATACGGACACCTAAAGCGGAATACAACACCCACTCCACTTTCGAATGAACGATAATACTAAATGCTAAACATTAAATTGAGTACCACATGTTGCTAAAAACATTTCTAAAAGCATATTAAAAGAAGTTTAAAATAAACTGTTGAATGCAATAGGTACTGTACATTTAAAGCATCGTTTTCATTCTAAGCATATTACCGAAATAAATGCAACATGAATGAATAAACAGAAATATATACATATGATGAAATGGTTGATAAGTTTTCAAAAATCAAAGCCATTGCATATCATGGTATTAAATGAAATGTTAGACAAGTAAGGTGACAATGTGACTGGTTCTACTGTGAGCAGATTGTTTGCCATGTATTTTCAAAAATTAAAAAGAAAAAAGTTCAATTCTGGGAAAAGTTCCAAGTTTTGAAAATATGAAGGCCAAATTTCATTGCTTCCTGGTACACTGTGAGCCGAATCAAAGTCAGTGTATGGGTCTGGCGTAAACATGAGATCATCTATTTCCGTAGCCAAAATATCATCTACCGAAGTTGGTGACATTTGGAACACCTCGTTCAGAAGGTTAATTGCACAGAGATGAGAAACCTCGCCTTCAACAGAAGATGCAATGTTCGCGTCCGTTGTTACCTGTGTGCCTGTTGATCCATCTCGTACCTCAGCAGCTGCCGGAAGCGTCTGTGAGATCTCAATGAATGCCGTCATCAGGATTGGTAGCCTCTGGGGACAACACAGAGCATGGGCCGTTATCGGGTCCAGCAGAGTATCGATATCCGTTGGCATGACTGATGGGAGTGTTAGACAGGTGTCTAGCACGCATTCTTCACCGCAAAACAGGCAGCGTAGAACAGGTAAGATGCAATATTGCCAGATTGGTCTGAATGACAGGAACCACGTTGTATTAAGTTCCCGTAGAGGAGGCATGCCCAAAAGCTGTACTATTCGCTCACGGCACTTTCGTTCAAGGAGAGCTTTCTCCACATCGCTCGGAGTGATGTCGGCGAATAGGCTTGCCATAGCGTAATAGTAGGAATAGAAATAGTATTCCTGCAACAAGTGCTAGAATTAATGGCACACCACCAAACACCGAATGTGCGAAGTTTGGGATGATTCCGAGGACTGCCTGGAAAGGTGCTTATAGTCCGGAACAGATGGTCTTAAATACATGTACAATTCCGCTCGTATCAGACATGTTAAAGATACGTCCCATCATTTCTACGAAATGTATAGGGCAGTTTGTACGAATTAATGCCTGTATCTCAGCCGAAGTCCTTGCAACTTGTAAATCATAGAGTTCTTTGGCCGAGGTCAGAGGCACTGTTTGTTGTATAAGCATGGCTTTCATTCTGCTTAAAGCAGTGCTTTAAATGGGCCGGTACTCACCGGTACTGAGTACCGGCATTCTTAGATTTATCCCTCCGAGTACCGGAATTCCCTTCTGCTAAGGAGAGTACCGGTACTCATGAAAAGGTAGGCTTATTGGCTGTGAGTGCTGGTGGGACGGAGTGGAAGGTGTCTCTGGCAGCCGAGGCGCCACTTCTGTATCCCCGATCTGAGCCCCAGCTGAGCTATTCAGCAGGGCTCATTTGAATAATTGCCGGGTGCTCACCATCACGCTGGGTTTGACAGAGCAGGGTCCGTTCAGGCCCTGTGCTGTCAATCACCTTCACACTGTCGTCTGCATTTGTGCAAACACAGGAATCATGGCAGTGGCAATCAGGCTAAGGCCAGTCCGGCCCTGGTGGCAATTAAAAAAGCCATGGTAGGTGAAGAGTATAACATGGCTTTCATCATACCCAAGTTTTTTGTGTGCCTGCTTATGTTTGTGTGTTTGCCTGCATTCGTACGCCTGTTTTGTGTAAGAAAAAAGTGAGAGAAAGAGAGAGAGAGAATCAAAACACTCTCAGGAGGTATTTTAAAGAAAATGGGTGGCACTTTGTGTGTACATGTCTGCTCCGCGACAAAGATTCATAAATAGCATAGTAGGGAGGGTTGGTGGGTGAGTGAGTTAGTGGATAGATGAGTGAACAAGGGTGGATGTATAGATTGATGGATGGATGGATGAATAGATGGATGGATGAGTGAAAGCATGGATGGCTGGGTGAAAGGGGGTGGATGATTGGATAAAAGGGCGGATGATGGGTGGATAAGTGAAAGATTGGATGGATGAAAGGGAGGGAGGATGGATGAAGGGGTGGATGATGGATGAGTGGAAGGAGGGATTGAGTGAAAGGGTGGATGGAATAAAGGAGTGAAAGGGTTGATGGATAGATGAGCGAAAGGATTAATGAATGAGCGAAAGGGTGGATAAAGAGATGGATGAGTGAAAGGATGAATGGATAGGGTTGGAGATGGATGGATGGATAGGTTTGGATATGAAGCGTGGACAGACGGAATGGTGAAAACTGAATAATGGATGAAAGACTGAATAGACGACATAATGTAAAGGTTAAATGGTGGACATCAGCAGCTAAATGGTAGGATGAAAGGATGAATGGATAGATCTATGAAAGAGACTAGAGATATCTTCTGGGGAGGGTAATGATGATTTGCTTCATTTGCTTTGTGCCATAAGCGCTTTGGTTCGAAGTGGGGGTATTTTCAGTTTCTTCCTACTCACGTGCTGAAAAATATATAGTATTGTGCCAAACAACAGCAATTAACAGTATGGCATTAAGAAGGTGCAACTATTGCAAAAAAAAAAAAAGGAAATGTTAACATATTATAGCATTTCTCTTTCATTTTGTGTAATGAGTTAACTTGCTTTGTTTATATAAACACATTTCTCATGTGTTTTGGTAGGTGCTGCAACTAATATAGAAGTCGTTAAGTATCATCATGTCTTGCCTTTAGCCCCGCCCCTAGCCCCGCCCCCTCACTACACATCTAGCTCATTTTAATGAGTACCTGCACTTAGTTTTTCCCATTTAAAGCACTGGCTTAAAGTATCAAATCGTATAAAAGAGACATTCAACGAAGGCCACAAAGGCGACTCCCTGACTGTGTCTATTGGGGCAAACAATACTTGCATACAGCAAGTGACCCTGGAGTCGACCGTTACCAGATATGGGATGCCTGGCAACATGCCACAGCAACTCTGATCATTCAACATGAGGTAACTCCCATTAGAAAGTTGGCCAAACGTTGGATTAATCACAATAGCTGGTGTACCCTGCTGGTGGCAGGACAAATTTGCCACAGAACCATTACAAGCCCCGTGTAAAGAAATGTCCTGACAAATGAGTGAACCGCTTAGTGCACTTTCACAGTGTGTACCACTTAGAAACACTTCACGATCCCCACTCCAACATCTGTATGTGTAAGGTAAATTCAAGGATGTCTTAATGTATTCTTTACCCAACCTTTCATATTTGCCTGCTTGCATTTGTTAGAGGCAATACTGAAACTGAAAAGTAGTGACAGGCAGAGTGATTTTGCCATGAATAAGCCATTCTGTAGCTGGTTTCTCTGCCACTGTGAATGGTAATTTCTCAAGTTTTTCAATGCTCAGCACTGTATACTTTGCTCCTCTTTGTGCCAGTTCGATCTGTTTATCAGTTAGATTGTATTCTGCAAACACAGCCGACGTGTTGATAAAACGCCAAGGCACATAGCCCGCACGCAAAGATTGCAGCGTCCAGCTTAATAACATAATAGAACGTAACTGAGATTGGCCTTGTTGTAACATGGCTAAATCTTGTTCCAGTATGTCAGTAGCCGAGGATACAATGTTGTCCAATGAACAGATTCTGGATGACAAAGTTGTTAACCCGTTGTCGACCACAGTGAGAGTTTTCTCTAAGTTAATACGATCAAGTTCACGTATTCGTTCTGCGGCCTCTGCCTGTGTAACCTTCCATGCTTCATTATAAGCAGCATAGACGCTGGCATATATGAAACGTTTTTGACGCGGTTTTCTTGGTCCAAGCAAGAACTCCCTACGGTCTGCGTCTTCTTTAAGTAAAGATCAGTGTTGTTTCACATCCTTAAGTGTAGATTTTTGTAGCCAATCGAGGCATAATTTTCCTACACTGTATGGTGTTACTACCCCCGGATGTTGTCTTTGGACGTATCGTGGGTCTGGCCTATGAATAGTAAACCCCTGTGTTTTATTCAGGAGTCTTTCTTGACAGATGTTTGTGTCTGTGGGCCAGATCAACCATTTTCTCCAATTAGGATTTGTTCTGATGTTTTGTAGTATTGTGTCAACTGTAACCGCTGCCTGTGTATTGTTATTACTGGCAGGTGTTGGTACAGAAGGTGTTTTCATGTCTTTGATCTTGGCTAAACCAAGGCAAGACGTTTGCTGCACAGTGTCATTCAAAAACATAATTTGCTGAGGGATGATACATGCTCTAAACAAAGCTTCTATCCCCTGCAATTGCCAATCTTTAGTACCCCAGACAGATTTTGTGTCTATTGTGTCTTTCCACAAGTCGAAACCATGTCTAGACAGTTGGGCAATAAATGCCGCAGAGTAAATCTGTTTTGTATTTGTTAACATGATTTTCTGTCCTGTTTTGTTTACATTTTTATAGTAAAATGTTTCCGGGTCAGATGTATTATACCCTGAAAAATAGGGAAACTTTTTAGCAAACGTTTTTGAACTACCTTTAGGCGGTGTAGGACAATGCTCCCATTGGTTAAACATAAACACATTTCTAGGTGTTGCAGATTTATGCAAAAAATGATGACCATAGTGGTTATAGCAATACAGCTGTTCATAGTCTGATGAACCCTCTAAATATTCATTATTAGAAAATGCAGCAGACCTTTCTAGGTCAAACATCATATCATTCACAGTTTCAAAGTCCCAATCATCAGAATAGGTACTGGATGAAACAAAATCACTTAGTGAGATCTTAAATAAATGTGGAATGTTCAAAAGTTCAGTAGGGCCGAAGATATCAAAATCTACTTTGTCCCACACTTTGTCCTGTATAGGAACGGCTGTGATGTTCACTGCAGACAAGTCTCTTGTTTCACGATGGGATGATTTGTGTGGTTTTAAAAGTAAGTTCACATCTTTACTTTCAATGTCCAAATGGATGTATCTGCCATTTATAAGCACGCTGATAGTCATAACCAAAGCTAGCCAAAGCAGAAAGAAAAATATTCCAGAAATAATCCACAGTTCAATCCATGGTGAAACCAGATAAGTTTTTCTCAGAAAATGAAAAAAGTCTTGTACTCGCTGTTTGAAAGTTTTTGATGCTGATGTCGTTTCAGGCTCACTCAGATCCTCAGAAAACATATCAAAGTTAATGAAATAGCCAGAAGCAGTTCTGTCAATTGTTGGAATTGCATCAGGATTTGTTGAAATCGCTGGAACCAGTTGATCACTTGTTACATTGGTGTAGACAGGTGTATTTGGACGAACTGTTACTTGAGTTTCAAGAGGGATGAGTTCCATAGCATTGTTGCTTAGTGCTTCATCTGTTACTGCTGAATTTTCGATGGTTATCAGTCTTTCAGTCTGAACCTCTTGGATAGTATCGAGAGGAGTGCGTCTGCTACTAGGTCGGAGTCCACGAGGCCTACTATTTAGTATTGGCCACATACTGTGGTTTGATGAGGTCGATGGACACAAATCTTTTCTCCTTTTTTCCAGCAAGGGGCGGCAGAAGTACTGTTCTTGTTCTGTGTACGGCTAGGACAGGTACTGGTTGTCTGTAAGAAGGTCCAAATTCCTTCTGGTCCGCAATCTTCTCTCTGACTAGATCCCCAACTTTTGGAATCCAGACAGGCCTTGCTGGGACTGCCGGTTTTTCCCCAGTGGTGGTTGGCTACAGGAACACTTTGCTTTGTTTCGATCTTAGTTCATTTAGATCCTGTAAAACAGCCAAACGATCTTTGATATCAAAGGGTTTATTTTCCACCACGGTGCCTTTACATTCGAGATCAGGAACGCACATTCTTGTCCCAAATAGGACCTCATATGGAGTGACCCCCCCCCTAGAGAACTTCTTGGCAAATTATTTAATGAGCGTTGGACCCCATAAAGATGTTTGACCCACCCATCACCCGAACTTAATACCCTACCTGTTATAGACTGCTTTATGTCCCGGTTTTTCCTTTCCACAACAGAATTTCCCTCAGGATGAAACGGAGAGGAGTACCGCAATGCAACGCCCAAACTGGCCATGGCTTCTTTGTAAGCCCGAGAGCTAAACGCAGGGCCCTGGTCAGAATGTTGCATGCCTATTGCGTATGTGCCGATAAAGACTCTCAAATCTTTTATAACAGTTCGAGCGTCAGCCGAGCGCTGAGGCCATATCCATAGGAACCTTGACTTAGTATTTGTGGGATTGCATTTGTCCATAAGGACGCCTGCGCGTAGATAGTCTAATGCTGGTGTCTGGTGGCGTTCTGCATCACGCTGTACCTTACAGTCTATGCAGTCATTGATGAAGATGTGAATCTGTGTATTCATTCCAGGCCACCAGTATATATCTTTTAATGTTAATATTGTTTGAGATCCCTTGATGTGACAGACCCTCCCCCAGATGTGCTTCATAAATCAAAGCTGCTCTACGTTCCATGTTTGGAATTACCCTATCCCCCACTCAAAGGATTCGAGCAAAAGGAACGTTCGCATCAATTGCATAAGAGTACTTGAGTGGAAACTTTTTTGGTAATGCTGCACCACTGCCTTTGCTCGTAGCATTGACAGCCAACAATATCTCAGTCTATTCTCGTTTTTGAACGAGTGATCGCAGCTACGGAAGCTGTCTGAACAGCCCCCTTTGCGGCTTCGTCAGCCAATGAATTCCCTGCAACGTGAACGCCATCACGTTGATGACTCAGCGTGTGTATCACATGAGCCTTTGGTAGTTCGTTTTTTAACTGAACTACTTGTTCCCAAAGCGTTTTATGCTTTATTGTGCCACCTTTTGCATCTTTGAACCCATTTTCAAGCCAATTTTGTATATATTCATTATACGACTGCACACAGTAGAAAGAATCGCACACTATTAGTGTGGTGAATTCGTGATCTGTACTTTCAAGTGCCAGTTTGAATGCTTGTAGTTCAGCTCGCTGAGCTGTACAATCTCCTAGAGATCTTGCTTACTCCCTGTAGCGGGTTGTGCGGATCCGTCAGTGTAAATTATGAATTCGTACTGATCGAGAGGCAGAAATTCAGTGGGCAGAGGACATTCATGTTCATATTGCAGGAACGCTTGTGTTTTCAAATCGGGATCAAAAACCTATTCAACATCTGTTGCAGCAAGAGAATTAACCCATTGTATCCATCTAGGATGTAATGCTTTAGCATTTGGAATGCTCGCTTTTGTAACCGCCTCTAAGGCCGGTACTGGGGTTACGACAATAATGCGTTTCCCTTGGGCTAGAGCTCTTTCTTTTGCTACAGCGGTTTGAACTGCTGTCAGTGTTTTTTCTGTTGAAGTGAAGCGCATTTCTGCTTGTGTATACAAATGTGATTTGTATGCTATTGGTACTTTTTCACCCTCATTAAATGTTAGGTAGGTGAATCCGCATTGACCCGAAATTATTCGGATCACTAAATTGCGTTGACTTGCGCGTTTGTAAGTGATTTGTTGCTAACATGTTAGCTTGGAGTGAACGCAGGATTTCTGTGTGTTCCTGTGTCCAATTTTTGATTGAAAAATCAGGTTTGATTAATGCGTAGAGAGGTTTAACCCTTTCTGCGTAATTTAGAATGGAAGTTCTTACAAAATTTAGGAAACCCAGGATGGATTGTAGATTTTTCAGCGTTTTTGGAGGTTGGAGCAGCGCACACCTTTCTAAAAAGTTGGCTGCCAAGCTCTTTCCTTCACTTGAAAGCTCATATCCTAGGAAAAGGACATTGAGATGGGCAATTCTGGATTTTTTAAAGTTGAACTTATAGCCCTCAGAGGCGAAGCCCAATATAATGGTACTTACCCTGTTCAAGTGCCTATCCAGGTCATCGTCTGTCAGATAGATGTCATCGACATATGACAATGCCTCATTATCATGAATTTGTAGTAACTCTGTTACCCTCGCTGAGAAAAACCCCAGGCTGTTCTTGAACCCTTGTGGGAGTCGACAAAATTGACGCTAGGTCCCTATTATTGAGAAAGCTGTTAAGTACCTGCTTTCAGGTGCTATGTTTTGACAAAAGAAACCATTTGAGATGTCCAATGTGGTTTTATATTTTTTACGCACAATGTTATTCATTAATGCTGTACTATGTGCATTTTGCACTGCAAATGTTTTAGAACAAGTGTTCAAGTGTCTGTAATCCAAAACTAGACGATATGTATTGTCTGGTTTGGAGACGGGAAACAAAGGATTGTTCATTGAAGAGGTGCATGTTTCAATCACCCCTTGGTATTCAAGTTGATCTAAGATCTCCCTGACCTGTTTTTTAGCTTCTTGCTTTATTGGGTACTGCCTTTGTGCAGTAGGTTCATTTTTTAGATGTATTTTATGGTGAGGTGAGTCCTCATCTTATCCTACATGATTTTTGTATAATGCTGGGGCCTGGGCAACTGCCCATTTCCTGGCATATGAATATTTTAGATGAATTGGAATATGGTTGGAGAAGGCAGGCATAATAATGTCCTCACCATGTGGGCACTCCCTGACAAATTGTGGTGGCCAGTCTTTTTCTGCTAGAAGTATATCATAACCCCTTGAAAGTTTCTCCCAAAAGAGTGTTTTCACCTTTCTTGGTATGTCTCCCTCCATTCGGAGTGTTATTTCATACAACTTTTGTGGAGTACTAACCCTGGTGTCTACAGTCTCAACTGTGATGTACTCATTCAAGTCCACTATCTCCAGAAGTTCCTTCAGGTTCTGGCGAGCTATTGTGACTTCTGCCGCACTGTCCAGCATTGTCTGAGCCCATTCTCCGTTCTTGAGTTGTTCTCAGTATTCTCGGCATGTCTGATCTTCAGACCTGCTACCTTCTTTTTTGAGAATTGAGGTTTTGATTTATTTTTTGGAACGTGTTTGTCGTCTTTCGATTTCACGCGTTCTTCTCTATGTTCTGACCGTCCTCTTCTTTCCGATGTCTGTGACGAGATCTGAAAGGTACGAGAGGAACGTGTTTCAGTATCTTGATACCTATCAAGTTTTCTTAAATTATCCCTATTCCTGAGGTTATACCTCCTTTCAGAGGGCTCCTTTTGAGGAGACCTACCTCGGGATTGAGAACGTTTCTCGTTTGAATTTTGTTTATTAGTTTCCCACTTCTTTTTAGAAGATGTAGGAGTTTGTTTAATAGAGTCCTTCTCAGGACTTTCAGATAGTTTTGGCTTCAATGGCCTTCCACCCAAACTATCTCTGCCTAATTCTGCATAAGATTGTTCTATTATTCTGGGTAGTTCTGTTTGATGTTCTGTAACATCGAATTCCCTTAATCGTTGGCGGATCGCCACTGCTGCTGCCTCCCCTTTAATATTAGATAATATTATTGTTGAGACCTGGTCGAAATTTTTCAGTAATTTCATACCTAAATTCAGAGCAGGCTCTGCCCCGTATTCGTTTTGAATTTGTTTCAGGACATCTGGTATTACTGCAATTGACGGAACACCATGTGTTTTAGTATAGATGGCAGCAAAGACTGAGCCCCAAGTAGTGCAGTCTTCCAGTTGTGGTGTGATCCCCATTGGTAAACAGATTGTTGGGATTCTGTGTTTCTCATAAGGGCTAGTATTAGGAAATACTGCTTCTATTTGAGTAATTTTTTGAGCTATCCAGAATGGAATTTGCTAACGTTTTGTGGGCATTTTACCCATGACTGCGTATAGAGTCTGTGGTGTAATTTTTAGTGTATTCCCCTGTTGAGGGGTTTGATTTGGAATGGTCAATGGTGGTTGGACTGTGAAAGTCCGCATGACATATTGGACTAATTGTCTGTAAATTTGTATTAACTCTGTAAGTTGAGTAAGTAATTCCTCGTCTGACATTATATCGAGGTCAGGATGAGGTGTGTAGCCGGCTAGAATCGGCCATGTTGCTCCTGGTCTACCTGGTGGACGAGCCTGGTAATGTTTTTGTGATGTTTTAGGGCAACTTTAAACCAGAGCTGATGCTCCTGGTATGTTAGTGGAATTTCAATATCCTCGAAAGGAATATATTCCTCTGGTGGATCATCTTCTTTGTAGAAGTGAAACAGTTTTGTTACTGAATTTGATTCAGGGAATATTATCCATGAATAGAATACCTCTGTCTGAAAAGATTTGTGTGCCTCTATCACGAAAACTGCTCTACCGCCTCTTGGTGGTAGGCCATTTTTATAAGTTTTAGAGTGAGGGCTCTTCTTAAGTTTGGATGGATGTCTATAACACCCTCCTCGGTTTCATTTAAACCTGTAAAGTTAAAAGCTGTTACGACTGGTTCAGCCGCAGCTACACCGTTCCCAGTGTTATTGTCCCCGTGTTCGGACATTTGTTTTTTGAAAAATGTAGGACAAGTTTCAAGGAAACAAAAAGATAAGGTGCACAATATTTTGGAACACTGTATCCTTCAACGTTGAACAAACCAAACTAGCTAATATATAGGGTTTCTTGTCCCATTTAGCTTTGGCGGATATTTAACCCTACCCACTCCAGACGTCTTATGGAGTATGTGAGTAGGGGTCTCTGAGAGAAAAGCACGACTGAGTTAGTCAGTATCTAGCGTTTAATTACTGCCTTACCAAACGTTTGGGCGCCATGTAGTGTAGTTCCTATTTCCCTAATAGGCTCTGTGCATTGGAATAATATAACCTATAGGCTTGACATAGGACTGAGGTCGGTATGTCCCTATCGAGTATATTAAACTTAATTACTTGTGCCAGCTAGCTCAGAGGCCACTAGAAACTCCTTGAGAACAAGAAGGGAGTAGTTTCTGGCAACCGCATAAACATGACCACTTTGTTTCCCTTTAGAATCGGAACACGTCTCAGAATCGTGGAAACAATAGATAACAGATTCACTCAATCGTGCATGCTTAGTTTCTACAGAGTTACACAGAAAGGAAAGACTGGCGTTTCAATAAAAAGGTTTTATTGAACAGTCTTGTTTCTTGTGTAAGAGATGTGCTGTTATGATCACAAGACAGTATGCAAGATAAATAATGTACAGCATAAGCAGTAGAAATAAATAATACTGCGCTAGCATTATCTTTTAGCATATATTCACGTACATAAATAACATGAGCTAAAAATGCAAGTACTCATACGATGCGACTCTAAGCTAGTTCTACCCCAATGTACCTAACCTAGTCTAGGTGTAGGGAAAGGTAAAAAGTAGGTGGAGTATTCTCTAGTATGGTATACTAAGAGTATGTTAAGTCTAGTATGCCAAGAGTCCCTCTAGGTTCTAGTCAGCTCCATACCTTGAGAATGAGAGAGGTGGGAATCTCTTGCCGGATCTGGAACTCTAACACCCTGCGAAGGGAGTCAGAACACTGGAAGCTGGATTCTTCTGCGTGCAGGAATGACAGCGTCTTCTCAGTGCGTCAGGCCGGGATACGGGCTCCTCTGAAGTCGAGGTCTCCTCTTACTTGCTTGGGCAAGGGAAGGTATATTTATACCTGATAGGTGCCTTGGAATGTTGCATTGACGTGAAGTCAGACAAAGGAAGACGTCAGGAATGAACCCTTAAGGTATAACGGTTCATACATAATAGATGAGTTCTTGGAGAAATCAATAGTCCTGTGCTAGGGGAACTCCCGAGAGCTTAAGGGTCTGGTTTCTAAGAACTCGTTTGTGACGTTAGGGTGGATGGATGTCGGTGACCATGCCTGTATTTGGAGTGCACGGCTAATGCCTAATTAAGGACTGGGATTCTATGCCTATATAAGGGCAATGCGAATTATTCCTATATAAGGACATGTTTCAGGAAAACCTATATACGGACACCTAAAGCGGAATACAACAAGGTCACAGGATTCAAGCTAGCCTGGCTGAGGAGGGGCGATACCCTGAACCTGATCCCAGGATGCTTGATTTGAGTCCAGGGAGGACCTTGCCTGGCTGTTTGGGCTGGACTGTTCCCATGGGGAGCAGGATCAAGACTGATTTCCATATGGCTTAGTCCAATCTAGAATGGTGTGGCAAGCAAAAAAACGATGGATTTAACCGAGATCTGTGACTGGGGGTGAATGTTTGATTTGTTCAGCATTCCGTCCATCATCTGTTCTTTTTGCATTATTAATATACGGCACATTAATTATGCAAACCCAAGTATTGCTGAAATTAGATAGAACATTACTAATCTCTCTAAGAAAAATACTAAATCTCAGTCAGTCGACCCCCTCATTCTAGATTGCTTTCCCAGTTTATTTACCCTGCCAGCATGTGCACACTATTTCAGGTGTACCACTGTTCAACTATACTAATTCTATGTGTGCTCAGTCATGCACATGCTGCATTGCCCCAATCTTCACCTGTGTCTGCTTACCACTTGTTGTCTGGGGTTATGGGTAGTAGGCCCTAGCATGCTACCATTATTTTTAAGATCACAGTATCCTCTTTATGTATGTCTTAAAACTATACCACTTAATTCCATCCCAGACAATACCCAGTTCACTAAATATGGCTTGCAAACAACATATAAAAAAAATCACTGTAATCAAACAGAAGCATCCCATAAAGACTGGAAGAAATCTCACTGCAATAATAAGTGTGTATTCCAATGCCAGTCCAGAATACATATAGCCACTTTGAAGAAAACAAATACCAATAATTGTACTGTATCCAGGTAGCTGCTTGCCAATCCAAGAAAATAAAATAATGAACCCCATTTACACCAACTCAAAAGTGGTCCACTTTCAGGAACAATGCATTTATCTGTTGGACGTACCTTGAGATGAAAATGGAGAACATCGCTCAGCCCTACATTTATGCTCAAATCAAACCACGGTTAAAATACTCCTTTTTAACCCATGCGCGGTAAACAATATTAAAAATAATTCTCTTCCAACTGGAGCATTCCCAAGCAAGCTCAAAGTAACTCAAATTTAATCTGCAGTGAAAAAAACATAGGTTTGCTGCCTGCTTGTAGCAAATGTCCTTCTACCAAAATGCACTCCATCCTGGCTTTGTCACTGAAGTAAAACTGACAGCGTTGTGGCATGATAGCAAAACAAACTGCAGAGTCAAGTGACGTAGCTGCACTTCTCATTATTGATCTGTTATTGATATGGTTCACCACCCTACAATCCTACAAAGACTCGGATATAGACGTTAAAAGAAGATCTGTCCTGAAGTGAATTCCATCCTGAGTCTGAAAGAATGTACATTATCTATGTACCTCATTCTTCAGTGAACTATTAAACTGCAGAGCTTCCGTACTACAGGGTTCAGCCATTACTTCCCTCACCTTCAATATCTACCTCTGCCCACCAGCAGACCTCAGCTACTCATTTAATTTCAACTGCGTTGATGACACGCCAATCCTAGTACAAGTTGAGGCAGTGAATCTGGACAAATAATATTAATTTCAGCTAGTCTTCAATTGCTTTTTAGGTCTCACCTAGGCAGCCCTTGTGCTGTCTCTTCCAAACATGCTGTATCTAGGATATGGGATTGAAAAAACGCTTATCTTTTTCTTTCGTTCCTGTCCTTTAGAAATACTGGCTTTTCACTGGTGAATACACTTAGTCGCCCCTTCTTTTGGAATTTTGTACCCTCCCATGAGGACTGCCCCTCTTACATATGTTCCTACTGTTCAGGTTATTTATACTTGGAGAGAACTCTTTAAAAAAAAAAAAAAAAAAAAAAAAAAGAATTTAAGTTGGCCTGCATCTTTGCTGGTTATCTGTTCTGTTTACTTGTGCCATGAATCTTCGGTTGCATCATTTGCTTGCTGTCGCTTTATCTCCACGTGCCTCCCCCTCACCACTCCCAGAACACTGCTGAGAACCCCCAGTCACCGCTCCAAGGCCACTGCTGTTTTGCTAGTTTTTTGTTACTTCATGGGGTGAATGTTTTGATTTGTTCTGCATTCCGTCCATCAATTGTGTCTTTTGCTTTCTCGCCCTGAGTGTGCCGGGTATGCCCAGACGTGGGTCCCAGGCTCACTGTGCCACTGGATTCAAGCTATCCTGGCTGATGAGGGGTGAAACCCCGAAACCGGTCCTAGGATGCTTGTTTCCGGTCCAGGGAGGACGTGGCTTGGCACTTCGGGACGGACTGTTCCCATGAGGCACAGGGCCGAGACTGATTTGCATATGGCCAGGTCTAAACTGGGGTGGCATGGTGAGCAAAAGAATGATGGATTTAACCCAGATCTCTTGACTGGAGTGAATGTTTTGATTTGTTCTGTATTCCGTCCATCAATTGTGTCTCTTTTGCTTTATTTATATAGCTGCACCTAGCCATGGGCTCGGGGAATTAAACAATCAGCTCATTATCACAGGATATTGAGCCTGACAGCAGACTCGAACACTGATTCCCAGCTCACCAGTCGTCAGCTCTCACCGCTGCGCTATATCCTGTGCCTAGCAGTGTTGAAGGGTGCAGTACCATATGTGGCCAAAAGAGGTCCCAAGCGACACCTAGTGACAGCCTGTGGTGCTGCACCCTCACAACAATGCTTGTTGTACCTGTGTGCACTATGTTAAAGGCTAAACTACAAGTCTTAGGAAGCAACGTAATGCCAGTTCTGTCAGAAAACATAACACGATATGGCTGCTATGGGAATCCAAGGAGCATGACCCGTGACCAGCAAGGCAGAGAGTGCATTTTTTTACATCTAATGGGACCAATTCCCTGAAGCTTTCGAGCTGCCCTGCATAGTACAGAACGTGGACAAATGCCAAATGTATTCTTCGTTTGTGGTGCTGCTCAGCCAGGAACCCCACCCCTCCCCGGCACCCCCCCAACCTCTCCAAACTGGCTAGTATCCCTACAATATGTGTGACACCTTTACGCACTTGTGGCTTTTTAGTTAAGGGCCCATAGGATGCTGGGATAGTCATGTGGGGATTTCTAGGGAGGTTAGGACTGCGGGATCAATTCCGGAGTGGGGCACATCATTGGTAGGGTCTGTTCTGTCAGTCACAAGCTCTGTGTTATATGACACACACCTATGAGACATGGCAAGTTGCTATTTGAACTTCACCGAGTGAACTCCGAGGCACTGTAGATTCTTTTAGTGTGCTTATCTGCTTCCCTTTCCAGACCCGCCTTTCTCAGGGTCTCACTTCTTCGAGCTCCTTCGCACGTGTCACTTGTTTACTGTTTCCATGGCTATACTTTCCCGGTCCGTAAGACCATTATTAACGGAACAACCTGCCCCATCAGCTCATTGGTTGACTCTGATCTCCCAGTTGCCCCTCCTCTGGCTGGTTGATGATACATAACAAGATCTGTCGTCTCAGTTGAGTGATTGAATCTCTGATGTCCCATATCACTTTCCTGGTTGTATAGAGTGACTGCTCTGGCCCAGTCTGCAACTGCCCCAATATCACTAAGAAGTGCTCCAAATCAACCGACATTTGCCCAACATATCCACTACCCTATGCCCGGGTTTGGCAGGTCCAAGCCTGTCAATTCAACTTACCTTCATTTGACAGAGGTCACCTTTCTTTTCACTCTTACACGCTCCTGACAAAATATTTCCATAGACGTAAGTGGGCCACCCCCTTTTCTAACCTATATCACCCTCTAAAAATCTGTAAATTTTTCACTACATTCTGTGACCAAAAAGAGGTAAGAATTCTCAGGTTTCAGACCATTAATCTTTGGTAAGTAAAGGCACTGCAGTCGTGGGTCATTTTTAGGTCAAGCCTACAGGGCTCATACTGTCAACTAGATATGTTGTATCTCTTCTGTGGGTTTTTGACACATCCATCATTGTCATTTGTTCTTTGTTGTGCCATTCATAAATGCTGCCTTTTTATTGGTGCACTCCTTGTAATTGTTCCTCCTTTGGGTGCTTGGTTCCTTTCCAGGAGCTTTCACTCAGTAGTCCTTTTTAGGTCGAGCCTAGCGCAGCGCGCATGCGCTGCTCTAGGAGAGGGCCTCTTGGAATCACTCCAGACTTCCAAGAGACTTCTCCGTGTGGGTCGGCCTCCACCCACACATTCCATTGGCCTTTGCGTGTGGCTTTCAATAATGAAAGCACGCAAATGGCCAAAGACGGTTGCATGTCCCACCTTTCCTCTAACCTTTCACTCCCATGGCCTAGGGGTCTCGGGAGCGAGCAGCGGCGCGCATTGTGCCAGCTGCATTCCTCCCTTATCGTTATCTTGGCTCATGTTACTAATTAAACAAAGCACGGTCGCTTTCGCGGCCGCGCTTGTTTAAACTTTTTTTCCTTTCGTTTCTCTCTGAGGTATACACAACGAAAAATATAAATCGTATGTCTCATTAGCAGAGGCATATGTTCGACTAACACACTTATTCGCTAATAAAAATTGTGCATTCTGCGACGGTGTGCTTTTTGCAAGTTCCCTTTATCATTAACTAGAACATTATAATGCGGAGCTCTCACGTGGCCGCTCTGTCTGCGAAATCCATGAGCATTTTAAGAGTGGCCTCTTTCTGACTGCGCCCCCAATAGCCAGAGACAAGTCTGTGCCAGTGATGCGATGCTGCCACCCGCAGGCAATTTCTAGGAACTAAAGAAGCCAGTTTTCTTGCAGAAGAGTCAAGCGAGGGGGCCCACATTTGTGAGGTATGCCGAAGCGAAAGATAAGAATGTCTATACCGGTTCTATTCTTATACTTTTCTGACATCAGTGAGAACTTGGATAGAAGTTGCAATACTTTCTACATTTTTTTCCAACTGTGTCTTACTGCTTTTTCAAATAGAAACAAAGAACAACCATACAGTGCGAGAGTCTCAGTTTCACATTAAATACCACCGGATAGCAAGAGGTACAGACGTTTGCAGGTGCGGGTTTTTTTGTTGTTGTAGTTTTATATAGCGCTAACTCGACCTGAAAGTATTGGAGCGCTTTACATGAGCACCAGTTAATTTGCACAAGGATACATTCATGGTTTGGTAGGCAAGGGAAGATTACGTGATTTGCCAAGAATCACAGGCTGTTGAGCTGACGCTCGAACCAGGTTCCCCGTTCCAAAGTCGGCAGCATTGGCCGTTATGCCACGTTAGGTTATGCATCGGCAAAGAAGACCGTATAACGGTATATACATAACATGAACTAAGCTGACAAGTCAATCTTCAGTCGATAGCCCCAGCATATGCACACGTGGTCGCCATATACCCATGAATGCACATTCCGATCAAGAATGTTACCCCTCATTCTCTGAACTGGTATCAGAACCAATACTCTCTACAACTGAATCCTTACAGGACTGCCTATGCCTTTCATCCTTCCTTGGTAGATGGGACGATTATTTTTAAGTAAATATAATTAACACGTTTAAAATCAATATAAAAGTTGCATTGCGAGGTACATGAATGGCCAATATTAAATAATTAGGATTAATAATATTAATATTTTTGTTGGAAGTTTACAGAGATTAAAGACGTTTATTTTGTTGTTACATACTTCTAACAATGATCACTCCCATATCATGTACGCTTACTAGGTTGAATGCTTGTCGAAGAACACACTCAAAGTCACTCAGATTTGCCTTTTGTCCGAATATTCTTTACTATTTAGATAAAACGTAAAGGCGCATCTGGTCCCCGAGCGAGGCGCTCCCTCTCCCCTGCTCCTAACGCGGTCTCGCATGATCGCCATATTTCTTGCCTGTCCCTGCTTTGTCTAAACTTCCGAGCGCGCTCCTCCTCGGCACAGGTGTTTAATGCCTTCCTCTTCCCTCCTCTTCATTACACGCTCCGATGCCTTCGCGCCCATGCATGAATGCCAGCCCAGAGTTTCCGGATGTGTAGAACTTCATAAAACAATCTTTTCCTTGGCTTTGCTTTTTAGGTCTGCTTCAGAGGCCTCTTCAGCGGTTTCCTCGCCAGCCTGGTAGATTTCCAAACAGATTGGCATCTCCGAAAACTCAGTAGGGCTGGGACGGGGAATGTCAGTCGGTGCATCTGAAAAGCGTTTATAACTGAGGACTAGTCAGTCACTTACCTGGCCTGTGCCTCAGAAAGGGTGTTGAAGCTGCGTCAAAGTCACTCACTGAAAGAGTCAGATACATATCAGAATGGTGGTTCTGAAACACCAGTAGGGCCAGGGAAGGCCAGGGCCCCTGGGAGACCGGTGGGGCCTCTACAGTCACTCACTTATCAGGCTCCTAAAAGGTCAGTAAGTCTTGGGCAGTCAGTCACATGTGATGCCTATGTCTCAGAGAGGCTACCAGATTTAACCTGTCTAAACACATAAGGTCCTAAAGGCGAGACCTATTGGCTATGCCAATGCTTGTTTTGTTGGCCATCGCAACGCGTTCACGCTTCCTCCTGGCACAGTGTGTAATGGCCCCTCCTCCCGTCTGTGCATCCCAGCCTCAAGCTTCTTTCTGGTTGTCCATCTGTTCGTTCTGGCTCGTGTTCAGCTGTGGATTGTACTCCAGCACCTGCCTCTCGAGACGCCATGGTGCTGCAGAGCCAGCAGTGGTGTGCCCCCCTATATTAGCGCCATACCACCATCAGTCCCTTCATCCTGTATGCATGGTCCTGTGTGTAACATACAATAGTGCCTAGGAACAGCACAGGCCTGATCCTATCAATATGCCCTCTAGCAGTCACATTACAATTAATAGATACACCCCCAACTGATACTGACACATTTATTTTACATATAGTCTGCCCTTCTGTGGTTCACTTTTAGCCAATCACTCTCTAAGAGAGCATTTCATCAGTCCACCCCCCGCTGCTCCCTCCCTCCTTCCTTGGTAAGATAAAAAACATTGCCATTTACAATGTCAATAGCTCTAACGTAAAATAATGTGAGACCTATTGCATTTCCAGTGCTTGTTTCCTTGGGTATGCAGTCCAGAAGATATGCCCTGGTGGTGACAACATTTGAAAAGTAGCTTTTAGTTGTTGGTTCGGTGCTGCATTACCGTGTTCACTGAACTCCTAGTTATTAACTGAGTGCGATCTGTTACCTTTTCAGCATTGCTATTTCCCTCAGGATGACTGACCTGTATTTGGATTAATGCAAAATGACTATATTCTGTTTGTGTGAGCAGTCGTAGAAATTGTAGCAGAACATTGCAAGAAAAAATGTAGTTCTGTTTATTCAGTATTGGAATAACATATTTTGAAGACATTGCTTGTAATACAAGCAAAATGTGTTCGTGCAACTGATGCAGATTGTCTCCAAGGTCCCAAGTCATTTCACCAGTATTAAGAATTCCCTGCATATGGCAACTATAGTCCGTTAACATAAGTAGATAGTTAAAGGACAAGATGCACATACATTTCAAAGTCAATTGTAGTGACTTCTTGCAATAGTCCTGGCTTACTCCTTGATTCCAATTATAAGCCCAGGAGTTCACCTGGAATCCAGGATCGTTTGGCATACTGCAAGCTTAAGTCAGTCAGAAACTCGGGGGTCTCCCTTTTAGTCATCGCTCATCTCCAAAGTTTGTTGCGAAAGTGGTAGCTTTCCTGGTTGTTCACCTTCAAGAAATATCAATATTACCATCCTTTGATGATTGGTTACTTCAGGCTCCTTCAGTTCAATTCCTGAAACATCATTTGAAAAAAACGATAACTACTGTAAATCACCATTGGCTTCTCTTCATTGTACCCAGGCTTCAGTTGAAGCCATCAAAGGATCTCATTTTCATTGGAGCAAGTTTCGACACTCAGTAGGGCAATGTCTTTTTTCCAGTAGTAGGAGCAGCCAGTGTCTAGAATCTGTTGGAGTCTCTCCTTTGTCTAAAAGAAGCTTCAGCCTCAGGGGTGTGGAATTTAATGAAATATCTGCTTGTCCATGGGGCAGGTTGCTTCATAAATCTAGTTGCCCTGTAACAAAATCCACTTGTCCCTTTTGCGCCATGTAGTGCGGCGACAAATTATGGCAGCAATGTCATTATATAAGAGCTCTGATGTAGCCTCTCTGATTATGCCAGGGCTCATACCATCTTAGGGTATGAATACTAGCCAGTCCCTTATGTTGACACGTTTCCGAGAGTCTACATACTGGGGCTGAAGGTAGCGTTAAGCAATAGTTCCACAGTTGGCCTGCCCTATTGAGTCTGTGCAAACCTACTAACCTGCATGTTTTAAGGGTTTTCACCAACACTTCTCTAATCTTTTCCCATACTGAGAAAGGTTGGAACTTTACTCCTGACAATGGCAGATGTGAAACCTCTTCCAGGGTTGGGAAAAAAGTGGTTGGAGAGAAAGTGAACTTGCAAACACTCAGACTTTCGCGTGAGCAAATTGACACATGCATATTTGCTCATGCTAAAATGCAGTTCACAAATGTTTTCTAGGAGTACTGTTTCTTGGCCTACTTTAGTAAATTCTTGTGAGTTCACAAAAGTTGTATATCCGCACTTAATGCAAAGACATATACCATGGGTGCACTTTTGAGACTTTCTTTAATAATTGGGTCCCTAATTAGGTCTGCGGTTAACCATGACCTTTTGCGTTTATTAAAATTCTCTCTCTCCTCTCTTCACTGTGAGTGGCGCATTCTGCTCTTTGACAAGGAGCATATCGACACACAAGCTAGTTTTGTTCAGTGCCAGGAACTGCTGTGGCAATATGTGCTTTCTGAGACCAAAAACACTTTTTGCTTTTGCCAATGTTTGTTATAATGTGAGGGCCCGGCAGCTCCCACACCAATAAAGTTTTACAAAAACCATGCCAAAACAAGTCACACGTTGACAAAACCAAAAGGCTGACTACCAATTTCAGATCTGCCCGCTTTGCCAATGCTTGTTTATTTTTATGTTTCACATAAGCTTATTGAAACTAGTTACTGATTTTCCATTATGAATATCGTTGGAAAATTAGCATACATCAACACTGCAAAGAAATGGTACCTAAATCTTTACAGTAGTTTAGCTAAATGTTTTTTTTCCTACTTGCATTTTTTGTGAACATTTTATTTTGAAAGCAAAAACTCATAAATCTTGCTTTGAAGCTTCTGCAAATATTTACATCTAATCGGAGAGCATTCTGGGAGCATTATACATAGCCTCATATTGCTAAACATTGCTTGTACATATTTTTATAGTGGAACCACTGTTAGTAGTGCAGTCCGAGCTTACAACATTTACTTACAGTGCTCACCCTAATAATAAAGGCTTTGCATTAATAAACCATAAATACAAGTTTGAACAGCATTAACACATGGACACAAATATTACCTTAACTGCAGACAATGCCCTTCTCTTACCCATAATGAGTTACTGTAAACTGGCAGCCAAAGGGTTTGTGCTGTAGGGGGGTTGGGCCTACTTGTCCCAAGGACAAAATACACATTAAAACTTGTTGCCCTTGACCCCAAACGATATGTCCCGGGCGCGGGCTATAGAAATTTCACATCCCTGAGCCTACAAGTGGATGGAGATCCAAAGTTACATGGTGTCGTATGAGTTCACCGTTCAGTTGGCAAGGTTTTTCCTAAGACCGTTATTGTGGCATCTTCACAAATATTGGTCACCAGCTTTGCAGGATCTAGAGCAGATGATTCCTGTGACACAAGACATCAGATTCACACTTCAGTGGTGGCTGGTTTCAGACAACTTATGGAGTGCATTCCTAATGCTTCTAGAACTACCTCAAGTCCTAACAACAGATGCTAGTTCTATCAGTTGGGGTGTGCGTCGATCAGTCCAGGCTAGAAAGAAACACAGAAAAATTAAAGTCTTCAAATTGGTGGGAGTTAACAGTGGAGTTCAGAGCGGTCCTTCATATCAAACCCAAACATCATCACTCCAATGTATTTGTAAGGTCCAACAGTACAGTCAGTGGCCTATATCAATCATTAAGGCAGCACACACACACACTCCCTGAAGGAGGTAGCATGTTCCCTGACTCTGGGCAGAGAGCTATCTACTCTCAATATCAGTAGTAGAGATCAAGGGTATGGACAGTGTGGAAGCTTACAACTTAAGCAGCGTTTTGCCTCCTCCCATAACTTGGTGCTGTCCAAATTGACCTTTCAGAAGATTTGCAGGCGGTTTGGAATATGATAAATGGACCTCTTTGCTTCCCTTTAAATGCCCTTCTCCTGAGGTTTTGCTTCAGGTTTCCAGATAAGGGAGCATGGGGAATAGATGCACTGCTTCTATAAGATCAAATAAGCAAATGTTTGCCTTTCTTCCGTTTCCATTAATTGAAGTTTATTGTTAAAGATTTATGAGGAAAGAGCTCACATAATAGTAGTTGTTTCCTATTGGCCCTGTTGGTTTGAAGGTTTAAAGGTTAAATCTCTTGAAACAAGGGTTGTCTCTGTATTTTTATGGACCATAAATGATCATACCACCTTACCATAAGAAATATGTACGAGGCACTGCTTACTAAGTACAAGTAGCCAGGCTCTGGAACTCACTACCAGCCAAGAGTCAAAGCATCGAGGAACATATACACTTGGAAAGGCTGTTGAAAACATTGGTATCTACAAGATGACTACATCATCCCACAACCCTGGAATTGAACCCAGAAACATAATTGAACCCTCAAGTCCAATCTATAGATTTCAATACACAGATATGTACCCACCCAACCAGCACACTACTTTCAATATCCAAGAAAGTTCAGAAAGGCAGACCTAGGGTTAGGTTAGTCTGGGTATTATATAGTAATGTCAAATCGCATATAACTCTTCTAGCCCACCATAATACAATACCATGATCTTGGAGGTGGGTAGTCACCTGTAGTTAAATCATCCTACTGTAATGTAACACATATATGCTGCGGATCTTGTCCATAACCCAGTACTGTACCAGCCAATAAACCATCACCAACCGAACAGAAATGAAATAACTGAATAGGTCTGTTGCATACAGCTGGCTAACCGGAGGACTCTACTCAAGTCCACCACTGCAGGTCCTATTTAGCTACACACTATGAATGCTTCTTTACGTCTGACAATGACATTCAAACATAGGATGATGGTAACAAAGCCCATCCCAGCCGATCTCCTTCACCATTTCTCTCTCTAGCCATGCATGTTCAGGAACAAAAGCGTTAAACAGTGTATCAGGTTTGACTACCCAATGCAGTAAACAACTAAGTAGACTATTATCATAAGAAATACCATAAAGGGACCTGTAGAGCTGCTCAAAGCTACCAGCCTACTGAAAATTGTAAACTGCTCATCTGTCTCATACCTCTTCATCCACCACACTGCTAAGCACTGTATCTCATATCATGAGAGCTGCAGCCATTGGTCATCACACACGGCATTGAAGCACTTGATGATAGCAATTTATACCGAACACAGATACTCCAAGGAGTGTCCCGGCGTAAAGCAGCGAGGTCTGAAAATGAGAAAAAGGCTTTAAGCCTCCACAAAAAGCCAGGTTTTTAGTTTCTTATTAAACATTGCTATGTCACTTATAGTCCACAGCTCCAGAGGAAGCTGATTCCATGCTGTCGAAACCAGGTACATTAGAGACCTTCCTCCTGCTCTTTCCCACTGAATCCTGGGGATCTCGGCCAGATTTATTGGTGGATCTCAGCTGTCTTGTGGGGTTATGAAAGCCAAATCTGGTTCTGAGGTCCGAGGGCCCTGGTTGATATAGGGCATCATGTACCAATATGAGAGAGCCTTAAATTTTACTCTTTCCCTGATGGCAGTCAATGAAGTGCACGCAGATGTGGCACAATCAGGGCTCTCATAGGAACATTTAACAGGAGCCGGGCCGCTGCATTTTGGATCACTTTGAGTTTGTCCATCAGGTGCTCTGGTAAGCCAAAATATAATGCATTACCATAGTCGATTCTAGATGTTATCAGCGCCTGGATCACTGTTTTCTTTGCTGAAAAGGATAAGAGAGGCAGACAGGTCTTTAAGGACCTCTTAATCCCAAAACAAGTGCCAACATTTTACTTGAGGCCTAAAGGACAGCCTGTTATCAAATTTAATACCCAGATTTTTAACGGAGTCTTTCTGGTGTCCTGGGGGAGAGGCGACATCTGTCCAAAAGGTTTGTCAGAAATCTGGTGGGATCTTCCCAAAGGAGAGAATTTCTGTTTTCTCCTCATTGCATTTGAGTTGAGCCGGTGCTAACCAATGAAAAACAGCAGTCAAGCAAGATTTAATCTGTGTACCGTTCAGATCAACTCCCTTATCCCAAGAGAAAAGCAATTGTGTATTATCCGCATAGGAGATCACTTTAGCTCCCAGTTCTTCTTCTTGAGCCAGAGGGGTAAGAAATAAATTAAAAGGGGTAGTGCTTAGGGCAGAGCCCAAAGGGACTCCCGTAAGTACATCACATGGATTGGCGGAGCATGGAGGAATCCAAACTTATTGGCTCTCTTAGCTAAAAATGGCATTAGCCAGTCCAGAGTCTGCCCTGTTACTCTAATGGCCTGAAGACGATCCAGCGATGTTGAGTGGGGAATCGTATTGAATGCTGCAGATAGGTCGAGCATAATCAATATAGCCACTACCCCAGCATTCAGGGTTCCTCTAATATATTCTGATGCCTCCACAAGTGCTGTTTTTGTACTATATCAGGCTCTAAAGCCAGACTAACTAGGGTGAAGCAAATTGTTTGCTTCCAAAAAGCTAGACAGCTGTTTGTTTATTCACCTGTTTCTCTAAAATTTTAGATGGGGCATGTAATGGGGAGATAGGTCTATAGATAGCTTAAATTGCTGGATCTGCTGGAGGCTTTTTTATCAGTAGAAAAGTAATTGCCTGCTTCCATACACTAGGTACTGTAGCTGTCCTTATTAAAGTATTTAAAATCAAATTAGCCTCCGGATTGATAATGTGAAAATAACACCAGTTATTTAGGGGGACACGGATCTGTAGGAGAGACAGATTTAGTGGCCTTCAAATCCCGCAGAGAACAATCCAGAGAAATAGGCTCAAAGGTGCTCAACTTTACCTTAGAAGGGGAATCCATACTGGCATTCTGTTTTATCAAGGAGTCTTCATCTGGTCTTAAACCTGATGTCAAACTGGCTTGAATGCTTAAAATCTTTGTATTAAAAAAACAGACAAGCTTTTTACACCATTTGGCCGAGACTGAATGGGAATTAACACACTGATGGGACCATAAAACTCATAACAATTGAGAAAATCTCTTTCGACCTATTCCCTGCCTTATCAATCCGCTCCTCATAGTAGGCATGTTTAGCTTTGGTTATTGAGGCCTGATATCCTTTTAATGCTAGTTTATAGGCCTCTTAATCCATTAAATTGTATTCCTTTCTCTGTTTTCATTTTAGCACCTTACAGCGCTTTCTTTCTGTTTTAAGAGAATCCGAGAACCATGGGGTGGAAGGCTTCTTTCTTCTTATTCTGCACATAAGAACCAGTGCTAGCTCCGCTGTAGCATTTCTAATCCGTTTGTCACATTTTGTTACATCTTGAAGCATGCCTGACAAGGCCGGGATATGTTGTTCTGGAACACTCATAAACTCCACCGGGTCTATCTTCTTAAAAGGTTTCCTGCTACGGGTCATCCCGCCAGGCGCTGGGTCTAATTGTACTGGAAGCTGCCAGGCAAATCTAATTAGATAATGGTCTGGCCAAATCAGGGTCTGCGGATCCTCCATTTGTATTGCAACATTGGAGCAAACTTGATCCAGTATGTAACCGCCTTGATGAGTTGGCCTTTACAACATATTGATTTAGACCCAGCGTAGTCATCATTTCTTTAAACTCCATAGCCTCTGTATCAGTCAAATTGTCCAAATGTAAATTAAAATCAGCTAAAAGCATAAAATGTGAATATCTTGGAGGTAAATGGGTAATAGCTTTATCTAAAGATTTCAGAAAGAAGCCAGGTCATCCTGGCAGCCTGTCAGTTAAAACTCCAGCCACTGAGTGCTGGTGCGATATAGAAATGCAGACAGACGCCCAAGGGTTCTGCTCCCAGCAGATCTTTCACCTCTAAGCTTTGGCAACACCAGTCCTCTCTAAGGATCATGGCCAGACGACCACCCCTCCACACCTGGAAGTTTTTTTAAATAGATTTTAAAGCCTTTGCAGATGGCAATAGAGGGATTAGAACCATCAGGTAGCTAAGTTTCCATTATGCAAAAAAAATCCAACATTGCCCTCCTCTAGAAGATCATAGATATTGTTAGCATGTTTTTGCATTGATCATGCGTTAATCAGTGCTGCATGGACTAGAATAGCACCTTTCCTAGTTGACCTGCCCGGGGAACAAGTTTGCTTTCCACTCAAAACAGTAAGGTGGAAGTCACAACATATGCAGCTAACATTCAGCTTAGACAAAGGAACAAATTGCTGCATTTGACATTTGGTAGCCGGAGCAAGGCTCATAAGTATATCTCTGCTGTAACTAATGTACGTCTTACCATCAGAGTGCTCCCGAGCAGCATGGCTGGCGCTGAACGCTTCGCAACGCTGACAGGCGCAGACAGGCTTGACTTTGGTGCGCTGCAGGTGCGCCCGCTGCTCATCTGCGCAGCGTGTCTGCTTTTAAACATGAGCAGGGGTGACCACTAGTGCACGCATTAACCAAAAAATGGCATCTCCAGCCGTCCGACCCAGAAGGCTCCTTTTCCTCCCCTCCCAGGTAAAACACAGCTCCCACCTCGCAAGTGCACCGAAGTTATAGGCAGCAGTGCAATTTTATCACATAGTTAATTTACAACAATTTAAAAACAGTTGATCCTAAAACCAGCTTTGCTTTTAAAAATAGGTAATGTGCAACATACAGATACCGTGCTGATCACGGACCGACCTCCTACTTCCCGCATAAGATCGAAAAACAAAACAAGGATCTTTTAAACCACACACACTACACAACGTATATTGCTGTCCTCTTAGGCATGCACTTCAATGTCCCACATAGGGGGTAGTAAGACCTATATAAATGCTGTAATACAATACATATGTCCGATAGGTGTAGTAGTGCATAGGGAAGCCTTTTTAGGTCGAGCCTCGAGTAGCGCGCAAGCGCTGCTTATTAGGTTGAGCCTCGAGTAGCGCGCAAGCGCTGCTTAGAGGCGAAGACTTAATGTAAGCGAGTTTTCAAAGCAGTCCAAGAAACGCTCGTGCGTCGTGGCTGGCCTTTTGAGATGGGTACGCGCGGCAAACATGTGTTTCCAATTATCGTGCCCAGACGCGGGCGCGATAAGTGGAAACACATGTCTGCCGCGCGTACTCATCCAAAGGCCAGCCACGACGCACGAGCGTTTCTTGGGACTGCTTTGCAGGCTGCCGCGCTCGCTCGCCCCCGCTCCATGTCCCCCGATGCGCCCCGTAGTTTTCGGCTTCGCTCACCTTCTGCGGCTCACCGCTCGCGGCCCCGCTCCCCACATGATTTCCGTCGCTCGCCGCCTCGTTCCCATGTCTCCCCACATGATTTCCGTCGCTCGTTGCTTTTTTTCACAGGTGAGTGATCTAGAGTTATTTGACCTCGAAAACTGCAACCCCAGTACTTTCTTGGCAATGATTTATTCAAATCTCCTAGGTTCCATTACGATGGGTTGGGTAATACTGTGGTGGTTGCCTGAAATTGCACATTCAGCTAGTTGTTTCCATGAGCATGTTTTTTTTGGCTTGTTTTTGGAAATTGCTGCCAGGGGAGACGAGGCACTCTAACTGTTCTGTGCTGTTTTTGTTTGATAAAATCATTCCTTCCTGTAAACGCTCTGGTCTCTAGGAGCAGAGGGCTCTGTGAGACCGTTCTAGAGCCTCCGGCGAGAGAAGCCCTCTAAAACCCTCTAAAATATTTGTTTTCTGGGTGACTGATCAGTTGTCAGACGTGAACCTGTAGGCTCTGTGTAACAGGAAGATTAGCTCTATTGATGCCTGAGCCTGTGAGATCTGTGTAACCCGAGAGACGGCTATAATGACGGAGCCTGTGAAATCTATGTAACTTGAGAGATAGCACCGATGGCTGAGGCGGCAGCCTGTGATATCTATGTAACCTGAAAGACAGCACTAGTGACTAAGCCCTGAGCCTGTGAGGTCTGTGTAACCTGAGAGACAGCACTGGTGGCTGAGGTGGGAGTCTGTGACATCTGTGTACCCTGAGATACAGCACTAGTGACTGAACACGGAGCCTGTGAGATCTGTGTAACCTGAGATACAGCACTAGTGACTGAACACTGAGCCTGTGAGATCTGTGTAACCTGAGCTACAGCACTAGAGACTGAACACTGAGCCTGTGATATCTGTGTAACCTGAGAGATAGCACTGGTGGCTGAGGTGGGAGCCTGTGAGATCTGTGTAAGCCAAGAGACAGGACTAGTAACTGCACCCTGAGCCTGTGAGGTCTATGTAACTTGAGAGATAGCACTGATGGATGAGGCGGGAGTTTATGAGATCTATGTAAACTGAGATACAACGCTAGTGACTGAGCCCTGAGCCTGGGAGATCTGTGTAAACTGTAAGATGCTCTACTGGCTGTTGCTGTCATCTGTAACATGTATGTAACCTGGGAGGCATCTCTGCTGGCTAACGCCTCAACCTGTAAGAAATGTATAAATCTAAAGACAGCTCTGCTTGTATAAACTTGCATGGTAGGTTCAGAGTAAGCTTTCGGCTATCTCTGCCGGTGAAGGCCTGGACCTGTATAACCGTGTCATCGGAGTAAGCTTTGTTGGCATTGGCCTGATCTGGGGCCACTGGAATTATGCAATTCTGTGGCTGTGGCTTTTTTTTTGCATAATTATGGATTTGCCACATAATCCAGATCTGCAGATTTTAACCCAAAAATGTTCTCTAGCTCAAACCGATCAAAAGTTACTAAAAATGTTGCAGCATGTTTTCGCACACAGTGGAAAGCCCTTAGTGAAGGTTAACTGGTCATCTTACAGGTCCCTATTTCTGTATTTTTCTGTTAAACTGGTACTAATGAGGAGAAATCTTCCCCAGACAGTATTACCATTCCGTATAATACATGCGGCCCTGGCCTGGGCCTGGGCCTATTCTATCTTTGTAACTGAGGGCTAACTCGAATCACTGAGCCCTGAGTCGCTATGATTTGTGTACAGGGTGAGCTTACTGCTAGGATACACCTGAGTTGTAATACGTGGTTAATCTGTGGGTAGTTCTATTGTCTGAGATTTAAGCCTGTATGATCGGTGTAATCTAGGGGTTGCTCCACTGCCTGAGGTCTGAGGCTGTGCATTCTTTGGGACCTGCGGGATAGCTCCACTGTATAAGGACTAAGCGGTCTGTCGTGTCTGTGCCTACAGAGAACAAGCGAAACCCATGAATATTTAGGGACCAGGGGTGCATAGTGCTTTAAAGGAACAGAGGTCCCTAAAGAGAACTTATCTAGGCGTTTAACTGGGAAAACAATTATGACCAGACATGCGGTCAATTTGAAAAAATACAATCACATTTATTAGACAATTTAGTCAAATCGGTGGGAGAAAACACAAATGACACAAAATTAAATGAGCAGAACAAAAACAGAAAAACTCAGGCAATAGTGTGTGACATAAGTCAAAACATTTAATTTATTTAATTAAATTTAAAGCAACACTTCTGCCCCTATGTGCCTTACTCTGTACATTATAATATGGGTCAGTGTGCGAGAGTCGACGTTTCGATCCTTACAAAATAACAGGATCGTCATCTGTGTCTGTGCCCTCAGATTTAAAACAGTGGGTTCTAACCTGTTGCCTGCTTCAGATTACCTTGGACAGGTTGTCAAATAGCCTCCTGAGACTGTGTGCGTCCCCATCAAAGGGTGCATTACACACCTGATTGGATGTCCTTGGATCACCACAGTGCTTAGAGACGCTGCAACTCGTCTGGAGCTAGGCCCTTCACATCAGCACTGCTTCCCTACTCTCGTCAGTGAAAATGTATTGGGGTACCAACATTATGTGTATTTGTAGGTCGAGCTTATCACTCAGGAGGATATCCTGCACCTGAAGAAGGACGGTGCGATCCTGGCTGGGACCTATTGTAAGAACCAGGTTTTCAGCCTTTTTTTGCGGGATTCAGGGACTGAGCTGGTGGCTCTAATGTGCCGGGGAAGGTCGTTCCAGGCTTTGGTAGCCAGGTGGAAGAATCCATTCTCGCCGGCTTTGGCTCTTCGGATTCGGGGTACATGGGCGAGCAAGAGGTTGGCAAAGTGGAGGTTGCTGCTAGGGGAGAGGATGTGGTCTTATGTCTAGAGCGGTCGACCTCGGTGCTGGGGAACTGGGTTCGAGTCTCGGCAAGGATGCTCAACATCATTTATTCTGGGCAAATCACTTAATCTCCCCGTGCCTAACAAAAACAAGCATTGGCATAGCCAATAGGTCTCGCTTTGGGACCTTATAAGTTTTTAGCCATGCAACAGTTGATGTTATTGCACCAAGGATATTGTGCTGCATAACTAAATACTTATAAGGTCCCAAAAGCGAGACCTATTGGCTATGCCAATGCTTGTTAATAGAATAGGGTTGATAGTGAGATGATCACCCCATTCTGAGATCTGTCTGCAGGCTCCAGGTAACATCTTTTAATTCTGGCATGACAAACTCAGCCGTTCTTTATTTGAAGCTCAATAAAGTGTGCATAATTAATTTAGTGAGTACCACCCATGAGCACTTTGTATGGAATTTGGGAGCCGGACAACCAGTCAGAGTGTTTTGTTTGCGGGTTATTGCTACCGTGTAGCCGGCCCACTCAGGGAGCATTGCGTGCGGCAAGGTACGTAATAGGTCCTCTCTACAAGCCCTGCAGTCCAGCTCTGTGTTTTTATATTAACGGCTTCAGTCCGCCACACTCTACAGGCCCCTCCCCCTCCTTCACTAGGGTTGAATGTAAGCCGTAACAACGACTGAAAAGTACGAAAAAAGAGTACTTTATATGGGCTTACATTCTCATTCAACAAAGGAAGAGGAGGTGTAGCTTATTGTCAAAGAGAGCTGTACTGCTGCGGTAGTAGACAAGCGCTGGTTGTTCCCTCGCCCATGGTAAACTTAACTCATCAACTAGGATGAGAGCAAGGTGTACTAATAGCCTTATTGCCTGCAGCTGCAGGACAATAACACCTTTTAATTATCCTCCCCTTAAGAGCCCTCGGCTTCGTCTCAGGCCCATAATTGTTGGGAGAGTAACTATCAGCTATTATCGTCCGTAATTGCGGGCCATAACACTTAATTATGTAAGTGCTAGGGAATGTAGTTTATGCGCACTATGCAAGATAGTTTATATGAACAAAAACGTTTGCTGACATAGTAAAAGGCACACGCTCTCTCCTGGCACCCCAGCTGTTATCATGGCATCTTTTATTATTTGTTACATGTTTTTAAAGTGTCTTGTTTTGTGGTATAGTGCTCATTGGTGGTGAGCTGCACAGAACGCTTTTGTAATAAGAGTTTTGGCACTTAATGAACAATTCGAATTGTGAAAATCAATTTTCAAAATTGAGGTTTGTTTTTCAGCAAATCTAAATCTGTATTTATTCATCAAGATATGCATACCTACTTTCGGATGCATCATATTACCAAAGCTATGCCATCATATTTTTGTGTAGATCAGGTAGAGATATTGAAGTCAGTTCTGCTCGCTTTTGCTGACTTGTTGTATTGAATCATATTGAATTTATGCTTCTTCTGGTCCATTGCGTTGCCTTCGGATTCTCTGGTTTAACTAGTTCATTTATCACAAAACGGTTGCTTATCCAGCAGGAGAGTAGCCCTTGTGTTTCGAATATTCACTTGATTAATGCAGTTGGCTATTATACTGTGTTGCTGTACAATATGTTCTGTCAGATAATAGTTTTGACCTCAAAACTTTGGTCTTTTTCCCCATCAGTGCCGCTGCAGAATCTATAACTATAATGCGTGTTAAAGCGCAGTTCACACCTTGATGGCATGTTAATGGTGAACTATTAATATATATATTATTAGAATCAGTTCAGCATGTGTCATATTCCAAATACATTAACATACTTTCGTTGGTCTTCTTGTAGTGAATTGCTTCTGTTTTAAAAAAATGGTAGTCTGCATACTGCATAAAAAACAAAAATATCCGTTTGATGGACAGGATAGTTTTACATAGCCAAAGTGATGCTTTTGTGGTGGGGGTGCAGGAGAGTGGTGTGACTTGTACTAACCAATGAGTGTCTCTTTCCTAGTTGTTTTTAAGAATCTGACCGGAATCTTGAAATCCTTTAAATCTATTCTTTAAACAACCACATCCTCATTTGTGTCCTGTAGATCAGAGGTTCTTAACCTGTGGTTCAGGGACCCCTGAGGGCAACGACGCCTCTTCAGGGGGTCCGCAACTGCTTAGATAATTGAACAATAATAACAGATTAATAAAATATACAAATTAAAAAGCAGATTTAAAAATTTCAAAACTTTCTGTACATGTGTAGGAATTTGAAAGCGGTATCCTCAGATTGTGTCGTGGGAGCAGTGAAAATGCATAAAACAGAATATATTATGGACAATTGGTATCCTCAATTGGATTTAGAAATGTTCCAACCTAAAATTTTGATATATATTTTTTGTATTATTTGTTTTTGAATTAAAAAAATATTCTTAATTTGAGTATTTTTTGATGAACGCTTGTTTCATTATTTTGTGTGTGTTGTTTTACGGTTCAGATCATCAAAATTGCTTCAGTTGGGGACCCCGGCTTCCGGTAATGCTTTAGTGGGAATCTCTGGATTGAAAAAATTATTGTTATATTCAATAATGATTTTGCACAGCAGCCCACGCTTTGGAAAAAATCCTGAGACTATTATGTAAGGAAGATTAGCTTTTATATTCTTCAACATCTCAAAATTTCCTTTCAGGTGGTTGTTCTATTTTTTACTCTTTTCACTGTTATGGATTAGAAGGACTAGTTAGTGCAGTGGATCCCTGAGTGTGTCCTTTCGTTGCCTCGTTGTTTAAGGCTCTTGCTCTCCGAGGTGCTCACCTATCCATTGTATCATATATTCTGCTTTAAAAATGTTTAAACTGTTCAGAGCACTACAGACCATCTAGAGTTCACCTCCCCTCAATTGTACAATTCAGTTTGAATGCCTTCTATCAGCATTTGTTATTTAAACTGTTTCGTTTCTTTTCCCTTGAATCAAACATTGGTAAATTACATTGCTCGAATGCACACATTTCTGCTATCATTATTTTATAATTTTAAAGTCGTCCTTTTCAGTCCTGTTGTTCACAGTTCATTAGTTCAGCTGTTAATCTGTATTCTACACGGAATTAGATAATATTCTTTGAATGTCGGCGTCTCGGTGCCCAGTTGAATCACTGGTATCATTTTTTCCAGCTTGTCCCTTCTGGCTGCCTGGCTAGAGGGCTCACCACCTCCAGTGACACATGCCAAACTCTAATTCAGTAAACAATCAGACTCCAGGCAAAGAAGCACAAAATATGAAATAAATTAAGGCGGAAAGCTTTCTAAGTTTATGTACCCAGGATCTGTAACTAGAATCCCATGTCCATCAGAACCGCTCCAACTCTGCTCCAATTTAGGATCGGGCTGAAGATGCACTTCTTCAAAGAACCCTAAGTCACAATGCAGAAACCGTCCACCTATTCCTCCGGAACCTAGTTAACCCTCTAACGGACTGTTTAATTTATCTTTGCCTTTGAACCAGTATAGCAATTCAGTTCTTTAGGATAGGTTTGTGCAATACAAATGCCACATACATACATGCATACACAGTTAGGCTATGCTATTGATTGAAATGTACATAAGAGAAAGAAGCATTTGTTTATTATGTTGAAGATGAGTAAATGGATTGGGTTCTCATCTGTGAGAGAGCTTTAGGTGCATACATTTCAGTAGCTTCCTAAACCATAGCAGTATTGAGTGAGCTCTCAGCTGTGTGGGAAGGGAGTTCTAAAACGCTGTCTTCTCCTACATCATCTTCTCCAGGACCAGTGCTAAATTTATAAAAGAAAAGAGTGCTGGTGCCCGAAGCTCTGCACAGAAGTCCATGGCTGGTACAACTAAGCATTAGAGTGCCAAATACTAAGGCTGACAGTCTTAATCCATTTTTACCACAACATGGAGAGCGAGAGATAATAAGACCAGTTGCTTTCTCCCAAGGTCAATATCACACACAAAAACAACTGGAATTGTTTTACCCTGTTCATGGGAGGTCCCTCCTCACACCTCTAGGATATCCAAAGATATTGGAGTAGACGCCTCACTCACTTATCGGGACATGCTTCATCATTGGTGCCTATCCACACCCTGGTAAATTAATACAGCCAGGGCGGACTCAACCAAAGATTGAATGGGAGTTCTTAAATTAAATCAAACTGGACAAGCAGGGATCCAGATGAAAGGTATATAGTTGAAAATACTTACAGGTATACCCAAAAGTTTCTTTATTCCTAGGGTACCTGGGGTACGGATAAAATGTTTCCCTCAGCGGTGGTCAGAGTGACGGCAGCAGTTAGTCCCGCGGTGCTGTGTCTTTGAGGAAAGTGTGACTAAAAGACTGCACCACCCTCCAGAAACGCATGACCCTTGAAAAAAACAGAAAAGAGGAAAATCCTCAAGGTAGAAAATCAAGACAGGTGAGAGCCTTACGCCTCATGAGTGTGCATGGTGTGCATGCATAGAAAGGCAGGGATACATTCAGAAGGCCCCAGACCCGAACCCGGCTCATATCGCTAGCCAAAACATGTTGGCACGATCTTTTTAGGTTTAATTGAACAACTATTCAATAAAAAACCTCAACAAACATTTTATCCGTACCCCAGGTACCCTAGGACTAAAGGAAACCTTTGGGTATACCTGTAGGTATTTTTAACTATATACCTTTCATATACCCAGCCAATAAATGTCTGTTCTGATAATAGTTGGGTATAGGTGCTTTCAGTCGGGTATGAAGAGGTGTCTGTTGGATTTCACTAGGAATTTTTCAGTCACACAGAGCAAAAATGCACAATACACTCTCTCCCTGTTTTGAAAGTCTTTGAAAATGTTGGCTATTTTACAAAATAATCTGTTTTCTCTCACTTAGTACTCCTACCAAACCGCATTTCCCTCCCGTTCCACTGCCCTTTAGGCCCCTCTCATGCACCCTGCTTGTCCTATAATGTATTATAGCTAGGGCTCCCGGTTTTATGGTATTTATTTTTTTGCCATTTCCGTCTGTATTTATCCATATTTATTTTTTGCTCATTTTATCTGTATTTATCCATATTTATTTTGGGTTTTGTGGAAAAATTAAGCTGAAATTAGTATATTTCCACATTTATTTAACAGATAAATATGCACTCATGCTTGAATGTCTGCCAGGTTTCAGTGCTGTGAACACCCACAGAAGATAAATCAGTGCACTTATATGAAAATATGTAAATTTCAGTATCAACCTTGTGCATATCTACTGCTGTTAAAGCCTCTTTACTAAAATTCCTTTCTCTTTTAACCCCTTATCTATCAATCCACACATCTATTGTCCTGGCAGTCATGGCAGATAGTATTTAGAATTACTCAAAAAGCAACCCAATTTTTGTTTTTATCCACATTTAAAAGTAAATACAGACAAGAAAATGAATGTTTTCTGTCTGTATTTATCTGTAAAAATCAGTATAAACGGAAAACAGGGAGCCTTAATTATAGCACTATATGCCAGTTTGATTGTTGGGAAAATCTGAAGCCCCCCCAAATTTTACTGACCAAGCCACGCCCCTGTCAGGAATCCAATATTGTGGGATACATTTGTTTTAGTGTAGGTGGTGTTAGGTACCATCTCGTAAGTAATTTATATTCTTCTTTTCGATGTTGGGTGCTTCTAAATTCTTTACGTATATCACACTATATTTTCGCCCACCCCGTCACTATTTTCTCTACCCACTTCCCCCTCGCACTTTGATTCATAGCTCTATTTTTCCAAAGGGATGACTTCATTTAATAAACTGTACAGTTTTGCTGTCAGTTGTGTTGCTAGTAATTTCTCAAAAGCAGTTAAAGGCCTCTAACCTTTGGGTTCGTAACCCAGTGCATGATTGGAAATATTGCATTCTGTCTGTTTCAGGTACTTGGAAGGATTTCTTGCATTCCAAAAAGGATTTTATCTAGCCCTTCTCAAACATGTCCTTTATCATCAAACACTTTCCACTTCTACAATTGTCAAATCTTTTCTTGTCCAGCCTCTGAGTGAAGGCTGGATCAGAGACTTATGGAGCCAACAAGGTGGTCAATCCGCTTATTATTCCCACCCTGTCCCATGCAGGTTTTTGTATATTCACAAGTGTACAGTGATTCTGATGGATACTTCTAACGTCAAATTCCTCTCCTTGTGAAAATTCCCCCATGCGTCAGACTGGATCCAGAAACTTTAAAGCAGTTCTCATATGCGCTGGTAGGGGACATTATGTTGCTTCATGTCGATGTTGTTCTGTTCTGAAAGTGACAAGTGGAGCCCGCAAATAAGTGTGTGCCATGTGCACTGATGTCAGTTCCTTTTTAGGTCGAGCCTCGAGTAGCGCGCAAGCGCTGCTAGAGGCGAAGACTTTTAGTAAGTGAGTTTCAAAAGCAGTCCAAACGCTCGTGCGTCGTGGCTGGCCTTTTTGGGATGGGTACGCGCGGCAAACATGTGTTTCCAATTATCGTGCCCAGACGCGGGCGCGATAATTGTAAGCACATGCCGGCAAAAGGCCATGACGCACGAGCGTCTGGTCAGCTGAGCAGGCTGCCGCGCTCCCTCTCCCCCCCCCTCCGCTCCTCTGTGGTGCGCGCGCACCACTGTTTATTTTTTTTTTAACCGCGCGGCTGCCATTTTTGTCCCTGTGCCGGCCTCGCCTTCTTTCTCCCATTTGGAGCTTTGAATCATGCTGGCTAATGCCAAGCGTGCTTCTTCGCTGGCTTGCGTCTGCCACGCCCCCTATACGCTCCTGCCCTCGGAATACGTTCTTCATAGGCCCCTTACTAGTCCAGCTTTGCTTCACTGGCCCGCGACTCAATTTTTCTTCCTGCATCAGGCCCTAGGAGTAGGCGCTTTAAATTCTCTTTCCATGCTGAGGAGCGGATGACAGTGCACAGAACATAGAGCACAAGCCCTCCTTTCACTTCATTCATGAACACTCGTACTCCTGGAGAAGCTCCTCGTTGGACCCCTGTCTCCGCCTCTCCTGTCGCATTAAACCAGCCTCCCCCACGCCCGCCATGCTTCGCAGCAGCTCGCGCCTTGCAGGTGTGAAGTCAGAATCTAGGGCCTCCAGTCTCTTCAGTACAGAGAAACTAGCATAACAGATGGGCTGGGGGCTATTTTCCTACTGGGAGGCTCTCTTCGCTCCAGCCCTGTGGACATCCTTGTTAGTTCCGTATTCAGGCCGGGCATTCTTACCCTCAAAGATTGCTATCCCTGGCCGGGCGAAGCTCTTACACGGTGAAGCGCGTGTTAATCACAGTCTCCATGTCAGACGCGCCCAGCGTGGCGACGTCGCTGCCAGGCCCTGCGCCCTCACTGACCACCGCCTGTGTACGGCGCAGTGAGCTGGGCAGAGCCAGCGAGATGGGTACGGCCCCTTCTGCCTCCGTTACCAGGTCGCTGATTTTGTCTCTTGAAATTATAGTTCATCCTTCAAACAGGGAGAAAGTAGGTTCTCCTGGCGCCCTCCTCGAAGTGGGACGGGGTGGGCTGTTCAGATGCAGCGTCAGCTAGTGGTGATCTTTTTCCGTGTAAATGTAATCTACGCAGCGACCCTGGCCCCAAGGGGTGAGACTATTCGAGGCTGACGGCAACAGTGCATCATTTGAGAGTGACTGTGGAAAAAGCGGCGTAGGGTCAGTCGGTGACAGTTGTGTGAGAGAGACTGTGACTCCAAAGTAAAGCAGGTCAAAGAGACAAGGTCGTGACAGGCCAGCAGCAGACGGACCAGACTGGACTTTCAGCGGGAGAGGGCCCGTCCCCCTTTTCACTTCATAAGGCTGAGGAGTTTGGGGAACAATGCACAGAGTTTCAGTGCTTGTAACTAGGGCAAAAGGGTGCGCCCTGGACATTTAATTCCACCCGAGTGTTCTGCCTCGTGACCGTCCACAATCGTGACCACGCTCACCCTGAAGCAGAAAGGTTTCTGAGTAGTATTGAATTTACACGCGTACACTTCCTGTTCAAAAGATTGCCTGTGCTGAGGGCCTCACTGTTTACTAAGGCTGGATCTGGCCTGGATGAACCGACTTAAGTGGCAACTTGCTTTCGAGAACGGAGTGTCTACTGTCACCGCAGATGCGTGGAAAAACACCCCTGCCCCCGCAACGAAACAACGGGCACCATTAAGAAGGATCGAGACCATTCACAGCGCTTAACAGCTGAAGCTTTTCACGTAAAAATAAAGCACCAAATCTAAAACTTTGCAGTTCCACAACCCAGCCATTCACATCATTTCATTGGTGAACTTCCAGGACATGAAGATCGTCCCGGAGCAGGACAACAATGAGCAGTGCTTTCAATGGGCAGGTACTCGCATATAGTTTTAGTAGCACACCGGTCGCCTGTGATAGTGGATACCTACACTTTTTAGGTCTCGGCCTGCACCAGCGCAAGGGCCGAGAGTTTTAGTAAGCGGGTTTTGGAAGTGCAAACACTGGCTTTCGGCTGGCGACCAGCTTGAGTTCACGATGGTGTGCACGCGCAGCTGGCATCTGGGTTTCCTATCTCTTCCTCATTTCCTCGTCATGGCTCATTAACTCTCTGGACTCTGATGTTTCAATCGCAGCAGCAGCTCACATTACCAACTGAGGGCCCTGGACTACAGTCACATGAAAAACAACAGCGATTAGCATTGAAATGCAAGCTTTTTTTGTCTAGTTAGAAATATTGCTTCGGTGGGTTGATTTCACCTTATATCGCTATTTGTTTTATATTGGGAGTCACAGCCTAATTACCAGTATTTTTGTGTCTCACCGTTTTTATTTTTATATTTATTCGCGCAAAGCTATATTTAAGGTTACTTTTTCCGCGTCACTTCTTCACTCTATTTAAACTCCACCCCCCCCCCACTCTTATTGTCTCTCTCCTTCTCTCTCTCTCTCCCCTCTCTAATTCTCTCTCTACTTAATTAACTCTCCCCTCTCTATCTTTTTAGCCTTTCATTCTCTCTCACCCCTTTATCTGTTTCTCTTTCAAACTCCTTCATTCACTCTCTCTCCCCTTCTTTCTCTCTCTCTCTATCCCGCTCCACTCTTTATTCTATGTACACCCTTTCTCTCTCTTTCTCTCTCACCACCCTCTCTAATTGGGCATTATATCTTCACTCTATCTCTCACTCGGCAACACCACAGCATCACTCAGCGCAACCACAGCATCAATCAGAGCCAGCACAGCATCAATCAGAGCCAGCACAGCATCAATCAGAGCCAGCACAGCATCAATCAGAGCCAGCACAGCATCAATCAGAGCCAGCACAGCATCACTCAGCACCAACACAACATCTCTCAACGCCATCACAGCATCACTCAACGCCATCACAGCATCACTCAACGCCATCACAGCATCACTCAGTGTAACCACAGCATCACTCAGTGCAACCACAGCATCACTCAGCACAACCACAGCATCACTCAGCGCAACCACAGCATCACTTAGCGCCACAACAGCATCACTCAGCGCCACCACATCATCATTCAGGGCCAACACTGCATCACTCAGCACCACCACAGGATGACTCAGCACCACCACAGCATCGCTCAGCACCACCACAGCATCGCTCGGCGCCACCACAGCATCGCTCGGCGCCACCACAGCATCGCTCGGCGCCACCACAGCATCGCTCGGCGCCACCACAACATCGCTCGGCGCCACCACAGCATCGCTCGGTGCCACCACAGCATCGCTCGGCACCACCACAGCATCGCTCGGCGCCGCCACAGCATCGCTCAGCGCCGCCACAGCATCGCTCAGCGCCGCCACAGCATCACTCAGCGCCACGACAATATCACTCAGCACCACCACAGCATCACTCAGCGCCAAGACAATATCACTCAGCACCACCACAGCATCACTCAGCGCCAAGACAATATCACTCAGCACCACCACAGCATCACTCAGCACCACCGCAGTATCACTCAGCAACACCTGAGTATCATTCAGCATCACCTCAGCATCGTCTCCGCAACAGTCACCACCACTACCACCTCAGCATCACTCAGCACCACCTCAGCCTGCTCTCGGAATCTGGCATCTGTTGATTCTCCCCTAGCGTCTGGCCGTTGCTAGTGTTATAATACAGGTACTAGTTCCCAACCTTCACCCTCCAATTGTTTATGCCCCCTCAAAAAAAAAAGCTTTAACAAACAACCATTGCAATAGGCAGAAACAAGTTGCCAGCATTGCAAGAACAAAAGAAAACTGAGAATTTTTTATTGTAAATTCTTTTTTTAATATAGTCGTTCAGTTTTACATAATGCCTTCTTGGTCATATATAAAGTAACAAAAATGCTTCTGACACTTTTTTATTATAACTTTTCAGCATGCCGCACAGCAGCCACACTTCTCTACAGCACAGCTTGAAGACATTGGCAAAGTCAATAGCTCTGGCTAAACACTTATAAGGCCCCAAAGGCGAGACCTATTGGCTATGCCAATGCTTGTTTTCCATGCCTTCAGATGCCGATCTGGAGCTTCTGCTTGGTCTTCAAGACCCATTGTTAGTCAAAACAAGCATTTGCAATTCAATAGGCCTCGCATTACTGAAAGTTTGAGCTATTGGCGTTGCGTTCTTATTTGCAACGCCAATAGCTCAAACTTTTAGTGATGGAAGCCCTATTGCATTGCAAATGTTCATGGGGCGAGAAAGGGATAGAAGGAAGTTGGGCGGCCTCGCCAAAGAAAAGAAAGGCGTGGCCCCCATTGTTAAAGTTGAATGAAAAAATTGTTTGGTGAGGGGCGTCCAAGGAAAGAATAGGGGCGGCTCGCCAAACTCTTTTTTTTTTTTTTTTTTTTTAATATTGTACGTTTTCTTATTCTGCCTAGCATGCCGCCTGTGCCGCAATGATTACTAAAAGCATCTAATATTGAAAAAATAGTTTGGCGAGCAATGCCCAAGAGAAGAAAAGCGCGGCTCACCAAACTCTTTGTTTTCAATATTGTAAGTTTTTCGTAATCGTAGCATGCCACGTGTGCAGGGCTGATTACTAAAAGCATTTAATATTGAAAAAATTGTTTGGCAAGCCACGCCCAAGAAAAGAAAGGCGCGGCTCACCAAACTCTTTGTTTTCAATATTGTAAGTTTTTCATAATCGACGCAACACGCTGCGTCTGCTGCGCTGATTACTAAAAGCATATAATATTGAAAAAATAGAGTTTGACGAGCCGTCCCCAAAGAAAAGAAAGGTGCGGCCACCATTGTTAAAAAGATGAAGGCGTGCCTCGGTGCTTAAAAAGCGGGAGAGCTTATCGTGCCTGCAATAGCAGCTAAGAGAAAGGCATGAATAAAATGGCTCACAGACTGTAAATAAAACATACAAAGTAACAACAGACGAAAGAGGTCCAGTCCTCATGGGAGGTTACAAAAGGCAGTACTAAGGAGGGACTACTAAGCCTATTCACGAATCCAAAGCAACCATTTAGAAAGGACAGTAACAGGAGTCAATTGAAAGATAGGTGAGCTCCAAGTCCATACCTGAATACAGCATGTCTTGAAGAGATGGTGCAAGCTCTGCCTAGTCGAGACCTAAAAATGACCAGTGTGCTAGGAAAAAATTACCCCACCCCCCCAAGACAACAGCTTTAATCTGTGTAGGGATTGTCAGAAACAGATTTCTTTGGCTGACCCTCACGAAGTTAATCTTAGGTGCCTCAGTTTCCATATGACTCCGGGACATGTGATGTCTATGCCCACTTGATTTCGAGGGTTATACGGAACCTCTGGCCAAACCTTACGTTGCCAAATATAAGAAAACGTAACTCCACAATCAGTCAAAGGTGAAAGGTTCATGCTCCCAAAGTAGTTTCCAAGGTAGAACATCGTCATGGTCGAAGTCTTCAGGTAAGTCTAAGAAAAAGCATAAGATGAGAGGGCATGAGGTTGTCATCGTTCCTCCCTGCCTCGTACAGACTTCAGTTCCTGTGCCACCCCTTGCACCTGTTACCTTTGCATCAACACTGAAGACACCAGAGGAGGATTTGCAGCCATTGTGCTATCCGACTCTGAGCAGAATCCTCCACAACCTGAACCGAGGTTGTGACTGGCATGCAGCCAACAGACAATCCTTCCAATTCTGACACCTTTCCCTACCACATGCTAGGGCCCAAACTTTGTACAATCTTTTCAGCAATGACTCAGACAATGACCTCCTCCAGTCCTTCTTCAAAGTCGTTATACGAAGGCAGCAGGAGTGTTAGACTTACTATTGCATACAGTGGAGGTGAAGACTAATGTTTATAGTGACTGAGATACTTCAGCCTGTTCAGGCCCCTACAGAACCTCCATTGTCGCTTAATGAGACCCTCACAAATTCTCTTTTGAGCACCTGGGCAAAACGGTGTTTGGGTCTAACTGTCACATGGCATTTCCTGTAGTATGCCTGGAAATCTGCACCTGGCACAGCTTCCCAGGGATACTGCCGGACATGGTTGTGAATTTGTATAAGTCCTTTTAAGGGTGCATATTTACTACTTAATTGCAACTTGGGCCCTTCACTCGAACAACTCAAATCTATCAACTCTGGCCTTAGAAACCGTGTAAAGTGATGTATTAGTTTTTTTAGCCAGTATTTCCTATATAGGTATAAATAGCTAAGATGGAAAGACTAAAGGGCCGATTACGAGTTTTGGCTGCAAGTTATTTGTAGTTTGGGCTGCGTGGCATTCCCATGGCAGTGCCTTTTATAAAGGCAGGGGTGCTTTGAAAGAGGCACCGCAATGGGAACGCCTCACAAGGTTCCTGCACGGCATAAACTTGAAAGTCCATGTCGTGCATGAACATTTTGTGTGCATGCAGACAGGGGGTGAGGGGTGGCTCATGTTATGCCCCCCTGTGTGCATGCACAAAGGGAGGAGGCACAGGGGGCCCTCTATGGAGGAGGAACTGCCATGTAAACCCTGGAGGAGAGGAAACTTGTAATATGCTTGGCGGTACCACGCCCAAGCATATTGCAGCCTCTGACCGCCAAGCAACCTCCAGGGAACGGCGGTTCCCTGGCGGCGGACCAAGGGAGGTCCGACTGCCCAACTTGTAATGGGGCAGTTGGACCCCCGGTGCAGCGCTGGCTGAACCGCCACTCCCACGTCACCACAAGTCTGGCGGTCCTTGGACCGGCAGGCTCCTAATCGGTCCCCCAAGAGTTTACTCCTAACAGCCGAGTGCCAACTAATGTATATGCAGTGGGTTCATTAACCTACTCTCGAAATTGCAAAATACTTCAAACTGAGGAAAAAAGCTAACCCATAAACCATTCTGCAGCATTTATGTAACATAACACGCAAGTCCAGCCCAGAAAAGCATTGAAGGACATAGTATGTACCAAAGTTGCAAAATGAAAGTGTAAAATGAAAGAGAATATCTAAGAGTGGTAGTCACAAGCATTGTACCCTACGTATAATGTGACAAGGTATTGCTAGATTTAGAATTTGGTCTAAATAAACACAGATTTTTTTTATTTTTTTTATTGCAAAAATAAGTTTAAGTGGTTTTAATGTTGCCTGCCAGACACAAAATAAAAGGAACATTTGTATTTTTTCACTCTTCTGCAAACTTTGTATCTCACAATAGGCAAAAATGTCAGTGTTTGTATAGTTTAAAAGGAAAGCCATAAATGTACTTTGGTGCCCCTTACTGTACCTTTCACATACCTACTTTCACTAGAACCTCATTGTAACATCATTTTAAGTTGCTATTGCCTTGCTGCCGTTTTCTTGTTTTTACTACATGGCTTTCCTTACACTTTTGTGTATTTAACCCATCCTGGACCATAGCTTTTTTATCATCCTTTTGATTATAATTGTATTTCACACATTCCAACTGCAAGCCAGTTCCCCATAAAAGCATGTAATGAATAATAATAAAGAAGAACACAACACAACCAACAAGGGAGAGGGATAAAATGGAGCGCACACACGCAATGAGGAGGGAGATTGGGAGGATAAAACACCCAAACAGGAAAAATTGAAATATGAAGACCCCATATTCCCAACCTCCTATAACGTGGGTAAAAAAAAATATATATAACAATTTTATATGTTCAAAGGACCGGGAACCACAGGAGGAAGGCGGCTGGGTACGAAACCTAGGAATCTACATGGAACTTGACGTAGGATGTGATTCATTGTAGGCACCAGGGATGTAAGATCAATCTTTTAGAAAAGAGCTCCAAACCTCATAAAATATCTGCAGTTTATCATTTAGCTTATAAATGAGGCATTCAAAACATGCCATATCGTACATGTTGTCCCACCAGGTTTGAAAAGTGGGTGTTAAAATGGATTTCCAAAGATGCATATTCACCAATTTAGCCACCCTTGGGGCAGTGGAAAGCCATCTATTAACATGTTGGAATACTGAAGGGACGTCAAAAGTATCATGCAGAAGCACTAGCTAGGCATACAAAGGTCTCTCTACCCTGAGGTCTTTTCTCATATGGTCCCAAACCTGTGACCAGAAGGCTTTCAGTCGATCGCATTCCAATAAAATATGGACTATATCACAATCCGGTAAGCCACATCTCCAATAACGTGAGTTCACACTAAGACAGGCTTTGTGTAACCTTGATGGGGAACAGTGCCAGTGGTGGAGGGTCTTAAAAATATTATACTTAAGACGTGCTTAACTTAATCCTTTATTATAATATGCCAGTAGATAATCCTAGTCATCATCCAGGAATTGTGTGTTAAGAAAGAATTTCCAAAAGGCTTGCAGTGCTGTGGATGTGGGAGTAGAAAAGCAGCTGTCCACATTGTGGCATACAATCCTGAGATAGTGTCCCCAAAATGTTTCCAGGTGTGAATATATTGAGTAGTGGGTGATCTGGAGAGGTCAGTATGTGTGTTCCCCAGAACATGTGTTAGTGCATGGGACAATTGATTGTATCTCCATAATTGTGAAGGCGGGATTGCAAGTTCCAGAATCAAATGTTGGGGTTGGCGAACGTTTTTTGAGTAGTAGTGTGGCTTTGGCGTGTTTCCAGACGTCGGCAAATGTTGCAGTGGTGATTGAGGTGTTGAGCAGGGTGGTGGAGTTCCTGGCCGATCCTTTGGTTTCAGAGGTTGAAGATGTGATGTGGGCACGGTTCTGTGGGAGTTCCCAAGTGGATAGACTTCATGATGTTCAGGTGATCAGTCTGTGGTTCATGTCAGTTGCAGTTGGGGGCGTGTCTGTCGAGAAAGACAGTGGGTGTAGGCTGAGGTTCGAAGTTTCTGTCTATGAATGCGAACTTGTCATGAAAGAAGTCGGTGAGGTTGTCGCACAGCTCTTCTGAGGGAGTAATATTGTTTTCACTGGCAGCCGGGTTGGAGAACTCCCTAACAATGTTGAAAAGTTCCTTACTGTTGTTGGCACTGGTTCGATGCATGCGGCTAGATCTGTTGTCTTTGGTACCCTCAGCAGGCGGTGGTAGAGATTGAGGGAGGTCTTGAAGGCTAATCTGTAGGAGGTGTTCTTGCTGGCGCGCCATCTCCTCTCTAGCTGTTTGCTGTCACGCTTCGCTGTTCTGAGTTCTTTGGTGTACCAGCTGGTCATTTTTGAGGATTTTCTCTGCTTGTTGCTCTTGATGGGGGCGATGCTGTTGGTGCAGTTGATCCAGGTGTTGTAGTTCTTAATTTCCTGTTCCAGGTAGTTGGCGGCAGCTGGGTTGGAGGTCTTGAGGTTGTCTGTCCAGCTGGTCACTGCAGTTTTGCACCAGCTGCGGTAGTGGGGGCACTGGCATTACTGGGGGAGGCGGTGCGGGGCTGGAGATGCTGAAGTGCGTGATGGAGTGATCGGTTCATGTGAGTTCTGTGACGTGGCTGTATTTGACGCAGTTGCTGGAAGTTAAAACGGGGTCCAGTGTGTGTACTGCGGTGTGCTTGGGGTCACAGACTATCTAGGTCAGTCCGATGCTGCTCATACTGTCGAGGAGGTGGGTGGTGGTGTTGGGGTAGTAGATGTGGAAATTGAGGTTTCTGAGTAAGACGTAGTCCTTGGAGTCCAGGGCTAGGGGGGACATGATGTCTGCCATGGTGTTGCAGAATCTGGAGCATTGGCCCGGTATGCAACAGTGCCTCTGATGGTTGTCTTGTCCGTGTGGAGCTTGAGGTTGATGTGTTCCAGGGGTTGTTGGTATTGTCAGCGGTGGTGGTGCACTGTATGGCCTTTTTGTGCATGATTGCTATTCCTCCTTCCGATTTGTTGGTGCCGTCCTGGTGCATGATTTTGTATCTGCCTGGGATCGCTGTGGAGATGTCACGAGCAGAGGCTGGATTGAGCCACGTCTCAGTGAGGAAGACTGTTGGGTGTGAGGTTGGTAATGAGGTCCCATAACTCTTGAGTGCTTGCACATCGAGGGTGTATTGAGGAGTAGGCTGTGGAGTCGGTGGCTCGCTTGTGGATTGCCAAGGGTTCAGTATGGTGCTTTGCTGCGTGACGTTGGCTGTGCTGGTGCAGGAGTAGGTGCATCTGGCACAGGAGAACCGTTCTAATGTAGAGTGCGATGCCGCGTTGCAGCAGTGTTCGCTGGGTCGTCCAGTGTTCAGGGCGCCCAGGCATGCTGCATTGTACCTGCGGGTGGGCCGGGGATCAGGGGTCCAGGCGCTGGGCGTGGTCCAGGCGCAGACGGCCTGGCCTTTGGCGTACCAGTGGCATGCGAGCCAGCGCCATTAAATTGGTCCTTGGAGGAGGGAGTAGCGCTGGGAGGCGATGGGCAAGGCTTGGTAGGAGATGGGAAAAACGGGCAGTAGCGATCGGGAGGGAAAAGGGGGGTCCGAGGTGAAAGGCACAACAGAGGGAAAGCAAACAGCCACAGGAGCACAACGATTAAAGGAGGCGAAAGCAGGCAGAGAGGCACAACTGAGGGAAAACCAAACAGTAACGGGAGCACAATGATTAAAGGGATTAAAGGAGGAGAAACCGGGCAGAGAGGCACAACAGCAGGAAAAACAAACAGTAACATGAGCACAACAATTATAGGAGGAGAACGGGCAGAGGCACAACAGAGGGAAAAATAGACAGCCACATGGGAACAACGATCTAAGGAGGCGGAAGTGGAGAAAAGAGGGTCAGCAGGAGAAGAACACAGAGAAGAGTAGGGAAGAGCACAACAAGCAGCAGCAGAGGCTGGTGACATGAGGGAGTGAGAGCTGGCGGCACAAGGGAGAGCTGGGTCTGGAACTTAGCTCAAATGCACTTTTAAAATTATTTTAAAAATGTATTTGGAAAATGTCAGGCCTCACATCGAATTATGTCAAATACAAGAATGAATACATGAATCTTGTTGCACCTTTATTTAATTGTATAGAGTATTATAAATCATATGAATACATATATATTTGCCATACTATAGAACTATAATAAAGCAAACCTATGGTATTCATTTACAAACCATATTAAATATGTGTTTATGAATGAGAAAAATGAATATATGAAATGCAATGGGGGGGGGGGTACATAAGCAGGCAATGCGAAGATTATGCAAGGAGGAGACTGAAAGAGTATGGCTTGGTCCAAACGTAAGATGCTGAAATGACCCTGGCTTTGCAATTCCATGATTAATCTAGAATGCTTATTGACAATAGCTAAACTGGGGTAACCATTAAGGTACAAATCCAGCAACATGAACAGTGTAGAATTATACAGCAACATATAGCTGCCAATATGTTTTATATAAGACAAATCAGTCATGTAGTTGAGGAACTCAAGAAACTGTTGGAATATGCATCTCCCTGCCAATGCTAGGTTAGTGACAGAGCAGCAGCTGATAGAAACTCTGCACTGACTGCTCTAAAACTCACTTGGTATGTTACAAGAAAAGGATAGAGAGCTGCCAAGACCCAGAATGACAGACCAGATGCTCACAATTTACACAGGCTTATATGAGATTCATAAAACCGAAACCCCTGCTGTGGTTCACTCTGCAGACACAGCCCACAATCTACTTACCTCTCACATTGGCGTGGCCAGCAGTTTCAAGACCACAACCATCAGAAAGAACCCCCTTGCCTGCTGGCCTGCATACACCTTTTGCCTGTGTGTGGACTGCCCCATGGACAACCCTTTCTGAATAAACCCCTAATCACTGATCCACGCTGTGCACTGAGAAGCATTAGGAGGCCTAGTGATTGCTATATAGGCACAATATAAAAAGAAAGGTCGATGCAACGCCGAATGATTGAGTAATAGGTTCCTTTTCTCTTACAGTAATATTGATAAATACACCTGCTCTACTTCTAAAGTGTGACTGAGAAAGTATTCACAATACATCAACTAGTAAACGTTGTAACCTCTTTTTATTTTTGTAGAAGAATGGTGGCATAGGGTCATTGCTTTCAAGGGGCGTAGCCCCAAATACAGTACCACTATTCTTGTATTGCAGGTCTTTATCAGAAATATCCTTGTTTGCTGAATAGCCGCTGTTAAAAACTGAACAGAAATCGGTTTCACTTTTCTACTTTTCCTGGATGTGTATTTCACACATAGTACAAAAGTGTGTGTATTTGTAGTTGGCACAGAGTGTATTGAGAATTTTTTACGATCTCCATGATCTCCAGAATATAGACTATTGTCACTGCTTTCCTAAGTGATTTAGGCTTCTGGCCTCAACTCATTATTGAAACGGGCAATGAGCGGCGGGTTATTAATTCCGCTGCACCCAGGAGCTCAGGGCTATATGCACTCTTACTATTGCAGGTCAAAAAGCAAATGTCTGTGCCCGCCACGTGAATGGTTTCTATCTTCGTGGTGGTTTTTGGGGTGATTATTCATTGGGGGGAAAGGTAATTACATTTATAGCACTGTTTGGAGTTCTTTTTTTTTTTTTTTTTTACAGTTGACAATGGCATAACTGCTTTATTTTGCTAGGGAGCTCAGAGCATGCGAGTCAAAAATGAGTGTTTCCTTATACATAAAGTGCTCGTTAGTTGTGAATGTATTAATTAAAGGACGGCGCTTGCCACTTGTCGATACTTTCGTCAGTATGTAGAGTTCTAGTTTTTAGGTCTCGGCTGGCGTTGGAACGCGCATGCGCTCCTCGCCTCGAGACTTATAGTAATCAGCTAAGTTTGGAGAAGGGGACTCGAGGCGCACCCCTCATTTTCATTGGACGTCACTGGTCACTCAGGGAGACTCCCACAAAGTCAGGGAGACTTGCGAGATATCATGGAGGCTCCGACTCGTGTTAACAAGCACAAAGACGTCACTTGTCAGTCACTCTGGGAGACTCCCTCGAAGTCAGAGAGACATGGAGGCTCGTGTTATCAAGCACAACGACGTCACTGGTCACTCAGGGAGACTCCCACAAAGTCAGGGAGACTTGCGAGATATGGAGGCTCGTGTTATCAAGCACAAAGACGTCACTGGTCACTCAGGGAGACTCCCACAAAGTCAGGGAGACTTGCGAGATATCATGGAGGCTCCGACTCGTGTTATCAAGCACAACGACGTCACTGGTCACTCAGGGAGACCCCCTCAAAGACGTGCGAGATGTGGGGGCTCGTGTTATCAAGCACAACGACGTCACTGGTCACTCAGGGAGACCCCCTCAAAGACTTGGTCCCACATCTCTATTCTCTCTTCTCCTTTATTCGCCATCAGCTCCCCACCCCTCCAGCTCCCGTGACTCTACACTTCTTCTCCTCCTCCCTTCGTGGGTCCACCCCACATTGTCCCCATCTCTCTCTTTTGCCACTGTATGCTTCTCCCTCCCTCTGTTTTCGTGCCCTCCGCCTCACCACCACCCCCACCGTACCGCATGTGCGCCCATCCCCTGCTTTCTTTAACCTCTTGTTTGATGTGATACAGTGGGGGTCTTGTTCCCGGTAGGGAGGGGGTGGGTGAGATAATATGCTAATGGTGCAGAGTCCGCCTCCCCTGCCCGGGGCAGCAGATGCACAGGGCAGGCGGCAGGCAGCGAGGGGGACTGGGGCTGTAATCTATTTATTTATGCGTTTTTATATAGCGCGGACTTTACCCGAAGGTGTCAGAGCGCTTCACAATAGGAACAGTAACATTACATGAGGAGAAGGTTACAAGTGAGCATAATACAAAGGCAAGCGTTGCATTACATGAGGAAAAAGTGACAATTGTGCAAATAACAAAAACAAAAAAAATACAAAAAGAGGTATACGTTACAAGAGGAAAAAGTGACAGGTGTGCATGATACATAAGATACAAAATACAAATAGAGGTATAATACTGCAATAAGTGTCAGTCACTCAGAACACACTGGGAAGGCACTTCTATAGGCATGGAGTACAGAATTTCCTAAAGTGGAAGAACTTCCTTGAGGGAGTAGAGAGGGCGTGAATTAAACAGGAGACTTAAAATGAAGGGTACACAAACATAAAATCCAACACAGCACGCAAGGGTGAGGAATGTACAGGAAAAAGTGCAAATTTACAATGAAGAGCGAACTTCCTAGAGGGGCCTGAGAATGAAAGTATTAGTTCTGAAAGTGTCTTTGGAAGAGAAGAGATTTGAGGTCAGCTTTGAAGATCCGGGTAGAGGAGGTGGCACGGAGCAATGGGGAAGCGAGTTCCAGATTCTCACCGCATTGCCTGAGAAGGATTGCGCCATCGATCTTTCCCTTTTGAAGACGGGGGCTCAAGCAGAAGCTTTTCCGCATTGCGAGAAGGGCGAGAGCCACCGGACAGTTTCAATTTATTCGCCAGGTAACGAGGGGAGGACGTGTGTAAGGCTTTGTGTGTGATGCAGGCAGTTTTGTAAATAGATCTTGCCTCAATCGGAAGCCATCGAAGAGAGGACAGGATAGGAGTGACGTGGTCGCTTCGTTTAGACCCTGAAATGAAGCGAGCTGCTGAATGGAGGATGGATTTGAGAGGGGAGAGGTGGGATTTGGGTAGGCCCGTCAGAAGAGAATTGCAATAATCCAGTCTTGAGAGAACCAGAGATTGTACCAAGGTTTTTAAGTCTTTCTCCGGGAAGAACCGACGGATCCCCCATAGAAGGCGCAACTGGTAACGTGCGTTCTTAGCAATAGAGTTGAAGTGGGAGATTAGGTTGAGTCTTTTGTCAAGAATGACACCTAGGGATTTAGCGCTGTCGACAATGATGGGTTTGCTGTTGAGTAGGTTCAGCTGATCCATCCAAGATTGAACAGGAGGAGGTGAGAGAGAGGTAGAGAGGAGGAGGAATTCAGTTTTGGCGGGATTAAGAATGAGTTGGTGAGCTAACATCCAGTTGTGAATAGAGTTGAGAGTAGAGTTGAGTAGTGAGAGCTCGTGTGCGGAAGACACCTTAAGGTAGATTTGAGTGTCGTCCGCATATAGATGGTAATGGATCCCAGATTTGCTTAGAAGGTTCCCTAATGGTTCCAGGTAGAGATTAAACAAAGTGGGTGCCAGGATAGAACCTTGAGGGACGCCTTGACCTACAGCCAATGGAGATGAAAGACTGTTCGCTATCTTGATCATTTGGGATCTGTCCGAGAGGAAAGAAGCAAACCATTTGAGCACTGTGCCATCCAATCCCATTCTCTGATGAAGAGTGTTGAGGAGGGTGCTATGATTAACAGTGTCAAAGGCTGCAGAGAGGTCTAGAAGAATCAGAAGACACGATTCCCCAGAGTCGAGTATATGCAGCGCATCATCAATCACTTGCAGCAGGGCTGTTTCAGTGCTGCAATTTTGGATGAAGCCAGACTGGAAGACGTCGAGGAGGTTATTGTCCATAATATGTAAGGAAAATTGTTTCGCAACACATTTTTCTGTGATTTTCGAAAGAAAAGGGAGGTTGGTGATGGGGCGGAAGTTGTTGAGGTCGTTCGCATCGGCGGAGGTTTTTTTAAGAAGAGGGGTGACCTGTCCTGATTTGAGGGCAACCGGGAGGGAGCCTTGACTGAGGAAGAGATTGACTAGCCTGGTCCAGTAAGAGAGAGTATAGGTGTAGAAATCGATGGCGATGTCGCTAGGGATGGGGTCAGAAGAATGGTTGGAGGGTTTAGTTTCGAGGATGCATTTGAGGAGGTCATCTTCCGAGATGATGTCAAAGTGCTGCCAGGTAACTAAGGATTTCCGCTCCTCAATGGGGGTGGGGTGGGCGACCTGATCCACCAGTGCTTTGACCTTTTCATCAAAGAATATAGCAAAATCTGCCGCTTTCTTTGTGGAATCCTCAGGCTTAATGGTTAGGGGAGAACAGTTTGGGTTTTTCATGAGGTCAAAAAGTTTTTTGGGTCTGTTTTTGTCTGAGTCAAGGAGGGATCTGAAATGTGATGCTTTTTCAAGGAAGATGTGGTTGTGATATTTGGATCTTGCTGAACGTAAAAGAGAGAGATTGGAGGTGGAAAGAGATTTTCTCCAATGTTTCTCCAGGATTCTAAGGTTTTTCCTTTCATCGTAGAGAGCTTTATTGAACCAAGGTGCTGAGGGGGTGGGTCTTTTCCTTTTGCTTTGGAGTGGAGCGACATTGTCGATTTCGACTGCTAGTACTGAGAGGCACTGAGAAGTGAGAACATTGACATCCACGTTAGGGTCTAGTCTAGGAAGTGCCCGCATAGCAGAATCACAAAAAGTGTCAAGATCAATGTTCTTAGTGTTGCGGAACCAGGTAGTAGCTCTTTTAGATTGGCCGTGAGTTATAACGTGCGATAGGTGAGAACGGAAGGGAATGAGGAAGTGGTCAGACCAGTCTACATGGATGGGGGGAGCAGTAGTCAGCAGGTCTGCTTTGGATATGACAAGGTCCAGAATTGAGCCCTTGGAATGTGTGGTTTCCGAGCAATGTTGGAAGAGATCATTGGCTGAGAGAAAGGTGGCAAGCTTGTTGGCAGCTGAGTCTTCCAGAGAGCCCCAGTGGAGATTAAAGTCACCCAGGAAGATCTGTCTGTCACTTTGAAAAAATTGGTCACTGCTGAAGTCAGTCAGTTCTTCCACAAAGGAAGAGCAGTTACCGGGCGGGTGATAGATGGCATGGCATCTAAAGGGTGAGCCGTGATGTATTTGAAGTTCTAGGGATAGGCATTCGAATGTACGGAAAAGGGTGGTAGGGAAGGCTTTCATTTGAAGGGAGTTCCTGACGATGATAGCGACACCGCCCCCAATTTTGTCTGACCTGTCATTTCGGAGGATAGAGTAGTCAGTGGGTACCAGAAGATCAAACAAAGTATGAGAGGAGTCATTAAACCAGGTCTCCGTGAGGAAGAACATGTCAAGATTCTGGTGGGTGATAGTATCAGAGATTTCCAATTTGTGTTTGATTGCAGATCTGCAGTTGTGGAGCAAGCAGTGCAGCTCTGACGCAGTTGATTTGGTGATGGGGGTGTTGGGGTTGTTAAGGGAGATGGGGATAAGATTCTTGAATGAGGGTGCCCGGTAAGAGGGAGGCTGGTAAGGTCTGACAGAAGAGATGGTCTGAATAGGGAACTGCGTAGGCTTATTAGGAGAGGAAGGTGGAGGGGGAGTGACGTTGGTGGTCACGTAGCTGGCCAGTAAGTTGGTGATGTCTGCAGAGGACAGACTGTGGCTGGCTTTATTGGGGGGCGGGAGCAAGGAACTCCTCGGGAGGTTGTTAGGGAAGGGGGACAATTTGGCGCTTAAAAGTGAGATGGACGCTACAAGCTGGGAAATGGAATAGATGAGAGAATCAAGTTTATTTTCCAGGGAGAGGAGAGCTGAGCACGGAGTGTTGGGTGGCTCGATGGATAAGGGAGGGTGTGCAGAGGGTGAGGGAGGAAGGGCGGGGTGGGGGAATGGGTTAAGGGAGGCGGTGCAGAGGGTGAGGGAGGACGGGGAGGGATGGAGGAGCGGGATACGGGAGGGAGTGCAGAGAGTGAGGGAGGACGGGGCGGGATGGGGGAACGGGCTGAGGGAGGGAGTGCAGAGGGGGAGGGAGGGGGAGGGGTGGGGGAATAGGTGGGGAGTTTGGGAGCAAGGGTAGAAGGTGAGGACAGATGGTGGGCGATAGGAGTGGATGGTGAAACAGTGGTGGGAAGAGAGATATTTTTACTGGTGTTGAACAGAGGGGAAGAGAAGAGATCATAAGTATGAGGAGAAAGTTGAGGAGTAGGAGGGGGGACAAATGAAGGCCGGAGGTAAGGGGAGAAGAGGGGAGAAGAGGCGAGAAGAGGCTGAACAGGGAGGGAAGGGCGGGGGGTCAGATGAAGGCCAAGTGTACATGGAGAAGAGAGGAGAGGGGGCTGTACAGGGGGGGGGGGCGGGGGGTCCAAGGAAGGCCAGAGGTATGGGGAGAAAAGAGAGGATGGTGCTGGACAGGTACTGTAGGCCATGAAAGGTGAATGTAGGGGGACCGGTAACAGGTGGAGTGGGGGGATTGGGCTAGATGGAAACTGAGGGAGGAGTAAGGGACTGCAAAGTCAGAGGGAGAGACGAGGAAGGAGTTGTCGTGGAGGGAGACAAGGTTGGGAGGCAAGGGATGAGGAAGGTGGGGTTGAAGATAGATGGGAGGTGGGAGAGAAGAATTTAGGGTACGGGGGACGGGGAAGAGCGGAAAGGGATGAGGTGAAAGGGGGAGGTAAGGAAAGTTGATCAGTAGACCAGGTTGTAAGCAAGGTGGAATAAGAGGGGGGGGAGATGGGTTGGATTAGGTGGGAGGCGAAAACGTTGGAGAATCGGGCAGATGCAGGGAGGGGGGATGGAGGCCTGATGCCAGGCAGACAAGATAGGGGCAGGAACATTTTGGGAAGGGGGAAGAGAGGGAGAGGAGGGAGCAAAGGCAGGGGGGAACAACGGGTAGGCCTGTGTCTCCCGGGAGAGCGGCCTGCTGGAGTATTGGGGGTCAGGGGGGGAGAAAGGGAGAAAGGAGAGGAGCTCAAAGAAGAGTTGAGGGAGATCATAGTTGTATGGGTTGGGCGAAGGGAGTGGAAGAGATGGTCAAAGAGAGAGAGACAGGAGTCTGTAGCTTGAATCATGACAGTGCCATTATTGTAGAGTGTAATGGTGAGAGAGCCATTAAAGCTAGTGGAGGGGGAAATTTTTAGCCGCTGTCCATGCGGGATAGATGAGGAGGAGGAGACGTTGAAGAAATTGAAGAAGCTGGTGGACCAGGAAGGGGTGTCGTGAGTGAAAAAAATTAAGTCATTTTTTAGCTTCCCTAGGTGCCCATTATGGAATTTGTTGGAAATGGCCCTTTTTGCAGGGTCACCCCTAAACTTTTTGCCTGCCTCCTGTATTTTTGCTGACCTGTTTCTGTTGGTTTTATGACTCTGGGCACTTTACCACTGCTGTTCAGTGCTAAAGTGCATATGCTCTCCCTTTGTAAATATGTCTATGTGAATTGGTATATCCCTGATTGGCTTATTTGGTTTACCTGTTAGTCCCTAGTAGTGTGGCATGTGTGTGCCCAGGGCTGGTAAACCAAATGCTGCTGGTGGGCATGCAGCGCTGGTTTGCGCCACCCACAGAAGCAGCTTGTAAAGTGTGTCTCAAACCTGCCACTGCAGTGTCTGTGTGCAGTCCAGAACTGCCATCTTGGCTGTGAAGTGCACCCACTTCCCAGCCCCTGAACCTTCCCTTGGCATCCTGTAAGTCACCCCTATGGTAGGGTGCATTGTATGTGTAAGGTAGGACATGCCTTGGTGTGTGTAGCATGTCCTGGTAGTGAATTACACCCCATTTCGTTTTCACTACTGTAAGGCTACCTGTTCCTCATAGGCTAGAATGGGCAGTTTGACGATTACATTCTATAGTCCTAACTGGCCCCAGGAACATGGTAGAAAAACGAATTTAGTATGCCTGAGCTCAGAATATTAAAATACATCTTTTAGTGAAGTTTATTTTTATATTCTGTGTTTGAAAATACCACTTTTAGAAAGTAGGTATTTTCTTGCCTAAGCCTTCCAGTGTGCTCTGCTTGTATGTGTATTGGGTGTCTGGTTTTAGAGGGGCAGGGCAGGCTGAGTCAGACCTGGGTTGAATAGAGAGATCTGCATTTAGAGTGTGGGGAGGGGTGGCTCTTTGATCTGAATAGGGCTGTGCCTGGCAAGGTGAATGCTGGCTCCACCTCCCACTGTGTGTCTGCTAGCAGACCCCCTCTTTCTGAAAGGAAGGATGCAGCCTGGTAAACAAAGTGCTCCAGGCCTGAGCAGAACTGGTTCTGGCTAGGTTCAGGGACTGGTAGCTTCAAGGATCAAAGGCTTTTGGGGTATAAATATCTGTGCTCAAACCCCTACTTTTGTATTGCTTTTGGATCTGGAGAGGAAACTCTGTCCGTGCCACTGGAGGAATCTGCAGGAAGTGACTGTCCCTGTGCTTGTGTGTTGTTTCTTGCACTGGCCTGCAGCAGTGACCACTGGCCCTTGAAGAAGAGGAAAAGGAACTTTTGAGAGAACTTTTATTTTTGTTACAGCAATTACCCAAGGGCTAGGAAAAGAGCTAGCCTCCTGCTGGAGTCTCAGGCACATCAGACTCCACCACCAACCTCCTGCTTCCTCCCTGCGAGGATTGCTATCTGCTGATGAGGCTCCTGTGAGTTCCAGGGCCTCTAGTTTGCTTCAGAGAAAAGAGTGCTGGAAATCATCGCTAACGCACGTTTGCGAGCCGCTGCAGCCGAGAGCGCTGGAAAAATCATCGCGCTGCTGCCGCTGGGTGCTCGCAACACGAAACCATCGCTAACGCCCTTTTGCGAGCCGCTGCAGCTGAGACGCGCTGGAAGAATCATCGCGCTGCTGTCGCCGAGCGCTCGCAACCCCCAAAGAAATCATCGCTTCAAGACATCGCTTTGCGGACGCCGTGCGTCCGCCATTTTGATCGCATCGCACCGGATTTCGTCGCTCCCTCGCGGAGCGCCATTTCTTCGCATCACAACACAATCGCACACGCAACAGGATCGTCGCATCGTCTTCGCCCACGCGGCAAGGCCTCAGCGCATCGGCGGCCTAGCGTGAAGAAGTTTGTCGCATCGTCTCCGCACGCATCAGCAGATCGGCGCATCATCCTCCCTTGCGGCAAGGATTTTAACGCATCGCCGGCCTCGCGTGAGGAAATTCATCGCTAACACTTCTTTGCGACATGTTGTTGGTTTTGCTACGGAATACAGGTACTTTGTGAGAGAAAGGGTCGCAGAGACCACTGCTTTGGATTTGAACCTTATTGTTGCAACCTCTGAACGAGAAAGGGCGCAGAGACCCCTGCTTTGAATTTGAACCTTACTCTTGCAACCTTTGAACTATCTTTAACAGTCCCTCAACGGCTATCCTATTTTTGACAGTATTGTGGCTTTTACAGTTATTGGTCTTGTGATAAATCTGCCTTTATATAAAGATACTTATTTTTTATAACTACTTGTGTGGTGTCCCTTTGTAGTGTTCCTCACTGTGTTACTGTGTATGGTCATAAATGCTTCACACCCTGCCTCTGAGATAAGCCTACCTGCTCGTGCTACGTTACCACAGGGTTGAGCAGGGGTATTAAAGAGGGTAGCCCTCTCACTCTGACTTAGGAAGAAGGGTCCCTACTTGGACAGTGGCCAGCCATTGCCAACTAGAGACCCCCATTTCTAACATTGGTGGTCAGCGGTGAGGATCTGGACTTGCATTTATGATCGCATACAGTAATTATAGTGTACACTACTAGGGAGTGCAGACCATAACGTACTGCATACATTTTTTGAGAATTTTTTTTGCTCCTATATTGTGATTGATATTGCCGGTGATTTTTCACCCGCGCACATTTTCTGAGAGTTTTTGGGATCCTATATTGTGATTGATATTGCCGGTGATTCTTCACCCGCGCCCATTTATTGAAAGTTTTTGATCCCCTATTGTGATTGATATTGCTGGTGATTTTTCACCCACGCACATTTCTGAGAGTTTTTAGGATCCTATATTGTGATTGATATTGCCGGTGATTTTTCACCCGCTTACATTTTTTGAGAAGTTTTCTTCTATCTTTTATTGATATTGCCCGTGATTGTTACAATGGGCAAGCCTATGTTTTATTGATATTGCCGGTGATAGTACCCGCATAAATTTTTGAGAATTGTTGGATCCTATATTGTGATTGATATTGCCGGTGATTTTTTACCCGCATACATTTTCTTGAGAAGTTTTCTTCTATCTTTTATTGATATTGCCCGTGATTGTTACAATGGGCAAGCCTATGTTTTATTGATATTGCCGGTGATAGTACCCGCATACATTTTTGAGAATTGTTGGATCCTATATTGTGATTGATATTGCCGGTGATTTTTTACCCGCATACATTTTCTTGAGAAGTTTTCTTCTATCTTTTATTGATATTGCCCGTGATTGTTACAACGGGCAAGCCTATTTTTTATTATTGATATTGCCAGATATTGCTACAATGGGTCTTGCTGAAATGAGACCTACCTTTTATATAGATGATCTGTTGACCTACAGTCTAGAGGAGCTAAGGGGTTCTGTGAGGAGAGGGGCTTAGCAGTGACTAGGACGGAGACTCAGCTATCCCTGCAGACATCCCTGAGACTTTGGCAACAAGACAGATGGAGATTCTTGGAGTCCCAGTACACCTACCAAGAGGGTAGTTGGTCTGAGGGTGGCTCTGGAGAGTCTGAAGAGGAGGAAGAAAGTGTTATGGAATATCTCATAGGTGGGGAGTTCCTTGATGAGTCTAGTGCCTATGGTAGTGCCAGATTCCCCTCAGGGTCCCCAGAGGAGTTGGTGGACAGGCGGGAAGGTCCCATAGGTAGGGAGTCCCTTGCTGGATCTAGTGCACAGGGTAGCACCCAATCCCCTTCATGGTCCCCAGAGGAGTTGGGCAGACAGAGGGAGAGGGAGTACCAGCTGGAATTGGAGAGGCTCCAAATAGAGATTGCCCAGCTGGAGGCGCACCTAGCAGAAAAGGAGAAGTTAGCTCAAGAGGGTAGGTTACCCCTGGAGCGCAGTTTTAATTGTCTGGATTCCCCAGAGAGGGTGGGGTCCAGTGGTGGCAGCAAAATTGAAGTATATAGTGATGACAGTGTAGTACCCCCACCCAGAGATGTAGCACCTGACTTGAAGGAGGGGTTGATCTACACCAGGGGATTCAAGGATATGAGGTAGCCCCATTAATATGCAGTGGCCCTGAGGTGGATTGGGGAACTAGCGCAGGGGCCCATAGTCCTAGTGAAAGGAGGGATACTCTACCGACTCTGGATGAGAGGTGCAGGGAGAGGGGTTCCCCCGTGGTTGAAGTCCTGGTGTATGAGTGTGAGGACCGCCCAGAAGAGTGTGGGTTGAGTGATAGAGACAGTCAGTTAATGTCTCGCCCACTTCAAGAGAGTGGTGTGGGGTACGTGTGTGAGACACTGGATTGTGAGGTAAAGGTTAGCACCTGCGTGGAACTGTGTAATCCAATTGTGGGAGAGCATATTGTGAGTTCCTATTTTCCAGAGCTAAACCAACATGTGTTAGAGTGCGAGTTCTCTGATCCTAGGGAACTTGCGCAGGAGGCAGACCTCTGGGTGAGTACCAGAGGCTCTGTAGAGGCATTAGGGAATGACCCTAAGAGAAGTGGTTCAGAAGTTTTCCAACCCAGAGTGCTGGGAAAGGTTAGGAGTGTTACAGCTGGGTCCCCTTGTTGTGAGGAGGTTGTAGGGCCTCACATCCTGTCTCGTGGGAGCAGGAGTGAGACTGGGATAGGTCCCGAAGTGCCCCAGCCTCAGTCCCCAGGACTGGATGGTTCCATGAGGGAACACCAGGTGGGGAGCCTAGTCTGTCTGGATGGACCGTCCATTGTGGGGGGTACCCCAGTGTTAGGTGAGCTGGGAGTGCCTGTAGTCAGGCCTCCATCAGTTCTTGTGCCTGGCAGTGCCACTCCTAGGGGGAGGGTACGGAAGTCCAGTCTGAGGGATGAAAGGGGGAAGGAGTCCCCAGTGGGAGAGCCAGTGGGTCAGGGGCCAGTCAGAAGGGCTGAGCCCCCTAGGAGTGACCATGGTGACACCACTTCAGTCCTGGTTGGCCAGGCAGTTGTTCAGCCACAGGGGTTGGTCCCTGGGTTGATAAGTCAGAGCCAGGAGTTGTCTGATCTGGAGGGAGGGACAACTGTAAGCAGTGTCCCGACCATTTTTTCCAAGAGCACCACTCCAGGTGGGAGGGTGCAGTATGCTGGAAGGGGGTGCAGAGGGAGGAGTCCTCGCCTCTGACCCCGGTGCAACCTGAGGGTTTTTTCAGGTTGGTAGGTCAGTTGCAGGGTCCAGGCCCTGAACTGGTGAAGGGGTGTGTTTCCCTTGAGGGGAGCCTGTGTGCTCCCCAGGAAGTCCTGGGTGGCCAGGCAGTTGTTCAACCACAGGGGTTGGTCCCTGGGATGGTAAGTCAGGTCCAGGTGTTGTCTGACCTGGAGGGAGGGACAACTGTAAGCAGTGTCCCGACCATTTTTTCCCTAAAAGCACCACTCCAGGTGGGAGGGTGCAGTATACTGGAAGGGGGTGCAGAGGAGGGAGTCCTCGCCTCTGACCCCGGTACCACCTGAGGGTTTTTCCAGGTTGATGGATCAGTTGCAGGGACAAGACCCTGAACTAGTGGAAGAGTGTATTTTCCTTGGGGGAATTGGTGTACTCCCCAGAAGTCCTGGGTTGCCAGGCACAGGCCCAGCCTAAGGGTACAGACCCTAGGTTGGGGGGCCAGGTTCAGGGTGTCCCCCCGATCTGGAGAAAGGGGCAACTGCTAACAGTGCCCCTCCCGGTTTGTGTTATGGAGGCACCTCTCCAGGTGGGAGGGTGCCGGGCCCCAGTAAAGGGGCGGGGAGAGGGCAGCCTCACCCCTGACCTCCGCCCAGTCTAAGGGTACAGACCCTATGCTGGGATACCAGTTGCAGGATAGAACCCCTGAACTGGTGGGCGAGTTATGCAGGACACCTGCCTCAGGTGCCCTGACAATTCTGAAAGGGGGTATCACTCCAGGTGGGAGGGTACCGAGCCCCAAAGAGGAGGACCGGGTGTGGGAGAGCCCACCCCAGTCTCTGGCCCAGCCGCTGGGTACAGGCCCAGGGCTGGTGGGTCAGTGTCCGGGTGCTTTGCCTGACCTGACAGGAGGGAGAGTGTACAAAAGGTGCCAGGCACCTGGGGTTACTGCCCCTCACTCTCTGATGCCACAAAAGTTTGAGAGCCCTGAGAGGTATAGGGCTTGGATTTCATCACTGACTACTGTCAGTGATTACTGGGGCTTGTTGTTTATCTGTTGGGACACACCTGGGGGCCAGCTAAGGTTAGATGCTGCACAGGTGGTGTCCACAGGTAAGGGAAGAGTTCCCCATTGGTTGTCTTAGTGAGCCCTGAGAGGTATAAGGCCTGGGTCTCATCCCTGACTACTGTCAGTGGCTACTGTGGCTTATCGTTTATCTGTGGGGACACACCTGGGGGCCAGTTAAGGTTAGGTGCTGCACAGGTGGTGTCCACAGGTGAGGGGCAGAGTTCCCCATTGGTTATCTTAGTGGGCCCTGGGAGTGTGGACAGAGGGATCCACCAGGGTTCAGATTGGAGTAGAGCTGGCATATGCCCCTGCAGTTGCGGGCCAGTTCCGTGTTCTATCGCCCGAAGCAGGGAAGCCCATCAAAATAGTGATTGGTCTACCCTGCGTTTTGGCTGGAAGGGGGTTGTGTTGGAAATGGCCCTTTTTGCAGGGTCACCCCTAAACTTTTTGCCTGCCTCCTGTATTTTTGCTGACCTGTTTCTGTTGGTTTTATGACTCTGGGCACTTTACCACTGCTGTTCAGTGCTAAAGTGCATATGCTCTCCCTTTGTAAATATGTCTATGTGAATTGGTATATCCCTGATTGGCTTATTTGGTTTACCTGTTAGTCCCTAGTAGTGTGGCATGTGTGTGCCCAGGGCTGGTAAACCAAATGCTGCTGGTGGGCATGCAGCGCTGGTTTGCGCCACCCACAGAAGCAGCTTGTAAAGTGTGTCTCAAACCTGCCACTGCAGTGTCTGTGTGCAGTCCAGAACTGCCATCTTGGCTGTGAAGTGCACCCACTTCCCAGCCCCTGAACCTTCCCTTGGCATCCTGTAAGTCACCCCTATGGTAGGGTGCATTGTATGTGTAAGGTAGGACATGCCTTGGTGTGTGTAGCATGTCCTGGTAGTGAATTACACCCCATTTCGTTTTCACTACTGTAAGGCTACCTGTTCCTCATAGGCTAGAATGGGCAGTTTGACGATTACATTCTATAGTCCTAACTGGCCCCAGGAACATGGTAGAAAAACGAATTTAGTATGCCTGAGCTCAGAATATTAAAATACATCTTTTAGTGAAGTTTATTTTTATATTCTGTGTTTGAAAATACCACTTTTAGAAAGTAGGTATTTTCTTGCCTAAGCCTTCCAGTGTGCTCTGCTTGTATGTGTATTGGGTGTCTGGTTTTAGAGGGGCAGGGCAGGCTGAGTCAGACCTGGGTTGAATAGAGAGATCTGCATTTAGAGTGTGGGGAGGGGTGGCTCTTTGATCTGAATAGGGCTGTGCCTGGCAAGGTGAATGCTGGCTCCACCTCCCACTGCTAGCAGACCCCCTCTTTCTGAAAGGAAGGATGCAGCCTGGTAAACAAAGTGCTCCAGGCCTGAGCAGAACTGGTTCTGGCTAGGTTCAGGGACTGGTAGCTTCAAGGATCAAAGGCTTTTGGGGTATAAATATCTGTGCTCAAACCCCCTACTTTTGTATTGCTTTTGGATCTGGAGAGGAAACTCTGTCCGTGCCACTGGAGGAATCTGCAGGAAGTGACTGTCCCTGTGCTTGTGTGTTGTTTCTTGCACTGGCCTGCAGCAGTGACCACTGGCCCTTGAAGAAGAGGAAAAGGAACTTTTGAGAGAACTTTTATTTTTGTTACAGCAATTACCCAAGGGCTAGGAAAAGAGCTAGCCTCCTGCTGGAGTCTCAGGCACATCAGACTCCACCACCAACCTCCTGCTTCCTCCCTGCGAGGATTGCTATCTGCTGATGAGGCTCCTGTGAGTTCCAGGGCCTCTAGTTTGCTTCAGAGAAAAGAGTGCTGGAAATCATCGCTAACGCACGTTTGCGAGCCGCTGCAGCCGAGAGCGCTGGAAAAATCATCGCGCTGCTGCCGCTGGGTGCTCGCAACACGAAACCATCGCTAACGCCCTTTTGCGAGCCGCTGCAGCTGAGACGCGCTGGAAGAATCATCGCGCTGCTGTCGCCGAGCGCTCGCAACCCCAAAGAAATCATCGCTTCAAGACATCGCTTTGCGGACGCCGTGCGTCCGCCATTTTGATCGCATCGCACCGGATTTCGTCGCTCCCTCGCGGAGCGCCATTTCTTCGCATCACAACACAATCGCACACGCAACAGGATCGTCGCATCGTCTTCGCCCACGCGGCAAGGCCTCAGCGCATCGGCGGCCTAGCGTGAAGAAGTTTGTCGCATCGTCTCCGCACGCATCAGCAGATCGGCGCATCATCCTCCCTTGCGGCAAGGATTTTAACGCATCGCCGGCCTCGCGTGAGGAAATTCATCGCTAACACTTCTTTGCGACATGTTGTTGGTTTTGCTACGGAATACAGGTACTTTGTGAGAGAAAGGGTCGCAGAGACCACTGCTTTGGATTTGAACCTTATTGTTGCAACCTCTGAACGAGAAAGGGGCGCAGAGACCCCTGCTTTGAATTTGAACCTTACTCTTGCAACCTTTGAACTATCTTTAACAGTCCCTCAACGGCTATCCTATTTTTGACAGTATTGTGGCTTTTACAGTTATTGGTCTTGTGATAAATCTGCCTTTATATAAAGATACTTATTTTTTATAACTACTTGTGTGGTGTCCCTTTGTAGTGTTCCTCACTGTGTTACTGTGTATGGTCATAAATGCTTCACACCCTGCCTCTGAGATAAGCCTACCTGCTCGTGCTACGTTACCACAGGGTTGAGCAGGGGTATTAAAGAGGGTAGCCCTCTCACTCTGACTTAGGAAGAAGGGTCCCTACTTGGACAGTGGCCAGCCATTGCCAACTAGAGACCCCCATTTCTAACAGAATTGATCAACAAAGAGGGAATCAGGGAATTGTTCAATGGTGTTGTGCTTGAACCGTTTTGCTGCTGCTTTGGACAGATTAGGGGATAGATGACTTTGAAGCAGTTAACTCCCGACTTAATTCGAGTGGAAGCCATGATAGGGAGAAGAGGGGCCACTAGGGTAGCGATAGTGCAAAGAAGAATAATAAGAAGAGGAGGGCACATAATCCGGATGACGAGTGAGGATAATACAATAAGATTGAGGTCAGGAGGCGACTAGAAGTGCAGGGCCAGGGACTCTGGTCTAACTCCCTAATAAAACATCATACCGGTGGGATAGAAGGCTGGCTTGCCTCCAGTGGCGGTGAGGGTGTGGGATCATAACGGGGCAAACCCTACCACCAGGGATTAGGACCTCCAAGTATGGAAACCAGCATGGAAATGGGAGTCACCTAGAGGATCGAAGAGTGTGATGGGCTCCTTACTTCGCCCTGATGGAACCCCTCAGCCCTTGGAGCTCAGCTGCTCTTGGCGACTTCACACCGGGCACGGGGCTTAGTTCAAGCAGAGCAATGGGACGAAGCGGGATCGGAGCAACGGCACCTCCAGGATCGCGACCGCCGGGATGGGGGGGGGGGAGGATTTGAGCTCCTTGCATAGTCAAAAGGATCCTCACCACAACAATATGAAATCCAGATTCAGTGCGAAGCAGGAATGAGACTCCAGCAGGAGAGCGACTTCAGCAGGAAAGAGGGCATTAACTTCCAACAAGACTCGGGAGGTTCCGCTCCTCACACCGGTCCGGGCACTCTCAAGCAGCGTCATCATCGCGGCAGACCGCACTTCAGGTAGGATATTTTCTTAGCTACAGTGCTTTCCTGCATATCCTTACTTTCCAGGAAGGTTGCTCTGAAAGCTGATGTCATGCAGCCCGATGGATGGAGGGCATAACCAGGGATATTTACAAAATAGTGATCCCAAGCCCAGGAGCTTCCTTGGAGAGCTCCAACTCAGCGGCCATCTTGCATCCTTGGTTTCTTTTGAGATCATTAGTATTAGTATGCACCTGGTCCTGTGGCATAACCAGTCCGATCCAGTGCAGAGGGACAGCACCCCCAACCTCGGCCGAGTGCTCCGTTTCCCCAAGCCAGCGTAGGTCGCGACCCGCTCGGGCGCCCTCGAGTGGCTCCGCACCAGACACCTAGCACAGTGTGTCGGCACAGCAGGGAGCAAGTCCCCTCGCGAAGCCAGCAGCCGCTCTCTGCCACCCGCACGCAGGCTCACCTGAGGGGAGGGAGGGGTGCCACGATGCCTCGGTCCTCTTCCGTTCCTCCGCGAGGCATTGAATCCATCCGGGGGTCAGCACAGCGCCGCTCAGCCTCTCAAGCAGGCTCAGCTGGCATGGAGGTGCGGCGATGCCTCAGTCCTCTTCCGCTCACCTCTGAGGCATCGGGTCCGGCCCCGGAGACAGCGAGGCGTGGCTCGATGCCCTCGGCATCTCACACAAGCGTGATTCCGGCTCACCCCGTAGGCGTTGTGAACAAGGCAAGTAGGTGGGTAGGAGGGCTCTTCAGCCCCCACAAACCCAGTCTGGCTGCATAACCTCACCCCGCACCACTCCACACTGATTATGGCCGCATGTTCTAAAGGCGAGTAATCGCGCTAGAGCCAGATGGAGCCCCAGAGCCCGCGCAGGTCCACCCTGCTGCTACTGGCCCTTGTCTGGCTGGGGGCGCTGCTGTCCATGGGAGACGCCAAGGGCACCTACTACCACCGCCCGCTGACCTACGGCAGCCGCTACAACCTGTACACATCGGGCAGCAGCCCGCAGCACTACCCGGGCAGACTCATGGGGAAGCACAAGTACGACAGCTCCTTTCTCCTGCGCCTGCTACCCGTCTTTGCGTCGGTTCCTGCACCCATGCACACGCACAGCTTCATGCCCTAAAAGCAGAGACACTGGGATTATGCGGCAGGGGAATACCAAATTATGCTGCAAGGTTGACTAAATTATGTAACAAGAAAAAGCAAGTTATGAAGCCTAATGAGATTACATTTTTGAAAGAAGTACTGCCTTATTTAATCATGTTTACACGTCAATACTGTCAGGGCAAATGTTTCACTTCATTAGTACCACATAAGGACCCAAATACAGCAATAAGCTACAGAAAGGGGACCAGTCAGCCCTTTCAAAGGGGCCTTTACTGCACAGCAACACGCGTCTCTGGGTTTTGAGTAGCTTTTGATCTGTTTGAGCTAGAAACATTGTTTAATCTGCAGAGCATGCAGGAGATTATCGACTATGTGGCAAATGGGGGGAAGTCCTTAATTATGTGGAAAACCCGTATCTACAAAAACTCAAGCGCTCTACTTAACAGTTAGGTCTAGTACTGGTTAAAAATAGGTCTCTCAGGGGGGTTAGATCTAAATATGCATCGGGCGCATGGCACCGGGGCCCAGAGGCTACGGGGGCCCAATGATCCTCCATTTTACATCCCATACGTCAGGCAGCAGGGGCACATTCTCCGCATTAGGACCCCTGGCACCCTTGCTCGCCACTGAGGTCCATATGGGGACCATTGCCCGCCAGTAACTGCCACGAGGGACAATATGGGGACTGAAGCAAGCACGTGGAAAAGAGTGTGATATACATTAGAACTCGCATTTCTCTCAGCTGGTTTGAGTCTCGACTGAAGAACAGTGGTTTTGGAGGGCGACACTATTGGAATCAATGGACAGGACTATGTTATGGCGGGGGAGGGGAAGGGTTTCACGGTGAGTGACCCCCACTGAAGTTTAAGGGAAGTATCTCACTTATTTAAGAGAGGGAAGACAGGTATAGGGTGAATGGCACCTTCCAATCGAGGGATAGGTGAGAGGGGCATGGAGCCGTATGAAAGGAACTGGGTTGGAACCAGCGTTGGCACTTTGCACCAAATTGAAACCGGCGCAGCTTTGTGGCGTGCAGCCTTGCCGTGTGGCGGCCGGTAGGAGGCTTCGGCCAGTTGGGTAGATGGTGCTGAGAGGTCCGAATATTTGTTGCTGTAGGCGCTGAACCCGCAAATGTGCAGAATGGTCCCTAATGGCGCGCAGAACCCCTTCAGTAGTGATGTCTCGCGCGTCCTGTGTTGAGTTTTTGGAAGGCACAGGTTTCACTTCCAATCTGAGAGAATCGATTTCATCAGCTTTCGAGGGTCGATGCAATACTTACCAAGTCTTGCGGGTCAGAGCTCTTGCTTCCGATGCAACACAGTACATAGATGCCTCCGATGTGATATATATAGTGTGCTATAATGACAACGGTATTATTATTAACATTATTCTAACGTTCTCAACCGCCTGTTTTTTATCACTTGAAAAGGCAGTTCTATTTTTTCTTACCCGTTTTGACTTACACAACTGACGAGCCCCCGACATTCTTGTACACTGTCGCCCTGGAACACTTGCTGTTTTTGTATGGTAGCGGATTAGTTGTGTTTCCGCGCAGCAGAAAACACCTCAGGTGGTGTCATAAATAATTATGTGTCTCTTTAAGAAGACGGGACGGGGGGAGGGGCGGGGAAGCGAGGGATGAGGGGTGCTGGTAATTGAAAGTGTGCGCACTGCGCAGAGAGCAGAAGACTGACTTCACTCTTATTCTGTGTGAAGGCTAAATGTGCCGTGATGTGCCTCCGATCACACAGAGCGTCGGAAGCCTCGGGGTGGAGCATTAGGGTGATCCCAACCCTGGGTTAACAGAGGGAGATCGTACAGGGGTCACCCTGGTCTCCAGGAACCTGGACATGGTGAAGAGGGAGGGAGATTAAAAAAAAAAAAAACATATCATTTTCAGTTTAGGAGAGGATGTGGCCTCACGGCCAGGGCTGCCGACTTTGGAGCTGGGGAACCAGGTTCTATCCTCGGCGTCGGCTCAGCATCCTGTGATTCTGGGCAAATCACTTAATCTCCCCCTGCCTACCAAAAACAAATGAATGTGTCCTTGTGTAACGCAAGTGGTGCTCATGTAAAGCGCTCCAATACCTTTGGGTCGAGTTCGCACTATATAAATCTGCAAAAACAAAAAGTTTCAGGAGCGCACTCTTCACTTTTGGGAAGGAAATCTCACAGCGTGGATGTTGCTGCAACAGCCCCACCAGAACTTCAGACCGAACTCGGCGAGATAGCTTAGTGAGTTCAGCGCTAGCTGCTGGCGCCTGTTCTGGGCCATCAGTCGCAACTTGACATCTTGGCACCAGCGCCCGCTCAGCCTTTCCTCGTTCACGGTGAGCTTAAACTTAGCACCATCGGGCAGGTGCCTAAACAACACTCATCTTATTTATAGCGTTTGCTATAGGTCGACCTGTAGGAGCAAGCGCTATAAAGCCATGTATTATTAAATGTACTAGCGGTATTTCTATTCTGTGCCACGACAAATAAATCACTTTTATTTGCTGCTGGCCAAGGGCGCTAACACCGCTGGGCGCGCAAAGCTAGGCTCACATTTCACTTGTCTAGACAAGTGCTCATTTATTTGTATCCTTCTGCTTGTGTAGGGGGTACTGCGTAAACTAATTGCTTCTAGGCGCTTGATAGAGCCGCGCCGGGCCTGGGATCGTGATTGCGAAGCTTGATTTGCCGGTATCTCGCAGTAGTGAAGGAGTTGTAGGGTCTGTAAAGCCCGAGTCAGGGCCGGTAGCGTCAGGGTGCTGTAGGGAGCTCGGGTACCAGTCCTGGAAGCCCAACTGGACAGAGCAGAGCCGGGCCAGACAGGGCAGAGAAGCACTTTTTTAATGTTTATTAAACACCAGGGGTTACTTTTTAATGATGGTACATGTCAGGATGATGGTTTATGTGATTGTTATATGTTTTTAATGATGCTGCTTTTCATGTTTTATGGACATTTGTCTTAATAAACTTTATTATTACTCCTACAACCAGAAGAGACTAGACTAGATAGGAAGCACTATACGCCTTCAAGGCACACGCTGCTGAGCTGGGGGATCGGCTCCTAGAAGCGCAATGGCTCCACCTATTCAGAGTGCACTGAGGGGCAAAGTGATCCCTGAGGGAGCTCCTGAACTCACTCTTCGCGTGTTTGTAATGGCTGGGCGAGGTCCTGCTACCTCTTGAGAGATAGCTAACCGAAGATAAGCATTTTTTGTAAGCGTCTGCCCTCATACAGCGCAAAACGTGGAAGGTTGTATGGTACGTTATGTAGCGCTTCATACTCATAACAAGGCCACTAAGCGCTCCGATGTGAATATGGGGGCACTGGAGACTGTGTCTGCTTCCCTTGCAAGAGGGCCGCCTCCTTAAGAGAGCGCGAGGACGGAGGAGGGTTGGGATTTAGATTCTGGAGAGAGGAGAAGGGGATTAGAGTACTGAAAGTCGAGGTGTCTGGTGAATAGAAGAGCGCGCGGAACGTAGATGTCTGTGTGAGGAGTTTGTAGGACGAGTCTGGGGAGTGGAAGAGACTGGGGCCTGGGAGAGTCTTAGGAGTGGAACATGGAAGATGGTGGGGGGAGTGTTTGGGGAACTGGAAGAGGCTGCAGGTGAAGATTCTGGGTAGGGCGAGTCTAGGGAGTGGAAGAGGCCGAAGACTGGGGGAGGCTGCAGAGTGTAAAAATGCAATAGGCCTCGCCTTTCATTAAGTTAAAGCCATTTGCTTTGCTATACAATCTCTACTACTCACTCTACTACTCACTCTCTACTACTCTCTTTCTACTACTCTCTCTCTACTACTCTCTCTACTACTCTCTACTACTCACTCTACTACTCACTCTACTACTCTCTACTACTCTACTACTCACTCTACTACTACTCACTCTACTACTCTACTCACTCTCTACTACTCACTCTCTACTACTCACTCTCTACTACTCTCTACTACTCTCTACTACTCTCTACTACTCTCTACTACTCACTCTCTACTACTCTACTACTCACTCTCTACTACTCTACTATTCTCTACTCACTCTCTACTACTCACTCTACTACTCACTCTACTACTCACTCTACTACTCACTCTACTACTCACTCTACTACTCACACTCTACTACTCACTCTCTACCTCTCTCTCTACTACTCTCTACCTCTCTACGCGCACATATATATATATATATATATATATATGCATATATATGCATATTTATTTATATATATATGTATGTGTATATATAAACATATATACATCTGCATATCTATATAAATACAAATATAAATGCATGCATACATATATGCATACATATGCATGTTATGTACATGAAAGTTTGAAAAACACTAATAAAAGCAAAGCTAAAAAGCCACCTAATTACAAACAGAATTGCTTTAACTTAAACGAGGGCGCGACCTATTGCATTTTCAATGCTTGTTCTTTATATAACCGCTGGCATTTTGTGGCATGGCACCAAAAGTCCTGCCCTATTTAAATGCTGGTCATTTGATGCCGTGCCCGCCATTTATGCCTGCTGGGGCGAGGGGGAGGCAAAGGGGGTTGGAAACAGTCTCCCAGGTGCTGGGAGAGAAAACTCGTTTTCTTCAAAAAGAGAGACACTGCGAGAGTTTGCCTTTGGGGAAAAAAGTAATGGCGCAAGCCTGTCAACAACTCTGAGCAATGGGCAACATTGCATCATTTTCCCAAGCGTACTCCTGCCACGTGGGCTGAAGCACTTTATATCCCTGCCATGCAATCGAGAATCTTGGAGTATTGTCAATGGGGTGAAGCTTAAGCAGCCGATGCGCCCCCTGCAGCTTGGCGGCCCATCAATGGATACTTGTGGCCCTAATCTTGATAGGCAGAGTAACTGATGTGCTCCTCGTGGTGAATCACTTCAGAATGGGGGTTCTCTGAATGCTTGCTTACTGCATTCTGGAATATCTGAACGGAGAATAGTTTACTTCATTCACAGTTAACAGCAACGTTGGTATATTAGGCTAAACTTGTTTCTAACTTAAAGGTTCAATGTTATTTCATTAGCGCCACCACTGATCAGAACTTAGAATGCTTTCGTACTCTGTGTGTTTGTGTATTTTTGATCGCAAATGATGACCATTTATCAATTAGGAAAATAGCAAAACCGGAACTGAGAAAGTTATGACTAGCAGATTAAATATAATGCATACACTTATTATTTCTAGGTCATCTACTGCTCTTTTGGTGGAACATCGAAGGGACTGCATTTTAATAACCTAATCGTGGGGCTCGTGCTTCTTACCAGAGGACGAGATGAAGAAAAAGCCAAATGTAAGTTTGTTAGCAGTGTGCTAAGAAATGCTGGTTCGTGTTTTTCCTGTATCGCTTCCAAGCATGCCACCTTTGTTTTTCATAAAATTCAGCAATATTACTTCAGTAAGTCAAACAAAGGTGCCTATTACTTGGAAACAGAAATCCCTTTCTTTATTGGAGTGTTTACTTTGTTTCAAATCTGTTTTAATCTTGTAAACTAGGCCGGGCTCCATATTTATTGTTTGCCTCCGGTGCCAATCCTTCCAAATGTTTTGGAGCCATCTACTTCAAGGGAATGGAGTGCATTATTTTGCATTCTGATGCGTACATCTAAGTACAGACTACTCCTCTTAAAAGTATTACTCTCCCAATGCGCCAGACTAGATCTGTAAACTTTTTTTTATATTAGTGCTCCTGTGCACTGCTAGATGGAATTGCGTGCCTCTGCGCTTGATGGAGCGGAGAAACATTTAAGCACCACCCCTGCATGCTGACGCCAGTTCCTTTCTTCTCGCGCCTTCCAATGTTGCTCTAGAGCTTCGCTCCCACGTTTGTAGGTTTCCGGGCAACATTTCTAACTATTTCACCATCTTGTTTGGAAACTATTTCCCCGTCCAAAATGACAGGTTTCAAGCCATGCCATTACTGCAGGATGCAGATTTCGGTCAAGGGCCCGCACTAGTCGTGTCTGGACTCGGGCCAGTTCTCGAAGTCATGTTCTCCCTTATGCACCCGAAGACGATCCCAAGCTGGGAGGAAAAGTAGCATTTCACCTAACACAAGAAGTAGTTGCGGACACCACCTAAGTCCTGATCCTGTTCCAAATCACAGGTGCAGATTTGGTCCTGAGGCTGTTCACACGACCGCTGAACTTCATGCTCGAGGTACTCTGGTAAGTCCAAGTGTAAGCATCAGAAGGTGAAGCAGAACTCGATCCCAACCCGCCAATCTGATTACAAAGATAATGCGTGAGTGCATCATAAATTCAGCAACACCCCTTAAAGTCTCAGACCATGATACCGATTCTTTCACTGGTCCCAATGTGTTAGCTAAATGGTACCCCAACATTTATAGACCCAAATATTTTACCTAAATCAAATCGCCCATGTTTACTGGATCAGAGACCGTGTTAAACCTCAATTTCATGAGGGACTGTGTTCGCGCGTTAAGGCCCCTCCACAAACATCAGATGGCAGATTAATACAATTCATTAAGTAATGGGTCATACAAATTGAGTGGACTCCACTCAATAACTGAGTTCTTGAGTAATGAAAACGTTAAGGGTTTTATTGTAAAAATGCAAAATAAGCTGTACAGAGTTAATGCCACGAAGGCTCTCAAACGCAGAGCTATACAGAATGGGGAAAAATCAGAAAATATTCTAAGTCCCAATGAGTAGCAATATCCAAAAGAAATTGGGCAGCATTCCTAGTAGAATAAGAAAGCCTTCTGGCTCACCCCAGGTGGTAAGTAGGGGGGTCGGGTGGGGTGAGGGACAAAGACGGCTTCCATCTTTTTCATGATGGCACTTTACACAGAAATGTGACATAACTAAAGCACATTATTAGACACACTTCTAGTCATCATGGGAAATATTTTTGGAAGGCAATCACACTATCTCAATCTATAGATGTAAAATCGTGTGAAAATGCTCATTACCAATTGTTAATGATACACAAAAAATATCAATCCTTAAAACAATGCTATTCCAATGCACTCCGAATTTTCTGGGCATCGTACACCCCACAGCAGATTTGGGTGTTCAAGGAGGCCGTGCGGAAATTTTGCTGCCCCTTATGCTCAGTCTGATGTGCCTACGAGCCCCATGGATCTGCAGGGGCTTTCTTACAGATTACCATTGGCAGGTCCATCCCTGGTGCTGTCTGCGTTAAACCGAGCCTATACCGACTCTAGTACAGACTTCAAGTTCTCGTGCTGGTCAACACCACCGACGCCAGAAGAGGACCAGGTGCTGCTGCCAATTTCGGACCCCAAACCAACTTTTGCTTTTGCGTGACAAACTTCAGGTTAAGAAATTAAAAAGCACAAACAGTCATCATGCATCCTGACTCCAACCCGGTGAGTCTGCCAAGTTGCTCCTACCAGTAGAGGCACCATTATCTTTTTCATCTTGACTCTTATCCTGTGCCAGAGCAGGGGGCATACTAAGATGTTGATGATGATGGTTTGGTGACAGGGTGAGAGATGGCTTTCTTCTCCCTCACAATACAGAGTATGCCTATTGTTGGATTTACAGTATGCCAGTGGGCTTGACATCTCGCCTAAGATAGAGCTTGAATTGCCTCTTGGGCCACCAACAGAAGAGACTGCCTCATTTGTGTTGGTAGTCCAAACGGCAGATTAGGAACTAGCTTTACAGTTGCCCTCATGTGGCACCAAAAAAAAGGTTCTAAACCATTTTACTGGCTGGGCCAGCAATGTCCGAACCCTTACTTCCCTTTATTGCTGTCCCCGATGATACTTTGATGGCCACTTTTTTGAAGTCTTGTTCATTCCGACCTATGAATAGTGAGATGGCTAGTTGTCACAGATGAGCGCCCGGCGATCCGGATTGTCTCACCAAGCCATAGAGAGCCTTTTCATGCAGGCCTCGCCCAGCAAATCCTAACTCATTTCTGACCACTCCTCCGGACAGAGAATCCATAAGGATTGAGACTTTTGACAAACGCATGTTTTCTTCTGCCAGTCTAGCATTTCAGTCAGTGCTGTTTGCTGGGCCGTTAAACAATACTCTGTGGGATATAGCCAATGAGAGCTTGCTGGCAGTACCGGAAGACTTTAATGCCTATTTGGCCCAGATGATTTGTGAATCACAGGATTCATCTAAATATGTTCTCCACACAGGTCTGGATACTGTAGATTGCCTGGGGCCGAGAGTCGTACATCGACTTGCGTGGATGCATGCTACAGGTTTCTCTGGCGATGTACAGGACTCCCTCATGATCTGCCTTTTGATGATGAAAAGGCAGACTGCGCTGGATTCTTTAAGAACAGTAGAACTATGGCATGCTGTTTGTGACTGTTTACCCCTGCCAAACAGTTTCTGCATCAGTTCAGGAAGTTTAGAGATTATTCCTCTAAACACATATTTTTTTTCATAAACCAGACCTGCAGTCCCACAGATGTTATCTACAGTTTAATGTAGGCCAGGAGCATTTTCAGTTTGCTGTTATCCCTTTCAGCCTCACCAGTGCCCCTGGAGAGATGGTGGTGGTCGCTGGTGGTGGTCGCTACCTGTCTTTGAAGGATCATGTGTGCTCATACATTAGACGACTGGTGTTGAAGGTGGGCTTGTCACAGTCAGACCTCCATCCCCCGCATGGCATTGTTTGGGTTCCCTGTTAATGAAACAAAGTCCCTCCTGACTCCTTCGCAGATGCTTCCATTCATTTGAGTCATCCTTGACACTGTGGAGTTCAGGGCTTTCTCCCCGAAACTACGAATCCAGGGCATTCAGGCTATGATGCTGATATTTCAGGCTTGACCCTGGATCACAGTGAGAGCAATTCGGTCACTTTCTGTCCTCTTAGTCTCTTGTATCCCCCTTGCCAGCTCTGCCAGGTGACACATGCCAGTGGAATTTGAAGTTTCAATGAGCCTGTCATGAAGGCAGTCTGGCAGATGCCATCCAGGTCACAGATAATAATTCAGTAGTGGATTGATAATGCACTTGAAATCTCAGTTGAAACTCTACAATTCCTCAATTTTTCCCCCATCATCAACAAGGTGGTACCCTGTCATCTAGTGTCAGGAATAAAAACTGCTTCTACAAATGTAAATGGAGAACTTGGCTTGTTGGTGCCACTGACATTTGCACACACTCATCCTTGCACCTATGTCCACCTTCACTTGTTCCCTTTTACTCACTGAATTTATGTGCATCAGATCCTGCTTTTCCAACACTCTTTATGCAGGATCTAACCTCGATAACTTGAGTCTTTTCCAAGTACATTTTTTTCCTGCTTTTGCTTTCTATCCTCATTTCCTTTAAGCCATGAAGTCATGCCAAGGCCATGTGCAGCAGCTGACGCACATAAACTCTAAGTCTCGTGCTTGTAAATCAATCATCTTGGGCATACCAGCATTTTGTGTTTCACCGTCGGTCTTAGGCCCTTCTGGAACTGCCTCCTATTCAAGAAAAGTAAGGGAACACCTGTATCTACTGAAATGTTAGATTTTATTACCAGGAAGAAGAGTCAAGAAGTGAGAAGAGGGTCTCGTCAACCGGCAGTCCCATGCGATTTTCCTGCAGAGAGGCTGCAAGACACCTCCACAGGCAGTTTTAACTTTGGGTGGCCAACCATTCTGTTCTTTGTAGGTTTCTTCCACATTTGAGTGGTCTGTCCCATTAATCGCTCTCGGCTGGTACAGCGCTGCAGATGTCCCTCTTATTTCTGCTCACAGGTAGCTACTTAATGTGACTCCCCAAGCCTACTAGCAGGGTGTCCCCATTTCACTAATTCAACCCTATAGACCTGTGAAAGAGGTGCCCGTCTGTGGCTTGGAGGGGAAGCTGCAGCTCAAGAGGGGGTCCTTTATAGTGCTGCTTAAGGGATAGTGGTGCCTTAAGAAATGCTTAGTGGGAGTATAGAGACCTATAGTTAAATAACCCTTAGTAGGTGAATGAAAACCATGATGGGAAAGGTTGCTGGGTATATGCTTTTGGTGTTCATTTCTTTCCCAAAGCCTCCTTTAAGATACACACATATTGTCAGATCTGGGGACAGAGAAAAAAATAGAGTATGATTTGTCCAAGATCAAACAATTTGGATACCTGAGATTGTAATGCTTTACTGCTTGTTCCACCTGATTCCGCCTTTGAACTCTAAGGAATGTGGAGCCACTGTGCGTTCCTTGGGCATTTCCATTCCTGCCAAATGGTTTTTCTCCTCTATTTTGGCCCATACGAGACTGCTGCAGGGCAGGGTACACCAACCCTCTGGAGTAGTCACCCCGTCCTTTTGTGGCTGGGAACAGAGATAAAGCAGACACTATGCAGCGCAAGTAACCAGGAACAACGCTCTGCTTAGTTCCCCTCCCCTGCAGCATCAGCTATCAAGGCGCTTTAATTTGCCCTTAGAGGTGCATCACCACAGTGTGAGAGGCAGGATCAAATCTTTTCTCCATGGGTGGCAATCCATTACATCTGACAGATGGGTCCTCCAGATCGTCCTACAGGGTTGTGCCATTTCATTCCTTTTTAGGTCGAGCCTAGCGCAGCGCGCATGCGCTGCTCTATGGGGAGGCTTCTTGTGATCACTCTAAACTTCTTCTTGTGGGTCTGACTCCTCCCACATATTGGATTGGCCTTTGCGTGTGGCTTTCAATAATGAAAGCACGCAAATGGCCAAAGGCGGGCGCCTGTCCCACCTCTTTGTTTACTGGTCACTCCCACGGCGTTTTGCTGTCGGGAGCGAGCAGGGGCGCGCAGGGTGTCGGCTGCATTCCTCGCATCCCACGGCGTTTTGCCTGCGGGAGCGAGCAGTGCCTCCTTGTTTACCTTTCCATTCCTGCCTCGCGCCTTCCTTCTTCCCTCCCCGCCTCTCTTCCCACCCCGCCTCTCTTCCCACCCTCCTCTTCGCTCCACGCACCTCAAGCAGCCCCTCTCGTGTTTTGCAGCGCCTGCTTGAGGTGCCCCCCCCTCACCCCTCCTTGGGCACATCGCGGTGTGTGTACTGAGAGGACGTTTTTACGGCGCGCAGCCCCACGCTTCTCAGAGGTGCTACATGTGTAACTAGGGTGCGGTCAACTCGGCTTTCTGACATCTGAGCCCTCGGATCACGGAGCAACATTCTTCCTAAACAATGTTTTTTGTTTTGCTAGCAGTAATTCCTTATATCACGTGTGTTCACAAGTGAGAGCTAGTGAATAAAACGACCGCCACCCGCCTCAAGGGGCCCCCTCCTCTCCCAAAGGTGACAGTCTGCTCTGCCCCACCTAAACAAACTACCTCCGACCTCCTTTGCATCTCTCACTATATAAACACCCTTCGTACCGCCCCAGACAGCGCTTCCTGGCCCCGGGTTGTAGTTATGTTAAGTGCTACCGTAGGCCCCACTGATTTTTACAGGAATTATAGTAATTCCTGTAACTGGCCTCGGAACGATGAAAGGCGGAGTGCTAAGTAAACTGTCGCCGGCGCACTGACAGACACGGCTATGTACACTCCGCAGGCCGCGTGTGCCTACAAGCACGCCACCCACTATCCCTACCCTACTGCCGGACTAGTGCCTCTATTCCTGGAACGGAGTGCTGCCCTTCGTGTTACGCACTCAAACAGCTTCTCTAAAAACAACCATCGGTCATTCCGCTCATTCACGCCCCTGTTTTGTAGCGCTATGCAGACTACCGTAGCACGAGGAGAGTGCCAAAAGGTGTCCAAGTCTGCGGTACAGCGCAAAGGAAAGGGCAAGGGGAGCTACTCCGGATTCATCTACAAAGTGCTCAGCAGGTCCACCCTGAATGGGCACTCTCGCTTGGTGCGATGAAGGTCATGGACTCCATCGATGGAGACTTTTTTAGCGGGTGGCTTCCGAGGCGGCTAGACTGGCCCTCTACCACAATCGAATCGCTATGGCCAGTCGTGAAATAGAGGCTGCTGTGATACTGGTGCTTCTCTAGAAAACATTCAAATACACCCTGTCCGAAGGCCCCAACGCTGTGGCCTAGTTCATAACCAAAACTTTATTCCACTTGTGTTATATCGTTTTTACATTAAAGGACTCCGGCTATTGTCAGAATGGTGCCAACCCCTTCATTCTGGGTGGCGCTCCCTGTAGTGCCTGGTGGAGCAGCCTGCATTGACAAGAGGGTGTGCCGTCCTCCATGCGCGCTGCTGCATGTTCCGCCAGGGTGCACCTGGGCTAAGCCTCGGGTGCAGCCGCACCCCTCCGCGGAACTGCACATACTCACTGTCCCAGCTCCCCCCGCTACGCTCCATGCCCTGTCACCTCTGAAGGCGACCGTCTGCTCTGCACCACCTGCGCCAACCACCCTCGGCCCTCCCCGCATTTTTCACTGCAATACACCCCTTCACCCCTCCCCAGACAGCGCCCGAACCCCCAGTCCATGTCTCCCGAGCACCCGTAGGAATTGCAACCAATCCAACCGGCCTCAGAAGGATGAAAGGCTGAGGGCATGAAGACTACATAACTCATGCATACGTCCCCTCCTGCAAGCCCCCTCAAGTCCTCTTTCCCGTTGCTCTTGAGCACCGCTGCTTCCCAACCATGTTCAGGCCCCACCCTTCGCCACGGCAGCAAAAGGTCCCTTAGGGTTCAGGCCGACCTTTGGTGCAATCCTGGGTAAACTGTGTCCAGCTGCAAGAAACTCCACCTCTTGCTGTTGGTGGTCAGCTGAGAGTGCGGTGAGTGACGTATAGAAGAACTTGCTTTCCCCTTCTGCACTCGCCCGGTATGCCATATAGCGCTTGTGGTGTAAGCCTGTGCAGATGCAGGGCAGAGGCTAAGCGTTAACGGCCAAGGTTCTACATTGCCCATGAAATGCTTTGGAGGCGAAGGGACGCTTACACTCTCGGTTTGGGATCTAAGCTGTTTCTTTGCAAAAGTACTCGCTTGCCTTCTCCAACCCCGATCATTCTTAGAAGCAAAACATCCCCAGGTAGCTTTTACCATTTGCTGTGTTTATGGAACTTGCATTGCTCACTCTGAACGCAGTCCTGTCCATCTAATTGTTCCTTTGGAAAGTAGCAGAGAAAGGAAATGGGTAGATCTCAGAAGAACGATATGCATAGGATTGCGGTGCTAGCTTCTTTTCTCCATCTGCTTTTTCTTTGTCTCACTCTCTCTCATCCCTTTGCTTCTCCCTCCCTCCCCCCAGCTCATCTGCTGCCCTCTTCTTCCCCCATCACACTTTCCTGGTTTCCTTTTTCATATCCCTTTATGTTAAATTGCATCTCTTACCAAACTTCCAAACACCTCTGGCAAAACACTTATAAGGTCCCACAGGCGAGACCTATTGGCTATGCCAATGCTTGTTAAGAGGTGAGAGCTCTACTGTCCAAAGAGGCTATCAAGAGTGTCCAGACTGTGAAATAAGGGCGGGATGTTACTCCTTCTGTTTCCTTTTGCCAGTGAAAGAGGGAATGCCTTCGTCCTGTTCCAGTTCCTGTCTGCCTTAGATCCATGCAACTGAATGGTAGCTTTGCACCTTCAGGACACGTACTTGCGCCATTCGCAACACACAGGAACAGAAGAACATGTGCTTCATGCATGTCCCAGCTCTCCATACGTATGCAGGGGACAGTGAAAAGACTAAGATTTCACTGTAGATTGTGGAATCTTTTAAGGGGGAATCGGTAAACATCCCACTGTTCCTCACTAAAATCCCAGCGAGCATCTTGAATTATGTGCAGCCCTTTTTGGATGTTTTGATTTTCTCACACCTCATTTTTACTGAAATGTTTACTGACGTCAGTTGCTGAGTATTTAAAATTTACTTCCAAGTATGGAGCCCCATATGTGTTCTTAAACTGGCTTTTGTTTGTAAGAGTAAACACGTTTCACTCATGTACTCCACTGAATGACTCGTCTGACTTTAATTTCGTTCGATTAACCAAGCATCGGGAAAACCCAATTTATCTTAGTTTAATGTACGAACACATGAAAATACAGCTCTAGCACATTAAAGCCATTCGTGTATGTGCAATAGGAAGGTGCAAAGAAAGCAAAGGTGGGGAGAGGACAGGTCGGGAAGCAGAAGTGATGGCAGAGGAGAGGACGGGCTGGTATGCAAAAAAAGAGAGAAGCGTGCACTAGATATATCCACATCCCCATTTAAAATTAATGTGATGAAACACCCCTGAAGAGACTTGAGCATGCAAGTTGCTAATCAAACACTTCTCGTTTTTTAAATGCAACATTGTGTAGAAAAGCAAGGACATGAGGGGTGTGACCTCTAGTATGGGGAAAGGTATATTCATTCTGCATCGAAGCTCAGTCTGCTGCCCAAGATTAACAGCTGCTGTAGACCCTTATGCTTCCTTCAGCATTGTGGAAAATGCTCCCAGCTCCATGTGTGGGCAATCTATTTCTTGCTGAGACACAACTCCCCATCACATACCCCTCAAAATACAGAGGGACCATTCTTTTGCCACCATTGTGGTTTCTCGTGTAACTCGGCCGCTCAATTGCTCACCAGGTTTTACTCGCACTTCAGTTCCCTGCCAATGCTACACTCTCTATTTCCAACACAGACTCTACTGCCGCCTCTGCTAGCACTGTGACACCGGAATAAGATGAATCTAACCTCGCCTACATTTATATTAATGACTGTTTTATCCTCAAGCATCAAATCGACATCTGGGTCTTTATTGATTCCCAAACCCCCGATGTTTTCTTCTTAACTGAGACCTTGCTGAACACGTTTTCTAAACCCACTGTTGCAGTGGCAATACCGTCAGGTTACTAAATACTCGGACAAGACAGACCTCTTACAATAAGGGTTTGGTGGGGAATTGCTATTATCCATCGTGCTGCTATCACCTATTCTATCCTACCAGCTGACTCTCTTGACTGGCTAGAATACATCGTCTTCAAAATGATACTTGTCAGTCACTTCACTTTCGGTGGTGCCCACGTCAATCAGCGCCCCGGCCCCAGGGAAGGCTTTAAACTCTCTGAACTGATCACGTATTATTTTCTTAATTTGCAAAATCTCATAATTCTTGGTATTTTTAACTTCCACTTAGTTGGTTATACAGTCTGGATTCTCGCAAACTTCTTTCTTGACAGCTCAAAAACTTCAATCAGCTTTCTGCCTCAGCCAGCGGAACCTCGCTTCCCAAGTTTGTGCCAGTTGATTTAGACATCATGAATGCATGATGTGTTCCATCAAATCTGTTTTTCCGAATGTCTCCTGCCTGCCTTTCCTTTTCTCACTTTGCTGTAATCTCCTTGTTTCTGCTTATACAACGCTCTTTAACACCTCGCTCATTTATGCTGGAGTCCTGAGAGACTGGAAGCATGCAAAGGTTGTACCCTTGCTTAAGAAGTCTTCTGAAAACCTTGAGGTCCTCAGAAACTATAAGCCTATCTCACTCCTGCCTTTTCCATTGAAAGTGGTAAAAAAAAACTGTACAATTAATCAGCTTTCCTCCTTCTTTGAAACCCCTAATCTTTTGGACCCTCCCCAATCAGGCTTCAGGACTGGCCACAACACAGAATCGGCTGTATTGGAAACCATGATGACATCTGCTGCATCCTGTATCAGGGCGCATCTGCTGTAATGATCCTTCTTGATCTTTCTGAGGCTTTTAATAGTCTCCCATTCTTTTCTATTGAAACATCTGTATGAGTGGCATCTGCTTAGGCACCCTTAAATGGCTCAGATGCTTTCTTTCGGAGAGTTAGAAAATCGTTCTACTCCCCTGTTTTACTCAAGTTGATTACTTCTCGTGCCTCAAAACAAAATTTAAAGCATGCATACTCCAGGTTGCCAACTGCATGTACCCCAGCCACCTGAAGCTGGATGTGGATAAAACTGAAGTGATGCTGTTTGGCAAAACTGCATTCCACTGGACAGATCGTTTGTCGCCCTCTGAGCTGGTGCATGTCCCACTGCCTTTCAGTTGTGTTAGAAATCTTGGTTTCGTCCTTGATCACCGGATGATGGCTGACCAAAGCATGTCATTCTCTGCTTCCTGTTTTGATATCTTTAAATTACTGTGTGAGGTGTTTATGTTGCTTCCCATTGAGTTGTGCAAGACTGTGATTCAAACGGCTGTTACCAGCTGTCTACACTACAGTAATGCCCTTTACATAGGTTTCCCCGATTACCTGATGAAAAGACTTCAAACACTACAAAATGCTACTGCACAGCTTGTCCAGAACCTCCCCTTCTGCTCCTTGGTGTCCTCCCATCTCAATGCACATCACTGGTTGCATGAGCAGAAAAGGACCTTATTAATCTTCTTTGCCATTTGCTTAAGGTTTTCATGACACCAGACCACGGTACTTAACCAGTAGGATCTATTGTTTACAACCCATTCAGCTAGTAAGCTCATTCGAAGTTGGCTTGACGGTCATCCTCTGTATTTGTCTTTTCAGATCTGGTGGACAATCAAAACCTGACTTTTCTAACCTCCTCTGCTCCCTTCTTACCTCTCCCCAGCACAGGTAAGTCATTTGCAACAGCCCTCAGCACTAGGATACCTTTTCTTGGGTGGCTGAGCGCTAAGCAAATCCACATAACATAACCCTAGGGAAGCCACCTTCAGTTTTTATAGCTTTAGTTAGTGATCACCTTTCTTCAGCTGGTTCTTGTTTCTAGGCGACTTTAATTTGGGTTTGCCCAATTAGGCATATGACCATCCTATCTCTGTGAAAGACTTTCCTGATTTACACTAAGGTTATCCCGAACAGGTCCAGTCAGGTTTGAGCAATGCACAGTTCGATGCTATGTAAATACTTTACTTGAATTTATGACAATAAGAGTAACTCATTTATATAGTCCATCGTTTTTCCTTAAAATCTAACATGGTTCAGCCCCTCTTAGGCCAAGACTGGGCACCCCTCATTTACACAACATTTCTCAGTTCCTGCATTGCAGTTACTCATGTGAAACGGAGAGCTCATGACATAATTAGGTCAAATCTACCGGACAGAACCACAAGCTGTCTGATTGCTAAAGACCTATTGTGGGCTTACCAAGAATGTATAGGTGCTTACTTACAGCCCACCTATTGCTTAGCATTGGTTGGTTTTATTATCACTTAGTTGCTTGCTTCTTATTTGACAGCTTTCATTGTCCATCTTGTTTGTCCCTCCCCTGAAGCAACGTCTCTTAACCGTCCTCTTGACTGACTGACTTGTATCCTTTCACAGCACACTTTTAGTGTTTTATAGCTTTTTTACCTGTTTTTTTTTCTCCGCACCCCAAAAAATAACACCCCCGTTCTGTGCTTTCTCATTCACTCGTGGCAGCTCACTCTTCCCCTGTGTACTTCTCCTCCTTCATCGCCTTCCCCATGCTCCATGTTGCTGACTGTCATGGGCTTTCTTCCCCCACATCTGTTTTGCTGGCTCCTTCATGTGCTTCTCGTACTGCCCTTCAAGTTTCTCTTTACCTTATCTCCTGTCCTCTCCCCATTGTTTTCCCCAACCTGCTCCCACCACCTGCTCCTCTGTTGTTCACCTTCTCTTCTTTAAAAAAATAAAATATATATATATATATATATATATATGTGTGTTGTATGTGTGTGTGTATGTGTGTGTATATATATATATATATATATATATATATATATATATATATATATATATATATCCATTGATCCATATCCCTATCCTACTGGCGGTTGTCAGTAGGTAGGACCAAGTTTCCATAGGAAAAGCGTTTTTTGACTTGACTAGATGTTTGGCACCGTTTGGCAAATATTCACGACATTTTTCATAAAAAATGTGCAGTGATTCTAGTTGTGCATGGAAAGTTTTGGGGTGATCTGTCAAGTGGGGGGCCGAGAAGAGGGGGGGGAGGGATTGTTTCCCATGTTAATTCCCATAGGGATTTTGAACACGGCTACAGCCCGAACCGCTGGATGGAATTACAACAAATTTAGCAGAAAGGTAGCTTTTGGTCCAGAAAGCACACTTTTTGTTATTTGGTGTAAATTAGTTTAGTAGTTTTGGAGTTATTAAAGGAAATCAAAGTTTCTATATTTAGGGTTGCAATGAACCGCGAATGCGTGCACCAACACAAATGCCATGATTGGCTGGCCGCAACCCGAGCACAAAGTTGGGGCCGCCATTTTAAGTAGCGGGACGCAGTCCCCGGGGTTGAAAATGAAGAACAAAAGTGGTATAAGGGTTCAGCAAAAAGTACCCTGACCCCATGGCTGAAATATAGGATTATTTTTGTGACACTTTCTGTTCAAAACATCGAAAACCAGTTTCCCCCCCTCATGCGATATTCTCAGCATGGCCCCCCCATGTAACATTGTTTAAAAAATATACATCACACTCAATCATAGACCCACTCACAGACCCCACTCACGCACTCGTGCAACCTCTCACAGACCCACTCAGACACTCGTGCAACCACACACACACACACACACACACCCTCACACACCCTCACACCCACTCACACCCACTCACACACCCACTCACACACTTGTGCGCCCATTTATATATCAAATCAGAGACTCACAAACCCACTCAGAGAGGCATTTACACACCCACTCACAGACCCACTCTCTCAAGCACCCACTCACAGGCCAACTCAGATTTGTGCACCCATGTATATATCTCAAATCAGAGACTCACAAACCCACTCAGAGACCCGCTCAGAGAGGCATTTACACACCCACTTAGACACTCACACACCCATTCAGACACTCGAGCACCCACTCAGAGACCTGAGCGCCCACTCGGAGACCCGAGCGCCCACTCAGAGACCCGAGCGCCCCCCCGACACTCGAGCGCCCCCCCAGACTCTCGAGCGCCCCCCCAGACTCTCGAGCGCCCCCCCAGACTCTCGAGCGCCCCCCAGACTCTCGAGCGCCCCCAGACTCTCGAGCGCCCCCAGACTCTCGAGCGCCCCCAGACTCTCGAGCGCTTCCCCAGACTCTCGAGCGCCCACCCAGACTCTCGGGCGCCCACCCAGACTCTCGGGCGCCCACCCAGACTCTCGGGTGCCCACCCAGACTCTCGGGTGCCCACCCAGACTCTCGGGCGCCCACCCAGACTCTCGAGCGCCCACCCAGACTCTCGAGCGCCCACCCAGACTCTCGGGCGCCCACCCAGACTCTCGGGTGCCCACCCAGACTCTCGAGCGCCCACCCAGACTCTCGAGCGCCCACCCAGACTCTCGAGCGCCCACCCAGACTCTCGAGCGCCCACCCAGACTCTCCAACGCCCACTCAGACTGATACGCAGCCACTCAGACTGACACGCACTCACCCATATATCCATTCAGACTCCCACATCCACTCACAGACCCAATCACTCAAGTACCCACTCACAGACCAACTCAAAGACTTGTGCACTTATTTATATATCCATTCAGAGACTCACAGACCTGCTCAGAGAGGCACTCATACACCCACACAGTCACTTGCACACCCGCACAGGCCCTCGCCCACCCGCACAGGCCCTCGCTCACCTGCACAAGCCCTCGCTCACCCGCACAGGCCCTCGCTCACCCGCACAGGCCCTCGCTCACCCGCACAGGCCCTCGCTCACCCGCACAGGCCCTCGCTCACCCGCACAGGCCCTCGCTCACCCGCACAGGCCCTCGCTCACCCGCACAGGCCCTCGCTCACCCGCACAGGCCCTCGCTCACCCGCACAGGCCCTCGCACACCCGCACAGGCCCTCGCACACCCCCACCGAGACACTCGCACCCCCACCGAGACACTCGCACCCCCACCGAGACACCCGCACCCCCACCGAGACACCCGCACCCCCACTGTTATGTTTCATATAGGTACCCCAATATAGGCCCGGGTACCATCATACCCCTTCACCTACATTACCTCCCCTACACTACACTGTAACGAGCCTTTTAGGATTGAACCTTTACCTAGTTCTAGTCCTGGGTGCAGAAGGAGAGTGTCTCCTGAACAATAGAGTCCTATAACTCCATCAATAGACTCCCACAGTATGAATGAATATTCATAAGCGTTCTTAGAAACCAGGCTGGGGCTACACCACCTTCCGCCCCACATCTACGTACACGGTTCATCCCATACGTCATCCTCAAATCCAACAATGGCTAATACAAGCAACAAGGGACAAAGGAGCCCTAGATACTTTCTGTATAAATATAGCACCTCTTGCTAGTGTTAGACAGAGGGCACCGAGACTTCCAGGCCGACACACTGACCAGAGACGCTGAGGCTCCTGCATGCAGACGCTCCAGCTGACAGTGGTCTGAACATCCCTTGCGGGGTGTCCAACTCGAGACCAAGAAGGGCTCCTACATTCTCACTTCAGGTAATGGGGTTCGACTAAATCCTAGAGGGATTCTTGGCTTCACACCTAAACACATGCTAGGTACACTTAGGTACATCTAGATAGGCATCGTGGGAGTACGCACTCTCTTTTATCAATGCATTTTATATTTCATGTATTTATTCATGCATAGTGCAAGATGGTAGAACTGTACTATCCATTTATATTCCTAGTACTGCTAATCGTATATCTCTGCTACTGTCTAATGGTTGTTGCAGCTCATATTTTCTACACAAGAATAACAACTGTTCAATAAATCCTTATTGAAACGCCCAGTCTGTTTATTCTGCGTATCTCTGAGACAAGATAAGTAAGCACGAGTGACTGAGCGAAAAGTAGTACATTGGTTCCACGATCTTGAGGGATCAGGGTTGTCATGTTCTGAGGTTGCCAGAAACTAATCTCTCCCCGATAAGAGGAGACACTAGTGGCACTGTGAGCTAGTTTATGCAAACAGGCTAACATTCTCGGTGGGGGTGCTCAGAATCATTCTGCCACCAAACCCACAGTTTGTTATCCAAACGCACAGGTCCCCGATGGGTAATATAGGAACTACACGACATGGCGCCACCAACGATGGTTGGGCTCTTATTTAACAGTAGAATCTGAGTAGTTCAGTCGTGCTATTCTCAGAGACCCCTACTCACAAAACGCCAGAGACTTCTGGAGTGGGTGGGCACAAACTCCACCACAGCTGAGTAGGCGAAATATCCTATTTATTGGCTGCTGGTCAATCAAGCTTGAAGGACATTTTGTTCCTAAAATTGTGCATAACACCTTATCTTAGTCATTTTGTAAAGGAGAAGTTTGTTCAAGGGAACTGAGGACGCAACCAACCCAGATAACCCGGTGGTGGCTAGACGCGCCTCAGTAGAAGATGAAGAGGTGGATGGAATTCTCATTTCACCTAAATTCAGACATACTATCACCCTAAAATTACTAGAGTATGGAGTACCAGCTAGGGGTGGCTTAGTAGCCTTCGTAATTGAGGCACACAAATCAAACAAAACAGAGGTATTCTATTCATGGGTTGCATTCCCAGAAGCAGATGCAAGAACACAGACATTTCACTACTATACAGAAGGAGATGCACCAGTGGAATATGGTCCTTGCGAGGACATAGAGGTTCCTCTCACGTACCAGGAACACCTATACTGGTTTAAAGGAGCCCTACCCCTTATAAGTCACAGAGTAACATTAGGCCCGCTCGGAGGAGACGGGGCAACATGGCCGATATTAGCGGCATACACCCCACATCCTGACATTGAAACAATGCCACAGCCGGACTTGCTCATACAACATAAAGATTTAATTAGAATCTACAGAAACCTGACGCAATACGTCATGAGGACTTTCACAGTCCAACCAACAACAGTTGCAACAAATGGAACTCAATCTCAGGGTACAGCAACTAAAATAACTCCACAAACATTACATGCAGTAATGGGCAAAATGCCCACGAAACGTGAACAAATACCATTCTGGGTAGCTCAGAAAATAACTCAGCTCGAGGCAGTATTTCCAAATACTACCACGTTTGAAAAACACAGAATGCTAACAATCTGCTTGCCCATGGGGATAACACCACAGTTAGAGGACTGTACCACCTGGGGTACAGTCTTTGCTGCCATATATACCAGAACACATGGTATTCCTTCATTAGCCATAGTACCTGATGTATTAAGACAAATACAAAACGAGTACGGAGCAGAGCATTCCCTGAACTTAGGGATGAAGTTATTAAATAACTATGACCAGGTATCAGCCATAATACTAGCTAATATTAAAGGGGAAGCAGCTTCAGTGGCAATCCGCCAACGCCTAAGGGAGTTCAGTCAGTTAGACCAACCACACGAACTACCCAAAATAATTGAAACTGCATATGCAGAATTAGGCAGAGACAGTTTGGGTGGTAAAGCTTTAAAACCACAACTGATGGGCAGTCCTGAAAAGGACACTTCCAAGCAGACACCTGCTTCTTCTAAAAAGAAGTGGGATAATAAAAAACAACAAAACTTTTCAGAAAAGAGATCTCAATCCCGAGGTAGATCTCCTCCACAGGAGCCCTCTGAAAAGAGGTATAATCTCAGGAATAGGAATAATATTAGGAAACCTGACGGGTATCAGGATACTGATACACGTTCCTCTCGTTCCTTTCAGGGCTCGACGAAAAATGTCCGAGAGAGAAGGACGGTCAGAACACAAAGAGGAGCGTACAAAGTCCAGAGACAAGCAGCACGCTCAAGACTATACTTCCAAAAAAGACAAGCCAAAATCAAAACCTCAATTTAAGAAAAAGAAAGTTGCAGGCATAAAGATCAGACATGCCCAGAATTCTGAGGACGCAACTTCTAAACGGGGAATGGGCTCTGACGATGTTAGACAGTGAGGCAGAAGTAACAATAGCTCGCCGGAACCTGATGGAATTTCTGGTGACAGCGGACTTGAATGATTACATCACGGTGGAAACACCAGACACCAGGGTGAGCGTCCCACATAAGTTACAGGAAATAACACTCCAAATGGAGGGGGACAAGCCCAGGAAAGTTAAGGGTCTTTTTTGGGAAAATCTGTCATCTGGTTATGACATCCTATTAGCAGAACAAGATTGGCCGCCAACATTCGTTATGGAGTTCCCCAGGGGAGAAACTGTAATTTTTCCATCATTCTCCGACCTCGTTCCCATACATCTTAAACATGGTTATGCACATGAGTGGGCGGTTGCCCTAGCTCCAGCACTATACAAAAATCATGCCGGTTGGGATGAGGATTCATTCCACCACGTGGTCCCGTTAAAAGTTTCAACAAATGCTCAGAGGCAATACCTAATAAAGCAAGAAGCTAAAAAACAGGTCAGGGAGATCTTAGATCAACTTAAATACCAAGGGGTGATTGAAACATGCACCTCACCAATGAACAATCCTTTGTTTCCCGTATCAAAACCGGACAACTCATATCGTCTAGTTTTAGATTAGACATTTAAACTCATGCACAAAGACATTCGCTGTCCAAAACGCACACAGTGCCGCATTAATGAATAACATTGCGCGGAAAAAGTACAAAACTACACTGGATATCTCAAATGGATTTTTGGGCCAAAATATAGCGCCTGAAAGCAGGTATTTGATCGCATTCTCAGCGTTGGGGTCCCAGCGGCAATTTTGTCGTCTCCCCCAGGGGTATAAGAACAGCCCGGGGGTATTCTCAGCAAGAGTAACAGTCACTCCAAAATTTTGATGAGGAAGCATTGTCCTATGTGGATGATATTTATCTGACGGACGATGACTTAAAAAGGACCTTGACCAGGGTGAGCACCATTATCATGGGATTCGCCTCTGAGGGCTACAAATTGAATTTTAAGAAATCTAAAATAGCCCACCTCAATGTCCCGTTTTTAGGATACGAGCTTTCAAGTGAAGGGAAAAGCCTGGCAGCTAACTTTTTAGAAAAGTGTGCGCTGCTCCAGCTTCCAAAATCATTAAAAAATCTACAATCAATACTGGGATTCCTAAATTTCGGCAGAACATACATTTTAGATTACGCAGAAAAAGTAAAACCTTTCTACGACTTAATCAAACCTGACTTTTCAGTCAAACATTGGACACAGGAACATTCAAATATCCTACGTTCATTACAGGAAGACATGATTGCTTCAAAACACTTACAGACACGCGTAAATGTACTCAACTTGGTGATCCTTGTAATAGCGTGTCAATGCGGGTTCACTTACTTAACCTTCAATGAAGGAGGAACGGTACCAATCGCATACAAATCACACCTGTACACAAACGCAGAAATGCGTTTCACTTCAACAGAAAAAATCCTGACAGCAGTTCAGACCGCTGTAGCAAGAGAAAGAGCACTGGCTCAGGGGAAACGCATAATTGTCGTAACCCCAGTACCAGCTTTAGAAGCTGTTAAAAAAGCTAGCATTCTAAATGCAAAAGCTTTACATCTGAGGTGGATACAATGGGCTAATTCTCTTACTGCAACGGATGTTGAATACAGATTTGACCCAAGTCTAAAAACACAAGCATTTCTGCAATACGAACGAGAATATCCTCTACCTAATGAGATTTTGCCTCTCGATCAGTATGAATATATTATTTACACTGACGGATCTGCTCAACTGGCCATAGGGAGTAAGCAGCAATATAGCCAGCGTGTGCTATCGTTAAAGGTCGCATGCAGGATGGAAAGTTCCATCCAAGTTGCACCAAAACGCAATCTCTAGGAGACTACACGGCTCAGTTGGCAGAATTAAAAGCACTGATACTGGCACTTGTAAATACGGATCACGAATTCCCCACACTAATTGTGTGTGATTCCTTTTACTGTGTGCAGTCATACAATGAATACTTGTATCATTGGGAACAAAACGGGTTTAAAGATGCAAAAGGTGGCTTAATTAAGCATAAAATGCTATGGGAACAGGTAGTGGAGTTGAAAAACGACCTACCAAGGGCTCACGTTATGCACAGTGGAGAGGTGTGGTGCAGCGGCCAGGGCAGCTGACTTCGGAGCACAGGGTTCACGGTTCGATCCCCGGCTCCGGAGGCAGCTCAGCTCAGCACCATGTGACTCTGGGCAATAGCTCACTTAATTGCCACTCCGGCCCCCAGCGCCTTGAGACCCGTAAGGGTGAGTAGCTGCGCTATATAAAAACGGACTTACTTACACACTGAGTCATCAGCGTGATGGCGTTCACGTTGAAGGGAATTAATTGGCTGATGAAGCCGCAAAGGGGGCTGTGCGAACGGCCTCCGTAGCTGCAATCACTCCTTCAAAAACGAGGATAGACGGTGAGATTATGGTGGCTGTTATTGCTTCAAGCAAAAACAGCGGTGCAGTACCAAAGAAATTTCCACTCGAGTACTTCTACAAGTTAGATGCAAACAACATTCCATATGTTCAGATTCCTAGAGTGGGGGACAGAGTAATACCAAATATGGATCGTAGGCAAGGTTTAATACTAGCAGCACACAAGGGTTTGGGCTCTGCACATACAGGCGTTACAGCGACTATTTCATTGTTGAAACAGCGCTATTGGTGGCCCGGTCTAACAAAGCAAAGTAAAGACTGTCTTGAAATGCGACATCTGCCAACAGATGAAAGGCTCCACCAGAACATGCCCGGCGCAGACACCATTACTTATATCTGACAAACCTCTTCCATGCGTGTATCTGGACCACTGCGTGCGGCCCCTTACAATCTGATGGGGCTTACAAGTATATCATGGTTGCAGTGGATTCCTGCTCAAGATTCCTATGGGGTTGGCCTCAGCGCTCGGCTGACGCTCGAACTGTTATAAAAGATTTGCGAGTCTTTATCGGGACATACGCAGTTGGCACGTTACATTCTGACCGTGGCCCGGCGTTTAGCTCTCGGGCTTACAAAGAGGCCATGAAAAGTATGGGCGTTGCACTGCGGTACTCCTCTCCGTACCATCCTGAGGGAAATTCGGTTGTGGAGAGGAAAAATCGGGACTTAAAGCAATCTTTAACAGCTAGGGTATTAGGCAAGGGCGGTCGTTGGGTCAGTCACCTTTATGGGGTACAAAGAGCCCTTAACAACCAGCCAAGAAATTCTCTAGGGGGTGTCACTCCATATGAGGTCCTATTTGGGGCAAGAATGTGGGTAGCTGATCTTGAGTATTAAGGTGCAGTGGCGGATGAGAGACCATTTGATATCCATGATCGTTTTACAGGATCTAAATGAATCCAGGACACAACAAAGCAACGTTGTCCAGAAACAGATCGCCACTGGGGAAGTCAAGGCAAAAACGGCAAGACCTGTCTGGATCCCAAAAATCGGGGATCTCGTCAGAGAGAAAATAGCAGACAAAAAAGAATTTGGACCATCATACAGAAAGCCTGTACCTGTCCTAGCAATTCAAGGAACACAAACTGTTCTGTTGCCGCCTCTTGCCCGGAGAAAGGAGAAAAGATTTGTCTCAATCGACTTAATCAAACCACACTATGTGGCTGATACTGAACAGTAGGCCTCGTGGACTCCACAGTAGCAGACGCCCTCCTCTCGCTACAATCCAAGAAGTTCAAACAAAGACTCATCACGTTTGAAGAGCCTCCTGTACGGAATGAAGGACTAAGCAACAATGCTATGGAACTCCTTCCCCTTGAACCCGAAGTTCATCTACAAAATGAAACTCAAAACAACACTCAAGTTGCAATCAGACCAAATACAGACGTCTACGTCAACATGCCTCGACGAGAGCAAAATGCGATTTCAACAAATCCTGATGCAATTCCTACAATTGATCGAACTGCTTCTGGCTATTTCATGAACTTTGATACGTTTTCTTTGGATCCAAGTGAATCGGAAACGACGCCAGCCCAAAAATCACGCTAACAGCAAGCTAAAGACTTTCTGAACTTTCTTAAAAAGACTTACCTGGTATCACCTTGGTTAGAACTTTGGGTAATTACTGGGATTCTATTTTTTCTTTTCTAACTAGGCTTAGTAGTAACTTTTAGCATGCTTATTAATGGACGATATCTTCAGCAAAGCTCTACAGCCCCGAAAGTTAATTTGATTTTAAAACCACATCAATCGTCTCATCGTGAACAGAGAGACTTGTTATCAGTGAACATCACAGCAGTTCCTATACCGGATGGTGTAGTTTGGGACAAGGTTGATTTCGAAATATTCGGTCCGACTCAACTTTTAAAAACTCCTCATTTATTTAAAATTTCATTAAGTGATATCATTACCTCCAGTACATTTTCTGATGATTGGGACTCTGAAACTGTTAATAACATGTTGTCTGATTTAGAAAAAACTGCTGCATTTCCGAACACTGAAATGTTAGAAAGTAATTCAGACTATGACACTTTGTACTGTTACCAACATTATGGTCATCATTTTCTGCACAAATCTATTTCACCTAGAAATGTGTTTGAGTACCATCAGTGGGAACATTACCCTACACCACCAAAAGGTAGTTCGCATATGTTTGCACAGAAGCTTTCATATTTTTCAGGTTTTAACACCACTGACCCAACCTCATATTATTATAAGGTTACACCAACATCAGCACTGAAAATTATGTTGACAAACACCAAACAGATTTACTCTGCTTTCTTTATTGCCCAACTGTCTGAACAGGGTTTTGACCTATGGAAGGACACAATAGACTTAAAATCAGTCTGGGGTTCTAGGGACTGGCAAGTCCAGGGAACAGAAGCGCTATTTAGAGCATGCCTCATTCTACAGCAGATGGTATTTCTAAACGAAACTGTGCAACAGACATCCTGTCTTGGATTAGCCAAGATCAAGGACCTGAACACACCTAGATTTCCAACACCATCACAGATGGGAGGGTGGCAAAATTCGACTTCACAGGAAGGGGCAACAGTAGATGGACATTTTACAGTACAATAGATCAGATCAGAATTGGAAAAAATGGGTGGTTTGGCCCTTAGACACAAACATATGTCATAAACGATTCTTGGGTATTACCGAAGGGTACAGTATCCACAGGCCAGACCCACGTTATGTACAAAGAGAACATCCAGGGGTAGTGACATCCTCCAGTGTTGGGAAGTTGTGCCTTGATTGGCTAGAAACTCAACACTAACAGAAGTGAAACAACACTTAGCCTTACTCTCACAAGACATGGATCTTAGGGATTTTTTACAAGGTCCCTGGAGACAACGTCAGAAACGTTTCATATATGCTGGCATCTATTCTGCCTATAATGAAGAGTGGAAAATATCACAACAAGAGGCCGCAGAGAGAATACGGGAAATAGACCGTATTAACTTGGAAAAATCATTGGCTGTGGTAGACAATGGGTTAACAACTTTGTCCTCCAGAATATATTCTTTGGTCAACATTGTGTCTTCTGCGATAGATATCCTGGAACAAGATTTGGCCATACTACAACGCGGGCAATCTCAATTACGTTTTGTCGCGGTATTGAGCTGGACGCTGCAATCTTTGCTCGCAGGCTTTGTGCCATGGCGTTTTTATAAACAGTACGTCTCTGTTTTCTGAATATAATCTAACAGATAAACAGGTTGAAATGGCACAAAGGGGAGCTAAATATACAATGTTGCGTATTGAAAAACTGGACCGACTACCATTTACAGTAGTGGAAGCTCCGTCTACCGAATGGCTGATCCATGGCCACATAACTCTACCGGTCACTACTTTTCAGTTTCAATATTGCCTTGAACAACGGCAGGTGGGGAAATATGAAAAAATGGTTAAGGAATACATTAGGGAATCCTGGAATTTACCGTATAGATTTCGATGCCGGAGTGGGGATCGAGAATTGTTTCTAAGTGGTACTAACTGCAAGAACGCTTTGAGCGGTTCTCTCATGTGCCGGGACAGTACATTGCACCGAGCATGTAATGGTTCGATAGCAAACTTGTCCTGCCACATGAAAGGGACTTCAGCTGCCGTGATCAAACCGGTATTTGAGCTGCTCTCAAATGGGAGTTACTTGATGCTGAACGATCAAGTTTGCTGTGGTATGCTTCCAGGCATTGCCTATCTGGTCACTGTGAACTCCAGGGTTACTTGCTGTATGCAAGTATTGTTTCCCCAACAAGTACAGTCAGGGAGGTGCCGTTATGGCCTTCGTTGGATGTTTCCTTTATACAAATTGATACTTTGAGCAGACTGAAAGCCAAGCTTTTACAGCAGACCGTACCCTTAACCTCCGCTCGAGAGACCTTTGATCTTCAAATCGCAAGGACCCCGACTGAGATACAGGCACTTATACGTACAAACTGCCCCATTCATTTCGCAGAAATGGTGGGTGGTATCTTTAATATGTCTGATACGAGTGGTATTGTACACCTATTTAAGACCATAGGGTCAGGACTTCTTAGCACCTTTCAGACAATCCTCGGAGTTATCCCGAACTTTATACACTCCGTATTTGGCAGCATTTTTGGAGGTCTACCTCTGATCCTGCTATCAATAGCGGGAGTCCTGATTGTCATTTACCTACTACGCAATGGACGGCCCAATTACCAACAAGATGGCAAAAGTGCTCCTGGAGCGGAAATACCGTGAACGCATGGTACAGCATCTGGGCACACCTCGCCTGAGGGAACTAAGCGCCTCTTGGTTCCTATAGTTTAGACCAGTCTGGATGGACTGCATCTTACCTGTTCTTCGATGCCTGTTTTGCGGTGAAGAATGCGTGTTGGACCTCTGTCTGACACTTGCAACGGACACGCCTGCGGACTTGAATACCCGGCTGGAACCCTTGAGGGTCCACGCTCGGCAATGTCCCCAGCGTATTCCCATCTTGATGGCTGTATTCCTCGAGAATCCGCAGGTGACTTTTACAACTGGGGTAAGCTTTAGCTCCACCACTAGCACCGACTACAGCACCGGCTGCCTCTACACCAGCTATTGGCAGTACTGAATATCATCTGTGCTCCATTGACGTACTCTGCGAGGTGTTACAAGGACCGTCTCCTGCAGCAGCAAGCAGCGATGATGTTGCTTCTCCCAGCCAGGACATTTAATCTGTAATTGGCTCATCGTGTGCTGGGAAAGAATTCAGATTTTCACTTTTTCTAAAATTAACTAAATTTGGAACACTTCCTAAAAATTGACACTTTCTCGCTGAAAAGCATGGCCTTTCGACGCTTGTAGACTTTCAACTTATATAAACGAACTCAATTAGGACTGTGGCTTAAGTGACAATCCCGAACAACTAATTTTCGTAGCAAGAATTTAAATTTTTACCTTTTTAAACTGTTTTTAAAATGATTTTAAAACAGGATTTTAACGAAGCTCATTGAAAAATGTTCTATGCAGTACTATCTAGTAAAGAGAATAGTCCACTAGCATTTTTATCATTGTTGACTATTCGACAGAGGAGTGGGTGTTATGTTTCATATAAGTACCCCAATATAGGCCCGGGCAACATTATACCCGTTCACCTACATTACCTCCCCTACACTACTCTGTAACGAGCCTTTTAGGATTGAACCTTTACCTAGTTCTAGTCCTAGGTGCAGAAGGAGGGTGTCTCCTGAACAATAGGGTCCTATAACTCCATCAATAGACTCACACAGTATGAATGAATATTCATAAGGGTTCTTAGAAACCAGGCTGGGGCTACACCACCTCCCTCCCCACATCTACGTACACGGTTCATCCCATACGTCATCCTCAAATCCAACAATGGCTAATACAAGCAACAAGGGACAAAGGAGCCCTAGATACTTTCTGTATAAATATAGCACCTCTTGCTAGTGTTAGAGGGCACCGAGACTTCCTGGCCGACATACTGACCAGAGACGCTGAGGCTCCTGCATGCAGACGCTCCAGCTGACAGTGGTCTGAACATCCCTTGCGGGGTGTCCAACTCGAGACCAAGAAGGGCTCCTACATTCTCACTTCAGGTAATAGGGTTCGACTAAATCCTAGAGGGATTCTTGGCTTCACACCTACTCACATGCTAGGTACACTTAGGTACATCTAGATAGGCATCGTGGGAGTACGCACTCTCTTTTATTAATGCATTTTATATTTCATGTATTTATTCATGCGTAGTGCAAGATGGTAGAACTGTACTATCCATTTATATTCCTAGTACTGCTAATTATATATCTCTGCTACTGTCTAATGGTTGTTGCAGCTCATATATTCTACACAAGAATAACAACTGTTCAATAAATCCTTATTGAAACGCCCAGGCTGATTATTCTGTGCATCTCTGAGACGAGATAAGTAAGCACGAGTGACTGAGCGAAAAGTAGTACATTGTTTCCACGATCTTGAGGGATCAGGGTTGTTCTGAGGTTGCCAGAAACTAATCTCTCCCCGATAAGAGGAGACACTAGTGGCACTGTGAGGTAGCTTATGCAAGCAGGCTAACATTCTCGGTGGGGGTGCTCAGAATCAGTCTGCCACCAAACCCACAGTTTTTTATCCAAACGCGCAGGTCCTGTATGGGTAATATAGGAACTACACAACACCACTGAGACCCCCGCACGCCCACTGAGACCCCCGCACGCCCACTGAGACCCACCGAGAGACCCGCACGCCCACCGAGTCACCCGCACGCCCACCGAGTCACCCGCACGCCCACCGAGTCACCCGCACGCCCACCGAGACACTCGCACGCCCACTAAGACACTCGCACGCCCACTAAGACACTCGGTGACAGGTTACAGGTGGAAATAAAACAACGTAGAAATTCACTGAAAAAAACAAAGATTACAGGGACTTTATAGTTAGGAAATAACATAAAGAAATCATAGAAATTCACTGAAAAAAACTAAGGTTACAGGGACGTTACAGTTCGGAAATAAAATTTAAAAAACCTTAAAAATGAAGTGAAAAAACCCAAAGGTTACATGCATATTATAACATTAAAAAAAAGTAGAAATTCACTGAAAAAAATAAAGGTTACATGGATGTTATAGTTAGGAAATAGAATTTAAAATAACCGTAGAAATTCACTGAAAAAAAACAAAGAATATAAGGATGTTATAATTAGGCTCAGATTTCACTCGTGCAAAATCAGTAAAACCCAGCATTTATAGTTACCTGATCTCACCGTAACGTATGGCCTGCAATGCCCTGCTTATTACTTTACAAATTACATCACTCAGACATGGTCAGTGACATCACTGATGGCATCACTCATTACATCTCAAATTACATCACTGATGACATCAAGCAGTGATTTCGAGTATTTTCTAAAGGTTTGAGTGTTAAACATATATACTAAGGTAATACAAAAGTTAAATTAATATACTTTGTGTACTACTGAGTGATACTATTTCATATATATTGTTTGTTTGCGTTACTGTGTGTGAGTGGGTATGTGAGTGGTTGTATAGGTGTGCGAGTGGATGTGTGAGTGGCTGTATAGGTGAATAAGTGGGTTTGCGAATAGCTGTATGGGTGAGTGAGTTGCTGTATGAGTGCCTATATTGTGGAGTGAGTAGTTGCATGAGTGGGTGTATGGGTGAGTGAGTGGCTGTATGGGTGGGTGAGTGGATATGTGAATGCCTGTATTGATGGTTAAGTGTCTGTATGGGTGAGTGACTGTGTGTGAGTGGCTGTATGGGTAACTGAGTGACGGTTTGAGTGGGTGTTTTGTTAACTGAGTTGGTGTGTGAGTGGCTGTATTGGAGAGTGAGGGTCTGTATGGGTGAGTAAGTAGACGTGTGAGTGCTTGTATGCGAGTGAGTGGTTGTATGGGTGAGTGAGTGGCTGTTGAGAGGCTGTATGGGGGAGTGAGTCTGTGTATGAGTAGTTGTATGGGTGAATAAGTGGATGTGTGAGTTGCTGTATGGGTGAGTTAGTGGTTGTGTGAGTGACTGTATGTGGTAATGGCTGTGTGAGTATGTGTATGGGTAAGTGAGTGGCTGTGTGAGTGGCTCTCTGGGTGAGTGAGTAGATGAGTGAGTGCTTGTATGGGTGTGTGAGTACTTGTATGAGTATGTGAGTGGGTGTTTGAGTGCTTGTATGGGTGATTGAGTGGCTCTCTTGAGAGGCAGTATGGGTGAGTGGGTGTGTGAGTAGTTGTATGAGTGAGTGAGGGGTTTTGTGAGTGACTATGGGTGAGTGGCTATGTAAGTAGGTGTATGGGTAAGTGAGTGGCTGTAGGAGTGAGTGGGTGTGAGTGGCTGTATGGATGAGTGAATGGGTGTGTGAGCAGTTGTATGGGTGTGTGAGTGGGTGTATGAGTGGCTGTGTGGGTATGTGAGTGGATGTTTGAATGGTTCTGTGGATGATGTCGGTTTAGATGTCATCAGTGATGTCACTGACCATGTCACGAGTGATGTAATATGTGAAGTCATAAGCAGTGCACTGCGGGGTGTAAGTTATAGTTAGCTCAGTTAACTATAACTGCTGAATTTCACTGGTTCTGTACGAGTGAAATCTGAGCCTAACTAGAAAGTTCCTGTAACCTTTGTTTTTTTCCAGTGGATGGATATATATATAGGTCTTAACACGACAGAAGAACTTTGGTCCCATTTAGAATGAAAACTGGCATAAATGAAAATATCTTATACCCACTATCTATAATATGATCTCCTCCATATGGCTGAAATTTTATAATTTTGAATATTACGGAAATCAATCCTATATATAAATATATATTTTTTGGTACTTGTCCGTGTTTGAGAGACACTGCAAAAACAACTAGAGAGTGACTGCTTCCTTTCCTCTACTTCAGAGAGGGCCATTCTGTTCTCTAAATATTAATGTAGGACTTGTTAGCATCGTCTGTGATTGCCCGTTCAGGGCTCAATTATGATGTCTAGCTGTCCATTAGGCATACAATTCTGCAATTAGGATTAGGAGAGGGTGAAAGAGCGATGGACTCTACAATAAGAAGGTGTTTCATAAAATATAACAATATTGTTTGTAAGACTTCAAAAGGGTTTGAATGAATGAATTGTCACATTTAATCGGACAAAAATAATTTTATATGAATATTTAACAATGTTTATGAATTTTTTCTCCATTACCCCTACCGCCGCTCTTTAATAGCATTTACCTTCCCTTATATATTCATTGCATTCTTTTGATATGTCGTAATTATTTTTTTATATGCAAAGGACATTTAATGAAATTGCACAAAAGGGACGTTTCAAGATGGCCCCCACAGAAAGTATGAACTTCGGGTCGAGTAAGGCCATCTTTGCGGTTTGTGACCACTGTGTACGCACGTTGAGCACTTTAAAAATGGTGATTCTATGTATGGCAGCCAACACCGAGGAAGGCGGTAACGCCGAAACGCGTCTGTTGGCAGGGGAGAGGGTCTCTGCACTGAAATAAACCATCACGAAAGAATTCCCGAGAGTGCCGTCTTTTCTTTGAGACCTGGATTGTCTCAACTGTGCATGTATGTATGTATGTATGTATATATATATATATATATATATATATATACGCACACATACGCACACATATACACATATATTATCTACTGGCGGTCGCCAGTAGATAGTTATAGTTAGGACCTATTTTCCATAGGAAATTCACAACATTCTATTTCCAATAACTTTGGCGCCGGTTGACGAATCTTCGCGAAATTTTCAAAACTCGTGGGGCGCTCCGGTCCGCAAGTATCCTGAAAGTTTCGGGGTGATTCGGCAAGTGGGAACCGAGAAAAAAGGGGGGTCCCAAAAACGTGTTTTCTCCATGTTAATTCCCATAGGAAATTTTAGACACGGCTACAGCCCGAACTGCTGAACGGAATTACACCAAATTTGGCAAAAAGGTAGCGCTTGGTTCAGAAAGCGACCTTTTTTGTAAATGGTGTAAATCCGTTCAGTAGTTGCTGAGAAATTCAAAAGATAAGAGTCAAAAAATCAATTTCCCATAGGGAACTTTGTGCAAGGTTACAGCGGAAACTACTGAACGGATTTACCCCAAATTTGGCATAAAGGTACTGCTTGGCTCAGAAAGCGACCTTTTCAAAAATGGTGTAAATCCGTTCAGTAGTTTTTTAAATATTAAAGGAAAAAGAACTATATATATCTGGGCGGAGCCTAACCACACATGTCATCGTGAGATCTGATTGGCTGTCAGCACTTCATCCAAGAAGTGTTGGCAGCCAACTTGGGACCAATATACATGATAGCACCCCAATGAAATGCATTGTAGTGAATAGAAGATTTTGAGGGTCACCAAAAGGAGAACTATAAAGGGTGATAACAGACTTTAGTTACATTAGAATTCATTTGTTGATTGTACCATACTAATTTTAGGAATTGTGGTGTGTTCTAGGGTGATTTTACCCTGTGAAAAACCTTCTGCTGGAATTTCATGAATCATGTTTGAGAGAAAACAATTTTCTCATGCTTGTCCCACAGAGGTTTGGAAGGTGCTCCAGAAGCTAAAATGAGAGCATATTTTCTGTAAATTCACATTATCTTTCTCAGTCATGTGAGAATGAAGTCTGACATTCTCAGTAAAACATGTAAATCCAACAAGGGCAGAGACTGTCAGTTGATTCCTTTGTGTTCTACTGCAGCTTCCCAGAGTGTTCTTAAGAACAACTAGAGCGCTAACAACCTTACCTATGACAAAAGTATGGCACACCTGAAGCCATCTTGATTGGAATAAACTGGTAACACTTAAAACATTTAATTTAAAAAGGAACAAAATGATGGGGTTCATTTTGTCTTAAAACATGTCCTAATTTTTCTTTCTACAGCACTAACCATAATTTCTAAGTGAGATCTCAAATATCTTCCTGTTATATTTCAACAGGAGCAGCCTGCCAGTTGATTCCTTTGTGTTCTACTGCAGCTTCCCAGAGTGTTCTAAAGAACAACTAGAGCGCTAACAGTCTTACTTATGACAAAATTATGGCACACCTGAAGCCATCTTGATTGGAATAAACCGGTAACAGTTAAAACATTTAATTTAAAAAGGAAAAAAATGAGGGGGTTCATTTTGCCATAGAAATTATGGTTAGTTCTGCAGAAAGAAAAATTAGGGCATGTTTTAAGTGAGATCTCAAATCCTCTTCTATTTCATTAGAAAATTCTGACATGCAGACTGAAACAATCACTTTCAATACCAGCAGTAGACTTCCAGTTAACTCCCTGGTGAGCAGTAGCTTTACTACAGTGATCTAATGAGCAACTAGAGTGCTAACATTCTGAATTTATGGCAAATGTGTGACACATCTGAATGCCTTCTTGATGGAATCAAAGTAAAAAACTGAAAGCATTTCCTACTGAGGAGACTGCAGTAAATGAGTAAATGAGGAAACTTCATAACAAATAAGTCTCCCAAGATGGCCACCAGAGAAAAAAGGGCCCAAATGTAGCACAAATATCACCCACATGTAGCCCACATATAGCCCAATGACAGAAGTGTGGAAAACACTTTTTATTTTTAGTTTTTTTGCAGTTTTATATAGTGCAGACTGGTCAGGTATTGGAGCGTTGCATCTTACTTGGACCCCTTATTGTGTATTTTGCACGAAGTACATGAGATTGATCTTGCGAAACATTGAACTTTACTATTCTGTTAACCTGAAGTTGCTCTGAACCGGGCTTTGTAACACCCGTTTTTACCTACTGGTTTTAATTAATTCTCACTGTATTGTATTAAGAAAGAGGATTTACTGTTTTTATGTACACTTTTATGATCTATGTTTCTAAATCAGATCGAATAAAGTTTAATGAATGTAATTGAAGTCTCCCAAGATGGCCACCAGAGAAAAATGAGCCCAAATGTAGCACAAATATCACCCAGATGTTGCCCACATATAGCCCAATGACATAAGTGTGGAAAACACTTTTTATCCTTTGTTTTTTTGCAGTTTTATATAGTGCAGGCTGGTCAGATATTGGAGTGCTTTACATGAGCATTGGTTACACCATACAAGGACAAACTCATTTTGGTTGTAGGCATGGGGAGATTAAGTGCTTTGACCAGAAGCAGAAACTCGAACTTGGTAACACCACATTTTCTCCCCTAAGCGTAACATTTAATCAAGTGGTCAACTGGATAAAAAAACATAGAGATAACAAATAATTCAAAAGTGCTTTGTCGCTATTTGAGAACTGCTTGGCTCAGAAAGCGACCTTTTTAAAAATGGTGTAAATCCGTTCGGTAGTTGCTGAGAAATTGTAAAAAACCAAATATCGATATCTAGAGGCGCGGTGGATCCGCGAACCCTCCCGACCACGAGCTTCATTTTAATTGGCTGCCAACACTCCAAACCAGGAAGTGTTGGCAGCCATCTTGTGACTCAGTAGAACCGAGTCACAAGAAAACAGGGAAACAGGCCCTCCTCCACCCGCAGGTTTCCCTGCGCCTCATCACTGGTGGTCCAGTGGACCTCTGTCTCCTTCCTCTAACTCTGCTCTTTCACTCGTTTTCTACCCTTTTTAATCTTTCACCTTTCTGCACTTTTCTGCATCTCTTCTCTTTTGTGCCTTATTTCTGCTCATTTTCCCTTCCTCTCGCTCTGCCCTTTCACTTGTTTTCACTCGTTTTTCTACCCTCTTTTATCTTTCACCTTTCTGCACTTTTCTGCATCTCTGCTCTTTTGTGCCTTATTTCTGCTCATTTTCCCTTCCTCTCGCTCTGCCCTTTCACTAGTTTTCACTCGTTTTTCTACCCTTTTATCTTTCACCTTTCTGCATCTCTGCTCTTTTGTGCCTTATTTCTGCCTATTTTCCCTTTTTTCTTTATCCCTTATTTCCTCCCTTTACCTTTCCCCGCCACTGCTGCCCCCGCGGCCCCTCCACCCCAGCGCGACCGGCCCAATCCAGCTCCCCTCCCCGCTCCCGCCTCCCAGCTGTCCAGCCCTCCCCGACCCCTACTTAATGGCGGCCGCGCCGCTGGTGCGTCGAATGCGCGTCAAAGGCAAGCTTGTCTGCGCCCGTCCGCGACCAGCACCAGGAACCCTGGACCTCCGCCCCGCCAACGCTACGACCCAGCAGCACTCCACGCACTCAACCCAGGCCGCAACAACAACTGCAAGCTAGCATCACCAGCCGACTCCCACGGACCCTTCAGCTGTCACCGCTGCCGGCACACCTGCAGCACTGCCAAGAACACGGATCCAGCACAACACGCCCACAAGAACACAACCGAACCGAAGACCCTGCAATGCATCCTCCTCAACGTCCGATCCCTCCACAAAAACGCCACAGAAATCTGGGACCTCCTCGACAGCACCACCCCGGACGTAGCGTTCTTCACCGAAACCTGGACCAACACCACCTCGGGACCGGACATCGCCATCGCCATCCCCCAAGGATACAAGATCTCCAGGAAGGACCGCCCCACCCGCCCAGGAGGAGGAATCGCCATCGTCCACAAATCCAGCCTCCGCCTGAGCACACTCCCTGACGAGCCCACAGAACTGATGGAACACCTTCACTTCAAGATACTAGCCAGCCCCACCGCCACTCTCCGAGGAACCCTCATCTACCGACCCCCCTGGACCCCGTGGACCCTTCGCCAACTCCATCACGGACATTATCTCCCCGCAGGCCATCGCATCCACCAACTAAACCCTCCTGGGAGACCTCACCTTCCACCTCGACAACCAACTGGACCCCAACACCACATCCCTCCTGGACAACCTCTACAACATTGGACTGCGCCATATCGTGACCGAGCCCACGCACTCAGCAGGACACACCCTCGACCCCCTCTTCACTACAGGAAACTCCATCACCTTCAGCCACACCACCGAACTCCCATGGACCGACCATCGTTGCGTCCACTTCACCTTCAGAACACCCACCATCCACAGACACCAGCACCTGCTTCCACGAAGAAACTGGACCAAAATCACCGACGACCAGCTCACCTCCTCACTCAACAACTCTACCCCAACCATCGCGGAAAACGACGACCCCAACACCGCAGCCCGAACCCTGCATAGATGGATCTCGGACAGCACCAACACCATAGCCCCCCTCAAGAAAAACAACAATACCCGCGCCAAGAAAGCCAGGTGGTTTACCACCGAACTTCGAAAGTCCAGAAGCACATGCCGCCGCCTCGAAAAGGCCTGGAGGAACACCAAATCCACAGAAGCCCACGACAACTTCAGAGCCGCCACCAACGCCCACCATCAACTCATCAGAGAAACGAGGAAAAAAGCGATTGAAGACAGAATCTCCACCCACGCGCACAACAGCAAGGAACTCTTCAGCATCATCAAGGAGTTCGCCCAACCCACTGAGTCTACCGACATCCCTCCCTCACAAGACCTCTGCGACAAACTCAGCACCTTTTTCCACCACAAAATCAAGAGCATCTACGACAACTTCGACAAAGACAACCAACACACTGAACCCTCACCAACCACCCCCGACACCCGGAAACCAGCGATTGACAACTGGACAGCCCTCACCACCGAAGACACACTGAAGACAATGAAGTCAATCCACTCAGGGGCCCCCACGGACCCCTGCCCCCACAGTTTCCCACCGCACCCTAATACGCAGACTCTACGACGCAGGAATCCAGGACAAGGCCCTCGACTGGATCCGCTCCTTCCTCTCCGGCAGGACGCAGCGGGTCAGACTCCCCCCTTTCCTCTCGGACCCCACACCTACCACCTGCGGAGTCCCCCAGGGCTCCTCCCTCAGCCCGACATCTACATGGCTCCACTCGCCCCCATCGCCAGAACCTACGGACTCAACATCGTGTCATACGCAGACGACACCCTGCTCATCCTCTCCCTATCCAACGAGCCCAACACCGCCAGACGCAACTTTCGAGAAGGCATGGAAGCCGTCGCCAAATGGATGAAAAACAGCTGCATACAACTAAACACCAACAAAACAGAAGTACTCATCATGGGCCCAAACACCGATGCCTGGAGCGACACCTGGTGGCCCCCCGCCCTCGGAAACCCACCAACCCCCACGGACCACGCACGCAACCTGGGAATCATCCTGGACTCCGAGCTCAAAATGGACCGCCAGATCAACTCTGTCTCGTCTTCCTGCTTCCACACCCTCCGCCTCCTTCGTAAGACCTTCAAATGGATCCCCCTCGAACACGAAAGACCGTCACTCACGCCCTGGTCACCAACAGACTCAACTACGGCAACGCACTCTACGCCGGAATAAACAAAAACCTCACCCGCAAGCTACAGAACATCCAGAACGCCGCTGCAAGACTGGTCCTCAACCTGCCAAAACACTGCCACATCTCCCAGCACCTGCGCACCCTCCACTGGCTCCCTGTCGAGGCGAGAATCACCTTCAAGATGCTCACCCACGCACACAAGGCCCTCCACGGCACCGGACCAGCATACCTGAACAGCCGACTCAAATTCCACGCACCCCAAAGGACCCTACGATCAGCCCAGCTCTCCTACGCCGTGGTCCCCCGCACCAGAAAGACCAGATCGGGAGGCCGCTCCTTCTCCTTCCTCGCGGCCAAAGCATGGAACGCCCTTCCGCTCCACCTCAGACAGACAACATCGCTCCCCATCTTCGCAAGAAACCTCAAAACCTGGCTCTTCGACAGACCCCCTCCTTGATGGATGGAACCTGCACCCCCCCCCACCCCTAGCGCCTTGAGACCCTTACGGGTGAGTAGTCGCGCTTTAACAAACCCCTGATTGATTGATTGATTGAACAAAGGTGAAAAAGAAGAAAAGGGGACAGGGTAGAAACACCCTGACCCCCTAGGCCTGCTCAGGGACAAAAAAAGCATTTTTTAAAAACAAAAATTGGCGAAATTCGCGCTGGGGTCGCGAATCCCGCCGAAATGTAAAAAAAAAATGAAGCGCGGGATACCGCGCTTCATTTAATTGAGACCCCCGGGTGGGCCAGGTCCCGGGGGCATTGCCAACAAATATATGCAGGGCCCACGGGGGCCCCCGGGACCGCCACCGCCAGGGCTTTTATCAAATAGGGACCCTCAGGATTCAGGGGAATTAATCCTCCAACTTACCCTGAGCACTACTGATGCAGTCCAGCCATCGCCCTGTCACTACCCATGCACTCCTCCAATCAACCAGCGAGCACCATGTACTTATCCAATCACTCTGCCAAAACACAAGCACTTATAAATTCACCATCCACTCTCCTTGCAGTACTCTAATCATCCAGTCAGTACCCATGTACTCATCCAATGACCCAGGCACTAACTCATGGCAAATACAGAGGAGGTCATGCTAATCACAGGGGTACCCCAACGCATAGTGTTCCCTAGTGTATGTAGGTGTTTTCACTGTATTCTAAGTGTCTTTTACCACCAGAGACAGTCAGTTACCACCAGTACCCATCAGCAAAAAGTTGGGGGCACAGGAGTACTTTCTACTCCTCTATTGGTTCTTTCTGCACATCTCTTCCTTCTTCTTGCACTTTTCTTCGTCTTTCTGGACTTCTGTTGCCTCTTTCTGCATTTGTCTTCCTTCTTTCTGCGCTTTTCTTCTTCTTTCTTCACATGTCCTACCTCTGTAGGCATAGTTAGAAACTAGCATTTAAAAAACCTTTGAAATTCACTTAAAAAACCATAGGTTTCAGGCATGTTATAGTTAGAAATTAGCATTTAAAAAAACCTTTGAAATTCACTGAAAAAACCATAGGTTTCAGGCACGTTATAGTTAGAAATTAGCATTTAAAAAACCCTAGAAATTCACTGAAAAAACAATAGGTTTTAAGGAAAGTTATAGTTAGTTGGACATTTCACTCGTACAAAACCAGAGAAATTCCCCCGTTATAGTTAGTTCAGCTAACTATAACTCGCGCCCCTTCAATGCACTGCTGATGACGTCACATATGACATCTCAAATGACATCACTGATGACATCATCCATGTGATAATTTGATGCATCTTCTCACACCCTAATGTAACCTTTGATACACCAACTCTAAATAACAGACTGCCATTCTCAAAACCATAGACACTCCACCAGCAATAACTACATACCCACTCACTGATTCTTAGGTCTAAACACATATCCACTCACTCACCCGTACAGTCACATACTTACAATCACTCAGTACAGGACTATCATATGCACTCATACGCCTATATAGACACACACACCACCACTCATCCATAGAGGTACTCACACACCTAGTCAGTCATGCAAATAATTAATCACACTCCCATTTACTCACCTACACAGTTATACACACACCAGCTCACTTACTCATACAAATACTAAGACATTCTTACGCTCTTATACAATCACTGATACAAGCACACACTCATCCATACAGTCACTCTCATAATCACACACTCACTTATAGCTATTTATATATTCCAACACACATATATACTGCCTTTCACATATGTAGTTACTCACACATGTACCACTGAGATATACATTCACTCCCTAACACACCCATATACACACACACACACACACACACCCATACAGTCCATCACAGATGCACTCTTGAAACCATGCACCCAGTGAATCACCCACTCACACATCTATGCACAGTCACACACACCCCACCCATACAAACACTCAGGCATCCATACAGATACTCAGACAACCAATCAACCCATATAGACACTCATGTAGCTATTCACAAACCCATGCAGCCGCTTACACACCAACAGACAGACGGATACAGACATTCACACAGTTTAGTCACTAACCCGTGCATTCAGTAAGATACGTTTAATCACTCACTTATAGAGTCAGTCACACACCTACTAAATCATCCATTCAGACACTTATACACCCACTCATTCTTCAATACGCCTTTCCCTATATATATTAAACCTATTTAAACTTTACAGAAACACAGTCACTAGATGATGTCACTAGATGATGTCACTAGATGATGTCACTAGATGATGTCACTAGATGATGTCATCAGTGATGTCACTGACCATGTCATGAGTGATGTCACATGTGACGTCATCAGCAGTGCATTGCGGGGGGGCGAGTTATAGTTAGCTGAACTAACTATAACGGGGAATTTCTCTGGTTTTGTACGAGCGAAATGTCCAACTAACTATAACTTTCCCTAAAACCTATGGTTTTTTCAGTTAATATATATAAATATATATATATATCCTATCTGTGTGAATGTCTGTATCAGTCTGTCCATTGGTGTGTAAGTGGCTACATGGTTTGGTGAGTAGCTACATGAGTGTCTATATGGATTAATGATTGGTTGTCTGATTACCTGATTACCTGTATGGGTGTCTGTGTGGGTGGGTGGGGGTGTGACTCTCTCCATGGATGTGCGATTGGGTGATTCAGTGGGTGTATGGGTTCATGAGTGCGTCTGTGATGGGCTGTATGGGTGAGTGAGTGTGCGTAGGCTAAGTTGCGCCTCTTGGAAACGAGATATATATTAGAGCTTGACACTAAGACACCATCAGGGTTGAATGCCAGTGAAGATTTTTATACATGTCTATGAAGTATTTTCAGAGATAGTAGGTAATATAGTTAGTGGTTAAAATCAGTTCCATCTTATTTAACTTTTAATATGAGAATATTTTTTGAAACAGAACCTCCCTCACATATTTACATCATTTTAATTATTTAAATTAATATTTTGCACTATTTTTTGCACTAATTGGTGGTCAACAGGGTGATTCACGTATACTGATTAAGTATTAAGATCAAGGTGACTATAATGTTAGAAAGCTTTGTCTCAGCCCACTTGGGCTCGATTTCGACTAAGTACAGTGGCAAGGAGTGAAACTTCATGACACGGCGAGATTGTACTAATATTCCTGTTCACGAAGTTGAACTTGTATAATGTTTTTAATACAATAGTGCAATAATTTTGATGGTGTTTGATTTTCTGATGCAATCTGGTAATGATAATCTTGGCATTTTTTAGCTTTTACAAATCCAATTTTGGTATGTTTTAATAGATTTTAAATTGCCATTTTTATTCCAATGCTATGAATTTTAACACCATGATTTTTAGTATGTATGCATTTTTTTATCATTATATTTATACATTTATGTATTTATCGTGATATTTATTTTAATGCATATTTGCACGTAGTGAACCTCTTGCTAAGTGGAACTGAGTAACTCTTCAGTTTCAATGCATTATTCACCTTAGCTGACCATGTCACTTCCTGCACTGTCACTTTAAATGTTTATCAGTTTCAAAGCAACGCATCATGTGATCAAGGCCCGAGTGGGGGTCGAAACGCGTTATGGCGGATATGCTGGGCATTTAATAAACACTTACTGAATTGCACCAAGAACTTTGGGTCCGCTCTTCGTCTTTCCACAGTGGAATTGGAGCAGCTGAGTAGCTGTTGCTGAGGCGAATCCTGTGATATGTATATGTATGTATATATATATATATATATATATATCATCTGTGTGAATGTCTATCAGCCTGTCCATTGGTGTGTAAGTGGCTGCATGGTTTGGTGAGTAGCTACATGAGTGTCTATATGGATTAATGATTGGTTGTCTGATTACCTGATTACCTGTATGGGTGTCTGTGTGGGTGGGTGGGGGGGTGTGACTCTCTCCATGGATGTGCGATTGGGTGATTCAGTGGGTGTATGGGTTCATGAGTGCGTCTGTGATGGGCTGTATGGGTGAGTGAGTGTGCGTAGGCTAAGTTGCGCCTCTTGGAAACGAGATATATATTAGAGCTTGACACTAAGACACCATCAGGGTTGAATGCCAGTGAAGATTTTTATACATGTCTATGAAGTATTTTCAGAGATAGTAGGTAATATAGTTAGTGGTTAAAATCAGTTCCATCTTATTTAACTTTTAATATGAGAATATTTTTTGAAACAGAACCTCCCCTCACATATTTACATCATTTTAATTATTTAAATTAATATTTTGCACTATTTTTTGCACTAATTGGTGGTCAACAGGGTGATTCACGTATACTGATTAAGTATTAAGATCAAGGTGACTATAATGTTAGAAAGCTTTGTCTCAGCCCACTTGGGCTCGATTTCGACTAAGTACAGTGGCAAGGAGTGAAACATCATGACACGCCGAGATTGTACTAATATTCCTGTTCACGAAGTTGAACTTGTATAATGTTTTTAATACAATAGTGCAATAATTTTGATGGTGTTTGATTTTCTGATGCAATCTGGTAATGATAATCTTGGCATTTTTTAGCTTTTACAAATCCAATTTTGGTATGTTTTAATAGATTTTAAATTGCCATTTTTATTCCAATGCTATGAATTTTAACACCATGATTTTTAGTATGTATGCATTTTTTTATCATTATATTTATACATTTATGTATTTATCGTGATATTTATTTTAATGCATATTTGCACGTAGTGAACCTCTTGCTAAGTGGAACTGAGTAACTCTTCAGTTTCAATGCATTATTCACCTTAGCTGACCATGTCACTTCCTGCACTGTCACTTTAAATGTTTATCAGTTTCAAAGCAACGCATCATGTGATCAAGGCCCGAGTGGGGGTCGAAACACGTTATGGCGGATATGCTGGGCATTTAATAAACACTTACTGAATTGCACCAAGAACTTTGGGTCCGCTCTTCGTCTTTCCACAGTGGAATTGGAGCAGCTGAGTAGCTGTTGCTGAGGCGAATCCTGTGATATGTATATGTATGTATATATATATATATATATATATCATCTGTGTGAATGTCTATCAGCCTGTCCATTGGTGTGTAAGTGGCTGCATGGTTTGGTGAGTAGCTACATGAGTGTCTATATGGATTAATGATTGGTTGTCTGATTACCTGTATGGGTGTCTGTGTGGGTGGGTGGGGGGGTGTGACTCTCTCCATGGATGTGCGATTGGGTGATTCAGTGGGTGTATGGGTTCATGAGTGCGTCTGTGATGGGCTGTATGGGTGAGTGAGTGTGCGTAGGCTAAGTTGCGCCTCTTGGAAACGAGATATATATTAGAGCTTGACACTAAGACACCATCAGGGTTGAATGCCAGTGAAGATTTTTATACATGTCTATGAAGTATTTTCAGAGATAGTAGGTAATATAGTTAGTGGTTAAAATCAGTTCCATCTTATTTAACTTTTAATATGAGAATATTTTTTGAAACAGAACCTCCCCTCACATATTTACATCATTTTAATTATTTAAATTAATATTTTGCACTATTTTTTGCACTAATTGGTGGTCAACAGGGTGATTCACGTATACTGATTAAGTATTAAGATCAAGGTGACTATAATGTTAGAAAGCTTTGTCTCAGCCCACTTGGGCTCGATTTCGACTAAGTACAGTGGCAAGGAGTGAAACATCATGACACGCCGAGATTGTACTAATATTCCTGTTCACGAAGTTGAACTTGTATAATGTTTTTAATACAATAGTGCAATAATTTTGATGGTGTTTGATTTTCTGATGCAATCTGGTAATGATAATCTTGGCATTTTTTAGCTTTTACAAATCCAATTTTGGTATGTTTTAATAGATTTTAAATTGCCATTTTTATTCCAATGCTATGAATTTTAACACCATGATTTTTAGTATGTATGCATTTTTTATCATTATATTTATACATTTATGTATTTATCGTGATATTTATTTTAATGCATATTTGCACGTAGTGAACCTCTTGCTAAGTGGAACTGAGTAACTCTTCCGTTTCAATGCATTATTCACCTTAGCTGACCATGTCACTTCCTGCACTGTCACTTTAAATGTTTATCAGTTTCAAAGCAACGCATCATGTGATCAAGGCCCGAGTGGGGGTCGAAACGCGTTATGGCGGATATGCTGGGCATTTAATAAACACTTACTGAATTGCACCAAGAACTTTGGGTCCGCTCTTCGTCTTTCCACAGTGGAATTGGAGCAGCTGAGTAGCTGTTGCTGAGGCGAATCCTGTGATATGTATGTGTATATATATATATATATATATATATATATCATCTGTGTGAATGTCTATCAGCCTGTCCATTGGTGTGTAAGTGGCTGCATGGTTTGGTGAGTAGCTACATGAGTGTCTATATGGATTAATGATTGGTTGTCTGATTACCTGATTACCTGTATGGGTGTCTGTGTGGGTGGGTGGGGGGGTGTGACTCCCTCCATGGATGTGTGAGTGGGTGATTCAGTGGGTGTATGGGTTCATGAGTGCGTCTGTGATGGGCTGTATGGGTGAGTTAGTGTGCGTATGGCTGTGTTGGTGAGTGAATGGATGTCTCATTGGTATATGTGTGAGTAACTACATATGTGAAAGGCAGTATATGTGAATGTTGGAGTATATAAGTGACTATATGTGAGTGAGTGATTGTGAGAGTAGCTGTATGGATGAGTGTGTGCTTGTGTCAGTGATTGTATAAGAGAGTAAGTATGTGTTAGTATCTGTATGAATAAGTGAGGTGGTGTGTGTATAACTGTATTAGTGAGTAAATGGCAGTGTGATTGAGTCTTTGGGTGACTGAATAGGTGTGTGAGTATCTCTGTGGATGAGTGGCAGTATGTGAGTGTCTGTATGGGTGCATATATCAGAGGCTGTATTGATGAGTGACTGCATGTATGAGTGACTGTATCGGTGAGTGAGTGGATGTGTGTAGACCTATGAATCAGTGAGTGGGTATGTACTAACTGGTATTGTTGTCTATCGTTTCGAGAATGGTAGTCTGCATTTTAGAGTGGGTGTATGAAAGGTTATATTAGGGTGTGAGGAGGTGCATCAGATATTAAGTGGATGATGTCATCAGTGATGTCATTTGAGATGTCATCAGTGATGTCATCAGTGATGTCACTGACCATGTCATGAATGATGTAATATGTGACGTCATCAGCAGTGCATTGCAGGGGCGCGAGTTATAGTTAGCTGAACTAACTATAACGGGGGAATTTCTCTGTTTTTTTCAGTGAATTTCTAAGGTTTTTTAAATGCTAATTTCTAACTATAACGTCCCTGAAACCTATATTTTTTTCAGTGTGTGTGTATGTATGTGTATATATATATATATATATATATATATATATATATATATATATATATATATATATATATCCCCCACACGATTCCAAATAACGCGCTCTCAGAGATGTCGGATAAAGTGTAGCGTTTAATACTCAGTAGTTACACACAACAAGTCACTTCGACATTAGGCAACTCTTCAGAACAGGCAACCTCTAGTGACTCACAAGAAGAGAATGACAATACTATAAGAATAATAACCACGTACAGCAAACAGGAAAGTGCCATTAGGAAGATTATAAATAGAAATTGGCCAATCGTGTTGACAGACACTATAATGGCACATAAACTTCCAAACAAACCAACACTCACTTTCCGTAGGTCACCATCAATGAGAACAAGTTTGGTGAAGAACAGTCCTGAAATCACGAAAGGTACCACATGGTTACAACCTAAAAAAGGCTTCTGTAAATGTCAATCCTGTAGAGCCTGTAAGTTTGGTATAAATACCACAGAATACAAAACTCCCTTTAACGCAGAGCCAATTTCCCTGAAGGAGAATTATAGTTGCCGCACGGAATATGCGGTATATGTTCTAACATGCACCTGTGGCTTACGTTATGTGGGTAGCACAAAGCTACAGGTGCTTGTTAGGATCCTTCAGCACTTGCGAGCAATTGTTAATTCAGATCAGACTTACCCTGTGGCGAGGCATTTTAAAACTACTCACCATAATAACTTGGATTGCCTCACCTATTTTGTCATTGGCTCTATACCCCCACTCAGAAGAGGGGGAAATAGAGAAACGTTGAGAAGATTGGAGTCGAAAATGATTTTAGAACTAGACTCCAAATTTCCACATTGCCTCAACAACAGTGATGAAATGTATAATTTTTTGTAATGACATAAAATAGTTAATTGTGACCATCTGACCAATAGATAGAGGAGTAGGGGATTATGATATCATCATTTTTAGGAATTTTACATACACATATATTAATTTTGTTTTAGGATTTTTTAGGGATTTTACTAAAATATTTATGAATATTTTTTACAACATATTTATTTATATTGTGTTTTAGGAGGAATGTATAAACCCTCAGTAAGAATTTCCCACTATAATCTTGAAGGCATTAAATTTGTTTTGAATAGCATTTTAGAATTATTTATGATTGATACTTTATCTTAAAAACCATATGTGTGTATATTAAGTCAGGCTTTGAGTACCAAATAAATTATGCAAAAGCGGAATCAAGTAACTCTGAGCAATTTCCAAGTTTATTCGGAGACTAGCTCCTTTATATTCAGCACCTTACAACACCAGCGACGCTCTGAATCTGCTCACCTCAAATGTCGGTTTCTAACATCGTTTTTAAGTATTGGATTAGCACAGTGACCTCCACCCTGAGCTGACAAACAACAAAAGCCTTTAGATTTGTAAAATACCAACCAACCAAACCAACCTGGAATGAATAAAAGCCACCCCCGATACATGTTTCACTCTAGTTAGAGCTCATCAGAGAGGTACAGCTTTGTCCAGACACAAGGGAGCACCCAGTATAAGTCAAGACAATACCCTTTCAGGCTCAGAATTGATTTCATTCATTCCAGGTTGGCTTTTGCACCCTTATTATTTCTTCATCTTTTTTTATTTTTATTGACCTATCTAAGTGGTGCTTGCCATTTTAGATTAGTTAATGAAGAATGAAAGAATGTATTTCATTCTGTAGGTGCATACATATCACAGTGGCCGCGTCACAATGACTATTTTTTTTTTTGGATACCAAACCGCACCAGCAAAAAGCATTGCTTTTTCCATTGCTGTTCAGCATTGCCAAAATGTATTGGCAAAGACCATAGTTCCCAAAGGCGAGACCCGTTGTCTTTGCCAATGCTTGTTTTTCCTTTTATTTCCTCACTCGTCTCTCTCCATGAGTTAATAGATTAAATCCTAAATTGATCCTTTTTTTCCTTCCTTTTTCAGAAAAGGAAAGAACATGGATCAGCTCCTATTTGCGACAAAAAGTTTCCTACGTTAAGGTGCTGAATCCAGTTAAAAATTAAGCAAGGCTTAATACTCCCTTATCTACACCCGTGTTAGAACTTCCTTTTGTCATGGTCATTTTGTCATCACCTGAAAGTCAGATTGTCGTGAGGTTACATAGGCTCGGGCACGGAACAACTCTATTTTACATGTTCATATTTAAAGGTGACATCCTTTTTACACGCGTGTCCTTATGGGAAATTGATTTTAGAAATACATTTGCTTATATTTGCACTTGTACATAGGCATATTATCAGGGCATTGAACATTCTGTACAAGGACTAAGTTTACTGCACAAAAGGTTGTTTGTTGTCCATTTGGCAACAGCTCTGCAAGTGTAGAAGCCAGACTAGAATTTTTACATAGAGAGATTGGGTGAGGTTTATTATAAAAACTCAACCTAGACTTTGTTTAGAAAGAGGAACATTTCGATGGGACTGTCAAGGTCGCCGCGTGCCGGAATTCCAGCCCAGCTGAATCCAAATACTCTCCTTGGAAGGATATAGGCCTGTTCAAGAGGGGCTCCCAGATGACACATACCTGCAGGTAGATGGGGAGTTAAATCCCTCTGAGGTATTCTGGCAGATCTACACACCCCATGCATATTAGGATCAGAAGCGCTATGTAGGAGCATAGATACAAATATATGTATTCATATTATCAATGTAGCAGCACAATGTTTGAACTATTCATTTTCTTTACCATTCTTGTAATGCTGATTACTCTGTTTTGTTTCCTTTTATTAATCATTGAACGCACGTATTGTACACTAGAAGTTTGCTTCAATAAATGTTTAAATTACTTTGAGTGTTTCTTGTGTTTCCCTTTGGGCATGCCTGAGTTACTAACGAAAGGCTTAGATCTGTTTCCACGATTTCCTTAGGGAGTCAGGGTTGTCGTGTTCTGTGGTTGCAGACACCATCCGATACATTGTAAGGTATAGAGGTTCACATGGCGCGCTGTGAGCTAGCCAAGACTTAGGTCAACATATTCTGATAGTATGCACAGACTTAGGCCCGCATAGTTTTGACGCTTATGTTGCCGAAACGCAGTCTTACTGAAATAGTAGGAACCCTACGACTTGGCACCACTAACGTTCTAGCTTGGGTACTTATTTAATGAGGCTCCTGAATAGTTTCTTTCGCATGCCCAAAGGTTGTACTCCCCAATTAACCGGCGATGTCTGCGGTGTTAGAGGAAAATCCTCCTCAGTTAAGTAGAACACCCCTATTGCTGGCTGTAGGTTGTTCAAGCTTTAACCTTTAAAAGGATCTCCCCACAGTAGCTACCCTCTCTGAAACCCGCATAGTCAAATGGCTAATCCACCACAGGTGGTTTTACCACTGAATTGCAGACATACATTAACACAAATGTTAATACAATAGGGACTCCCTCAAGGATTTTACCTTTGTGGTAGAGGGCCACAAAGCATATAGAACAGAGGTATTATATTCATGGGTAATATTCCCGGCTGCAAGTGCCAATAAAGGCGATTTTCACACATACACCTAAGCACCAGTACCAAACAACTGTAGAGCGTATGAGGATTTCAAAATCCCGTTGCCATATCAGCAACACATGGACTGGTTCCTAGACGCCCTACCACATACATTAGAAAATGTTAGACTGAGTCCCCTTAGTAATGAGGAGACAGCATAGCCGGCTATATACCATATCCGCAAATAGGAGTTCTCACAGCAGCAGAACTTTATACACTCAATACTGGTATAGTTACACTATACAGACGACTAATACAAATCGTTATGTGAACGTTATGTGAATCGAGCAAGACCTCTGACCTCCTGGTCAGGGACCTGCTCTCCCCCGCAGCTCCGCTGTTAAGTGCCACCGCTCCAGGCACTGTGCTCTGCTCGCTCAGGTAGGTGTTCGAGGCCCTCCTCCACCCGCAGGCTCTTGCCTGCACCTCATCCCTGGTGGTCCAGTGGGAGAGCCTTGCTCTTCTGCTGGCCGCTGTTGTCTGTCTTTGTGCTGTTTTTCTGTCTTTCTGTGCCCGTATCTGTCTTTGTGCTATTTTTCTGTCTTTCTGTGCCCGTGTCTGTCTTTGTGCTATTTTTCTGTCTTTCTGTGCCTGTTTTTCTTCCAGCCTCCTCACTGTATCTCTATTGTGCCTGTTCTGTTTTTCTGTCTTTCTGTGCCCGTTTTCTGTCTTCTTTCTAGCCTCCTCACTCTATCTCAATTGTACCTGTCTTTATTGTGCCAGTAATTGTACCTGTGTCCTCTGTGTTATTTAGCCATTTTCTGTCTGTGTGCCCCTTTGCCCTCCGTGCCCTTCCCGCCGCTGCTGCCCCGCGGTCCCTCCCCCCCCTGCCGGTTCCCGCTTCCAGCTGCGCTTCCCTCCCCCCTCCCCTACTTAATGGCTGCCGCTGGCGCGCCAAAGGCAAACCTGTCTGCACCCGACCGCGGCCAGCACCGGGAACCCTGGATCTATGACCTCCCACCGCTACAACTCTGCTGCCCCTCTCGCACTCAACCCCGGTAGGAATGACAGCTGCCAGCGAGCGACGCCGAACACCACCCACGGCCAGTTCTTCTGCTGACACTGCCGACAATCCTTCACCATCGACAACCCCCCACGACCGCTGAACCCACGCCGGACGCCCGTACTACCGAAGCCCTGACGTGCATCCTCCTCAACGTGCGCTCCTTACACAGACACGCTGTAGAGATCTGGGACCTGCTCGACACCCTCTCGCCAGACGTCGCCTTCTTCACGGAAACATGGACCAACACCACCTCCGCCCCTGACATCGCCACCACCATCCCCGACTGATACACGATCCAGAGAAAGGACCGCCCCCACCACCCAGGAGGACTAGCCATCGCGCACAAGAGCTCCCTCCAACTCTCCACCTCCAGCACAAGTGACCCCCCCCCTCTCCAACACAGAACACTTCCAGATCCAGACCAGCCCCAGAACCACGCTGCGCGGGACCCTTGCCTACAGACCCCCTGGGCCTCGTGCCTCTTCCACTACCACCATTGCCGACCTCGTCGCACCCCACGCCATCGCCTCCACAGACTACATTCTCATCGGAGACCTGAACTTCCACCTCGACAGCTGCAGCGACCCCGACTCCACCACCCTCCTGGACAACCTCGCCAATCTCGGACTAAAGCAGCTCGTCACCACCCCCACCCACACAGACGGACACATCCTCGACCCCATCTTCGCAGGAGGAACAAACATCCACTTCAGCCACACCACGCAGCCCCTCTGGACAGACCACCACTGTGTACACTTCACCTTCAACACCACCACCACACCCAAGCCCGCCCCGCGCCCGCCACGAAGGAACTGAAGCAAGGTCACAGAGGAACACCTCAACACCACCCTCTTCCACGACCCCCCCCTTCGCCAGGACCGACGCCAACTCTGCAGCCAAAGAACTACACCGCTGGATCACCAGCTGCGCAGACAAGCTCGCACCCCTCCGCCACCCCCTCAGACAACGCCCCCTGAAGGCCGTCTGGTTCACCACCGACCTCCAAGAAGCCAGGAGCTCCTGCAGATGCCTCGAGAAACTCTGGAGGAACAGAAAAACCACTGAAGACCAGAACACCTACAGGAACGCCATGACTGAATACCACCAGCGCATAAGAGCCACCAAGAGGACCTTTATCAAGAACAAAATCCACACCAACGCCAGTAACGCAAAAGAACACTTCAACGTCATACAGCAGTTCACCAAACCCCTCAGCGAAGCCACGGACGTCACACCATCCCAGGACCTCTGCAAGAAGCTCAGCTCCTACTTCCACCTGAAAATCAAGGCCCTCTACGACAACTTCAGCGAACAGACTCCAGACACCACCCTCCTCTCCACCACCGACAACCAGCCCACCATCACCACCTGGAAACCGGCTACCACCGAAGACACCGCCACGACCATGAAGAACACCCACTCAGGAGCCCCCACGGACCCCTGCCCCCCGCACATCTACCACAGAGCCGCCGCCGCCATAGCACCCGAACTATGCCGGACCATTAACACCTCCTTCGAATCCGGCATCTTCCCCGACGACTGGAAGCGGGCAGAGGTCAAGCCCCTCCTCAAGAAACCCTCAGCTGACCCGACGGACCTGAAAAACTACCGGCCCATCTCTCTCCTTCCCTTCGCAGCCAAAGTCACCAAGAGATTCGTCAATGCCCAGCTGACTACCTTCATCGAAGAGAACGCCATCCTCGACTCCTCCCAGTCTGGATTCCGCAGCAACCACAGCACAGAGACCACCCTCCTCGCCGCCACCGATGACATCCGCATGCTGCTCGACCAAGGCCACACAGCGTGCCTCATCCTACTAGACCTCTCCGCAGCCTTCGACACCGTCTCCCACCGCACTCTCGCCGCCAGACTCAACGACGCCGGCATACAGGGAACCGCCCTCGACTTGATCCGCTCCTTTCTCACCGGCAAAACCCAAAGGATCAGACTCCCACCCTTCCTCTCCGAACCCACAGAGATCAACTGTGGAGTACACCAAGGATCCTCGCTCAGCCCCACGCTCTTCAACATCTAAATGGCCCCCCTCGCCGCCATCGTTAGATAGCATGGGCTCAGCATAGTATCCTACGCCGACCACACCCAGCTCATCCTCTCCCTCAAAAAGAACCCCGAAGACACCAGACTCAGCTTCCAGGAAGGAATGATAGACGTCGCAGCCTGGATGAACAACAGCTGCCTTAAGCTCAACTCGGAGAAGACAAAGGTCCTCGTCCTTGGACCCTCCTCCACCGCCTGGGACAACACCTGGTGGCCTTCCGCCCTCGGAAACCCACCCACTCCATCAGACCACGCCCGAAACCTCGCCCCTCACCATGACCCGCCAGATCAACGCTGTTTCCTCCACCTGCTTCAACTCCCTCCGCAAGACCTTCAAGTGGATCCCCCCCGAATGCAGAAAGACCGTCAGCCACGCACTCATAACCAGCAGACTGGACTACGGTAACGCCCTCTATGCCGGAAACAACAAAACTCTGCTACACAAGCTCCAAACCATCCAGAACACCGCAGCCAGACTCGTCCTCGGAACCCCACGACATGAGCACATGACCCAGCACCTACGAGCCTTCCACTGGCTCCCCATCGAGAAGAGGATAACCTTCAAGCTACTCACCCACGCCTACAAATCCCTCCACAACATCGGACCCAAATACCTCAACAAAAGAGTCTCCTTCCACGTACCCAAAAGGATCCTCCACTCCGCCGACCTCGCCCTGGCAGTGACCCCACGCATACGCAGAACCAGAGCAGGTGGAAGAGCCTTCTCCTACGTCGCAGCAAAGACCTGGAACGAGCTCCCAGTCAACATCAGATGCACCCCCACTCTGCACACCTTCAGGAAGAGCCTCAAGACCTAGCTCTCCGACTGATCCCGAGCTGCACCCTCCCCCCACCCCCCCAGCGCCTTGAGACCCTCACGGGTGAGTAGCACGCTTTAAAAAAAACCCTGATTGATTGATTGAACCTTAACAGCAACCACAGCAAGGGCTGTTGAAGCTTCACAACCATAATTGGCGATGCCCAAAATTAGACAGCCCCTGCCCTGGTATTGGGGATGAAATTGTTGGGCAATTTTGCTGCCTTATCCTCAATGATATTAAGTAATATAAAAGGGGAAGCAGCAGCATTGGCAGTACGCCAACTTCACACGCAGGTTACTCTGGCAGACCAAGAGAGCAAACTTCCTAAAATTATTACAGAAACCTATACATCAATAGGTCGAGATAATTTGGGGGCCAGACCTATCAAACAACAACTTGAGGATAATTCTGAAAAGGATAGCTTGTATCAGGCATAGGAGTATTCTTAATTTTTTTTTTTTAAAAGCTGGGATTATAAGAAAAATCAGGAAAAGACTAAATCACGGGGTGAATCTCCTCCGCAGGAGACCTCTGAAAAGTGATATAACTTGCGTAACCGTGAAACTATTAAACAACCTGATAGGTATCAGGTTACTGATACACGTCCTTCTCGTTCCTTTCAGGAACCATCTTACAAACGCTGTTAGAGCGCGCAGATCAGAGGAGTACATGAAACCGAAGAAGGACTCGCAATGCTCTTCTGACTTCATAATAAACAAGCATTTGCAATGCAATAGGGCTCGCTTTCACGCGAGTTTGAGCTATTGACATTGCAAATAACAATGCCTTTTATTTTTGTTTTCGTTTTAAAAACATAAATAGAAGGCATTTTCATTTACAATGCCAATAGCTTAAACTTGCGTAAATGCGAGACCTGTTGCATTGCAAATGCTTGTTTTTTCTCCAACTTAAAGCCCTGGGAATAACCAAAAGGTTGACTGGGGCCTCCGTCCACATTTCCACTGTATTATTTTGCCTAAATTTTAATGTACTAATTTCTTCTCAATACGAACACAAATTCAGAGCAGGACAGCTACAAAAAAATTCAACCCACGAGACCCGATCCTGCGTCAGACAACAAGGAAGGAACACTTCTGGTACAAAGACATTTCAGAATGTAGGCAACCTGCAGCGTTCGTGGTGACTCCCGCCTTCCTAAATATAACAACTGAAATCTCATCGTAAGCACTGCTAACCTGGGGAAACAGGGGATAATGATAAAGGCCTCAAAATAAACCAGGTCTTAAAAGGGTGTTTAAAGGAACAGAAGCAAGAGAGTTCACAGGCCTCCTCGGTGAGGCTGGGCCTGCACTGCACAAGTGCACAGCACTAGGCTTCTTCCAGCACGGCTTGGGGGAGGGCGAGAAGAGAAGTGTGTATCTCATGGGCCTCCTCGGTGAGGCTGCAGCCTCAGCCTGCACCAGCGCACAGCACTAGGCCTCTTCCAGCACGGCCTGGGGGAGGGCGAGGGGAGAAGTGTGTTTCTCACGGGCCCCCTCGGTGAGGTGGAGTCTGCACTGCACCAGCGCACAGCACTAGGCCTCTTCCAGCACGGACTGGGGGAGGGCGATAAGAGAAGTGTGTATCTCATGGGCCTCCTCGGTGAGGCTGCAGCCTCAGCCTGCACCAGCGCACAGCACTAGGCCTCTTCCAGCACGCCCTGGGGGAGGGCGAGGGGGTGTGTTTCTCACGGGCCCCCTCGGTGAGGTGGAGTCTGCACTGCACCAGCGCACAGCACTAGGCCTCTTCCAGCACAGCCTGGTGGAGGGCGAGCGAGGAGTGCGTTTCACACAGGCCTCCTTGGTGAGGCCGAGCCGCACGCACAGCATTAGGCCTCTGACACTACGTACGGCCTGGGGGAGGTCGACGGGAGAAGTGTGTTGACAGCGAGGAGAATGCGCCGAGACCGTTTCATATGGATTGGGCGGCCATGAGCGTCTCTCCAAACTGCTGCCTCGGATTACCGTCTGATTGTTGGTGATTTATCGCCCACGTGTGCTGCTCTGACACAAATAAACAGGACACAGTGCAGGGCCTGCTTTATCTTCCTGGCTGGATAACAACCATCCCTGGAGGCTTTTTGTTGGCATAATGTGAACTGCCACCCGCTATACCTCCTCGACTTACTAGTGCTGGGGGGCACCCTATGAGAAAGCACGAAGGGATGGGCGAGCTTTGCAGCGTGGGGCAAAGACGAGCACTGTTGGGTCTGGGATGGCGAAATCTTTGGCCCAGCTGGAGGTGGAAAGAAAAAAGCCCCCCCTCACTGCCTGCATGTTGCTGCTGGGAATGGAAAGCAGACAACTTGCAGGCGCTGCTGAACATGTCCCGGTGTCTGAACAAGTTCAGCATATTTCTGTGGGGCTCACCTGCTTGGCAGGGTGAACGCGTGGACGGCGTCCACCCTTTGAAAATAGTCGACGGACACAATGTACCCGCGTGTACCCCTTACTTGTGCCCTGGCTGATTGATCTCACACAAATGAAACCTTTTGGCTTTGCCAATGCTTTTTCATTACAGCCAGGAATAAGTCCTCCCTAATCTTACAAAGGCAGCTCACTGACACCCCACCTTCACCCACAAGCGCACAGCGTTCTTCCCAAATCAGGCACAGCAGCCTCAACCAGATCTCATCTTAATTTGTTTCTATGATGCAATCGTTCGCATTAATATATTACTAAATAAAACACTGTTGCTATCCTCGCAGACATTTCCCAGCCCCCTACATTCTCTCCTAACATTCAAGGCAGCTACCCTACTCATTTCCCGGCACCGCCCCCTTTTACAAAGACAAGCGCATACACAGGCACGGGCATGCACCGATTAGCACTCAGCCATACCATTCAAATGCGACCTATTCTCCCCCGCCCCCCTTTCTCTCTCTCACACTCAGACACAATCACGGCTCTCAGCGCAGAGCACACACTGCACACTCACAACAGCCAGCCACGAACTCTCCCTCCACTCCCTGAAAACTGCTGTCACACGCGCATTAACATTCAGCAGCCGGAACACCTCCACAACAGGAGGAGCAGTGCCAGCGCGTGCTCGGCACACACTCGCGGCACCCAGCCAGCAGGCCACCGCCAAACACCCGGCTAGACCTGCCAACTAAGGACCTGGGAAACCAGGTTCGAGTCTCGGCGTCAGCTCATCATCCTGTAATTCTGGGCAAATCAGTTAATCTCATAAATCTGCAAAAAATTGGGAGTCCCCCATTCACGCCTGTAGCAGCCAGCGCCCAGGCCCCCGCCACACTCCTCCCGCACGTGTGAACAAGGGTCTGTGTTCCTGGCACTAGCGCGCCTCCCACGCCGTAAGAGCGGCGAAGGAGCGGTGCTGGCCCAAGACAGGCTCCATCGACCGTCATGCATGAAGGAATGTGCGCCCTCACATGTGGGACCTGCAAAGAGGCAAGCGTGCACTCCCACCAAGCGCTTTACCGCTCCTTGGTATGATCGTGCTGTGTGCGAGGCTCCGGCCTAGCACGCCACAGCTGAAAGCCCAAGTATGCTTCTAAAACAGCCAAAAAGGAAGTGTTTGCGAAGCCCACAAGCAGCTTTGCGTGGGCGAGCTGCACAAAGTCACATTTCACCCAGTCTCGACTATTGAGTCAGAGGCTAGCATAGCAGCATCTGCAATTAAGGGTACGTACACATTTCTAAGGCAGGTGAAGTGCACATTTCATCAAATATGTGATGCGGGCTATTGTTCGCACGGTACATCGCTACCTTTAAAGGGAGCCCCCGGCCTTGCATCTCACAAGCACCATCCACGCACCCCATTCCATTATTTAATTATTGACACGCGCGAATAGCGCCCTGCACGCACTTCTCAAGACGTTGTCCTTATCAAACAGTGCAATATTAGCGCCTGGAACTGTTTTGCGTTATACTCATTTTGTTTGTTCGAAAGATGAAAGGCGGAGTCTGTCTGCTCCGTGTGCGGGGCATTCTGCAGCAGGCACGCGAATTCTGTAAATGGTGAGTAAATATACAAAGCTGTGTGAAAGTGCATGCATATTTTGTAACTATGCACTATATTTTGCATTCGCCAACACTGACTGGAGCTGCACTGTTGGGTCTGGGATGGCGAAATGTCCTCCCATTCATTTAAATCGGCAGACAAGCTGAATAGCTTTCGTCTTGGTGATCCGAAACTTGGAAAATGACAAAGAATTTTCTAACTCGGCGAGTCGGAAAGCTGACACTGGGTGTATGGACTGCAGAAGTTTGCACTCCCAAGTCGGAGTGAAATGAAAGTGCTGGGATATGAAACGGATGGACACGGCAGACGCAAGGGTCTGCGTGCGGGGATGGGTAGGTGACTCTGGAGGCAACAGGAGGTATTTGCCAACATCCTGGCAGACAGACAGATGTTAAATGCCCTTCTTATAACGCTCCATCAGCTCGGCTACAGATTTGTCATCCTTCTGCCACTTAGACTTTCCTATCTTTAGGGGGGCCATCTGTTTCTAATTAGCATGGCCGGTCTAAGGCCATGCTAATTAGAAACAGATGGCCCCCCCTAAAGATGAGAAAGTGCTTTGCGACAGCAGCAAAGCAGACGACCCTGTCTGGATCGGCCGGACAAAAAGGCGAAAGGGCGTCAACAAAAACACCTCATTTCCAATGGCAGGCCACCGTTTAGCATAAACGGTGACGCCGGCCAATGGAAATGAGGGGCGGGGCTTCAAGCCCCCTTCTGAAAGTCCTCATCCAGAATATCTCTCGCCAGCGAGCAGCGCATGCGCTGCAACGCTAGGCGAGACCTAAAAAGGAAGAAAAACTGCCACAGCGAAAGCCTCAATTTGAAAAGAAGAAGCTGGCTGGAATAAAAGTAAAACATGCCACATGTATCGAGGACTCTGCTTTTGAATGGGAAGTGGGCTCTGACTGTATTGGACAGCGCGGCAGAAGTCACTGTAGTTTACCAGAATCGTAAGGAGTGTCTGGCGGCAGTAGCAACTAGTGACTACATCCAGGTGGGATAACTTATCATTTGATTAAGACATTCTCTTGGCTGAAAAAGACTGGTCTGCACTCTCAAACACTTTTACCATTTATTTTATTTATTTATTTGTAGAGTTTTCTTATAGCGCTAGCTCAACTCGAGGGCATCAGAGCGCCTCACAGTGTATGCATGGTAGCAAATATGCAGTTTACATAAAACATATTAGGGTAGACATACAGGCAAAATTGCAGTACATAGGCGATACGTAAGAGGGTATAAGGAAAAGTAGCAATACATTTGTGAGGTAGACACAAGTGGCAGTACGTAAGAGAAGTAAATGAATGGCTCTGCATCAGTGGCTGATGTAGCAATGAGGTAGCCACAGCATAAACATATAACGACATGACAATGCTTGGATACATTTGCAATGGGTAACATGAGGAGTAAGTAAACAAACATATGGGCAACTATTAACTTGGGTTGCATCACGCCGAGGCGAAATAATGGAAGCCATTAAGAACATTATCTGAGCCGTTTTTGAGGTACCGAAGCATAGATACAATTGCACAAGTTGAACGGGGAGTAAGTAGACATAGATGAGACCAATAATTCACAGTGAGCTGCGATGTGCAGTAGAGTTGAATGGGTGAGATCTTTCACGGGTAGCTATAGAGGGGCTTCTTTGTGTTTTGCGGTGTGGCAGGCTAGGGGTTTTCCCCGAGAGAATGGTACTAAGGCTAGACTAGCCTTTGAGAGTGGCAGCAGGAGCTATCAGAGCTGAGGAGGGTGTGCTTGAATATTTGTTAATGAGAAGGAATTTCAGTTTAGTCTTGAAGTGAGGGAGAGAATGATTTTCACGCAAGTCTTGTGGAAGAGCGTTCTAGATTCTGGGGGCATTTCCAGAGAAGGAGCAGGCGCGAGATTTCTCTTTCTTGAATTTAGGTGGAATCAGGGGTTTGTTAAACCAATCGGGTTTGTTAAAGCGCGACTACTCACCCGTAAGGGTCTCAAGGCGCTAGGGGTGGGGGTGGGGGGCAGGTTCCATCCATCAAGGAGGGGGTCTGTCGAAGAGCCAGGTTTTGAGGTTTCTTGCGAAGATGGGGAGCGATGTTGTCTGTCTGAGGTGGAGCGGAAGGGCGTTCCATGCTTTGGCCGCGAGGAAGGAGAAGGAGCGGCCTCCCGATCTGGTCTTTCTGGTGCGGGGGACCACGGCGTAGGAGAGCTGGGCTGATCGTAGGGTCCTTTGGGGTGCGTGGAATTTGAGTCGGCTGTTCAGGTATGCTGGTCCGGTGCCGTGGAGGGCCTTGTGTGCGTGGGTGAGCATCTTGAAGGTGATTCTCGCCTCGACAGGGAGCCAGTAGAGTGTGCACAGGTGCTGGGAGATGTGGCAGTGTTTTGGCAGGTTGAGGACCAGTCTTGCGGCGGCGTTCTGGATGTTCTGTAGCTTGCGGGTGAGGTTTTTGTTTATTCCGGCGTAGAGTGCGTTGCCGTAGTCGAGTCTGCTGGTGACCAGGGCGTGAGTGACGGTCTTTCGGTGTTCGAGGGGGATCCATTTGAAGGTCTTACGAAGGAGGCGGAGGGTGTGGAAGCAGGAAGACGAGACAGAGTTGATCTGGCGGTCCATTTTGAGCTCGGAGTCCAGGATGATTCCCAGGTTGCGTGCGTGGTCCGTGAGGGTTGGCGGGTTTCCGAGGGCGGGGGGCAACCAGGTGTCGCTCCAGGCATCGGGGTTTGGGCCCATGATGAGTACTTCTGTTTTGTTGGTGTTTAGTTGTAGGCAGCTGTTTTTCATCCATTTGGCGACGGCTTCCATGCCTTCTCGAAAGTTGCGTCTGGCGGTGTTGGGCTCGTTGGATAGGGAAAGGATGAGCTGGGTGTCGTCTGCGTATGACACGATGTTGAGTCCGTAGGTTCTGACGATGGGGGCGAGTGGAGCCATGTAGACGTTAAAGAGCGTCAGGCTGAGGGAGGAGCACTGGGGGACTCCGCAGGTGGTAGGTGTGGGGTCCGAGAGGAAAGGGGGGAGTTTGACCCGCTGCGTACTGCCGGAGAGGAAGGAGCGGATCCAGTCGAGGGCCTTGTCCTGGATTCCTGCGTTGTAGAGTGTGCGTATTAGGGTGCGATGGGAGACTGTGTCGAACGCCGCTGATAGGTCGAGGAGGATGAGGGCTACTGTTTCTCCTTTGTCCAGTAGGGTGCGGATGTTGTCTGTTGCGGCGAGGAGGGCGGTTTCCGTACTGTGGTTTTTTCTGAAGCCGGATTGGGAGGAGTCGAGAATGTTGTGTTCTTCAATGAATGTGGCGAGCTGGCTGTTGATGGCTTTCTCGATGACTTTCGCTGGGAACGGGAGCAGGGAGATGGGTCTGTAGTTTTTGAGGTCGGTGGGGTCCGCTGAGGGTTTCTTTAGGAGGGGGTTGACCTCGGCGTGTTTCCAGTCGTCGGGGAGCCAGGCGGTCGCCAGGGAGCGGTTGATGGTGTGGCGGAGCATGGGTGCGATGGTGTCGGCGGCTCTGTTGAAGATGTGGTGGGGCAGGGGTCCGTGGGGGCCCCTGAGTGGATTGACTTCATTGTCTTCAGTGTGTCTTCGGTGGTGAGGGCTGTCCAGTCGTCAATCGCTGGTTTCCGGGTGTCGGGGGTGGTTGGTGAGGGTTCAGTGTGTTGGTTGTCTTCGTCGAAGTTGTCGTAGATGCTCTTGATTTTGTGGTGGAAAAAGGTGCTGAGTTTGTCGCAGAGGTCTTGTGAGGGAGGGATGTCGGTAGACTCGCTAGTGGGTTGGGCGAACTCCTTGATGATGCTGAAGAGTTCCTTGCTGTTGTGCGCGTGGGTGGAGATTCTGTCTTCAATCGCTTTTTTCCTCGTTTCTCTGATGAGTTGATGGTGGGCGTTGGTGGCGGCTCTGAAGTTGTTGTGGGCTTCTGTGGATTTGGTGTTCCTCCAGGCCTTTTCGAGGCGGCGGCATGTGCTTCTGGACTCTCGAAGTTCGGTGGTAAACCATCTGGCTTTCTTGGCGCGGGTATTGTTGTTTTTCTTGAGGGGGCTATGGTGTTGGTGCTGTCCGAGATCCATCTATGCAGGGTTCGGGCTGCGGTGTTGGGGTCGTCGTTTTCCGCGATGGTTGGGGTGGAGTTGTTGAGTGAGGAGGTGAGCTGGTCGTCGGTGATTTTGGTCCAGTTTCTTTGTGGAAGCAGGTGCTGGTGTCTGTGGATGGTGGGTGTTCTGAAGGTGAAGTGGACGCAACGATGGTCGGTCCATGGGAGTTCGGTGGTGTGGCTGAAGGTGATGGAGTTTCCTGTAGTGAAGAGGGGGTCGAGGGTGTGTCCTGCTGAGTGCGTGGGCTCAGGAGAAGGCTGTGAGAGCTTCGCTGAGGTCTCTTTTGCCCTGCTTTTGAGAGCTTATTTGAGAGGTAGGATGGTTTATCCATGTGAATAGCTTTGTGGGTTATGCATGCAGTCTTTAATATGGACCTTGCTGCTATTAGGAGCCACTTGAGCTGCTTCAGAGTGGGCCTTATGTGGTCATGTCACCTCTTTACCGATAAAAGCCTGGCCGCAGCGTGGAGAGTTGCTTTCAGGTGGGTTAGGTATGTTTTTGGAACACCTGTGAACATTGCGTTATCATAGTCCAGCTCTGGGAGGACAAGGGCTTGTGCCACGGTTCTTAGGTGATCACTGGGAATAAAGAGTTTGACTTTTTTTAGATGTTTTAGTGAGTAGAAGGCACTTTTTTGCGGAGGTGTTAATATGATCCTAAATAGTTAAGTGATTATCGAGTGTGATTCCCAGGGATTTGACTGAGTTGAAGATGGACAGTTTGCAGTTTAGTGCAGTGATGTTGTTTATCCAGTCTGCTACAGGTAAGGGTTTTGCTTTGCGTTAATGGAGGAGGAGTTCTGTTTTGTTGGGGTTGAATTTGAGGTAGTTATTAGTTAGCTAGGATTGAACTGTGTGAAGTGTACTATTTAGGTGTTGGATGTCTCTCACTGACGAGATTTTCATGTAGAGTTGGGTGTCATTTGCGTAGAGATGATAGGCAATTCTAGCTTTGTTTGTTGTAGAGGTTGAATTGGGACAGGGTTGACCTTTACGGGACACCTTGTGGAATGGCAGCGCCTTGAGACCTTCACGGGTGAGTAGTGTGCTTACAATTCCCCTGATTGATTGATTGCAATGCATTTGAGATTTCGTAATTGAATTTGATTAGCTGTGGGCGCTTGTTCAAGAAGGAAGCAAACTACTGAAGGACAGTTCCATTAATGCCTGCCCTTGGTTAAGAGACCTGTGAAGATCGTCTATGATGTTCAGTGTGGCAGTCTCTGTACTGCAGCCTTTCCTGTATTTTTCAATGAGAGTGTTGAGTTGTTCCAGCACGCATTTCTCGATGATTTTCGCGAGGAGAAGGAGGTTAGTTATAGATCTGTAGTTGTTAAGGTTATTCAGGTCGGTGTCTGTTATTTTTATGAGGGGTGTTACTTGCCCGAGTTTGAAGGGGGCCGGCATAGAGCTTCTCGAAAGGGAGGAGTTGATGATGTTGGTCCATATAGGAGAGACGATGTGACTGAGCTTTTTTACAAGTACTGCCGGGAGAGGGTCTGAGATGTGAGATGTCGGCTTCATGTTCGCCAGTATTTTTCGGACATCTTCACGGTCATTATTGAATTCAGACCGGGTAGCGTTGTTTTTTTGATTTTAGGGAGTTGAAGTTGGGGAGCTGTGAAGATTAGGGGGGGGAGCTGTGTTGATAAGGAGGGAATATGAGCTGCATTTATTAGATGGGGTTCGGGAGGGCCATTTCTGTAGAGGCATCATTTGTGTTAGGTGGCGGTTCAAGTGAGAGATTGATGATGAATACTTTTTCAGAGAAAAAGTTTGCAAATTCTTCACAGAGTTTGGTCGAGATGTTAGTCGCAGGTTGAGGTAGGGAGGATGTTTGCTGCTTTATAATGTTAAAAATATCTTTTGGTCTGTCTTTGGACCGGTTCAGTTGTTCCTGGAAGAAGGAGAATTTTTCTCTGATAGTTTTTTAAAATATTTTTGGCATTCAGCCTGGAGGATGAAGAGATTAGCTTCAGACGGCTGCTGTCTCCAGTTTCTTTCTGCTGCACGGAGTTGACGCCTCTCAGTGTTTAATTCGTTATTAAACCAGGATCTGGAGGGGATACTTCTTGACTTTCAGAGGTGTGATTGCTTCAACAAGTTCTGTCATTTTTGTGTTGTAGTGGTCGGTAAGGCCATTGGTGGAGGAGAGTCCGGGTTGAGGTTGGTTTTGGGAGTTGACAAAAGATTCAAACTCTGCTTGGGGTATTTTGTGGAAGTTCCTTACCCATCGCTTGGGACAGCTGGGTTTTGGATGGGCCTTTAACTGGAAGGAATTGAGCTGCAATAATATTAGATGATGATCAGACCAGTCTGATGTTAGGATAGACTACAGGGAGAGTATGTTGTATTTGGAGTCGATTGCGTCAATGGTGGCTCCCTTGTCATGGGTTTGTTCCTTGCAGTCCTGGGTGAGCTCATTCGCTTCCAGGAGTGAATTAAGAGATGGTATTGAGGGATCCTTCACATTGTTCAGGTGTAAGTTGAGGTCCCCTAAGATAATGTCAGTGTTGTCATTAAGGGAGTTTAGCTGCATAAGGTCCATTAAGTTTCGAGGAATCTGGGATTGTCACCTGGAGGGTGGTAGATAAGATGAAATTTGACGGGGATGGGGCGCTTTGAGGAGAGCTGCACTCCTAAGTATTCAAAGGAGTGGAAGTTAGTAGTGTGAAGGGGTGTAATGCAAAGCTCGTTTTTGTGTATAATTGCTGCTCAGCCCCCCTCTGCCCTGGCGGTTATTGCGAATGATTGAGAAGCCCTGGGGGATGAGGAGGTCGATGTAAGGGGATGAATGAGCTGTTAGCCAAGTTTCAGTGAGAAAGCATATGGTGATGATGTGTTGAAGGATAGTGTCCGCTATATCCATGGCATGTCTGACTGCAGAACGGCAGTTCAAAAGCAGACATTGGGGCAAAGGTGGCAAATTTGCTATCGGATGTTTGGGCTGGATGATAGTTAATTGTGCGTGTGGCCTAGGTGGGCAAACGGAGTACAGGCTCCTATTCAAGTTTAGGGCGACCGGGATCTTCTGAGGGTCTGGATGGTTTGGAGCCCTGTTAGATGAGTTGCTCAGCAAGTCGGCTGCCCGATGTGGATTTCCCTCCGTGCTGTGGTTGGTTTTGGGTTGTTGATGAATGCTGGGGATTGCTTCCTTAGGGTTGTGGACTGTGAGGTCGGCATGAGTGAGTGGAGCAGGGTCAGTGTTTTACTTAGGTGCAAGTGGTAGCAGCTGGGAGGCAGCTAGGTTTTCTATAGGGACGGGGGCGTGTTGCCATTCATCAGAGTCTGGGGAGGCGCCTGGGAGGCACCCTTGCCAATTTGGATTGATAGATTGAGCGGGAGTAAGTGCAGGTTTTATTTTTTTAGATTTGTATATAGTGCTAACAAGACCCGTGGGTACCAGAGCGTTTTACAACATTTACACAGGCAATAAAAACAAACAGCCATAGTAAAGGTTAATAACAGAGTTGAGCATTACTGGATGGTAGGCTGATAAATTGCACTATGATTTACTGTCCAGAGGTTTAAGGTGGCGATTTAGGAGGAGTCTTAAAGAATATGAAGCAGGGGTTGATTCTGAGATTTGCTGGTAGGAAGTTCCAGATTTTGGGGTCTTGCCCGAGAAGGAGGGAGCCAGGGCTTTTTGTTTGTTTCTTTTGGGGGCATGAGAAGTAGGTTATTGGTGCTTCTCAGGTTTCTTGACTGGCCTGCCTTGGTGAGTTTGGCTGCCAAGTATGGTGGTTTACAAGTGTGAAGGACTTTGTGGGTGAGACCAGCATTTTTGAAGTGGCAGCGAGCTTCAATTGGGAGCCACTTTAGACCATTCAGGGAGGGGGAGATGTGATTGTGCCTTTTGGCTCCGGTGACCATCCTTGCTGCTGCATTTAGAGTGGTTCTTAGAGGGGGCTAAATGGGATTTCGCTGTGCCTAAGAGGGTGGCGTTCCCGTAGTCTAGTCCAGACAGAACCAAGGCTTGCGCTGCAGTTTTGAGATCATTTGGAGGGAGGAAGGGCTTGATTTTGTTAAGGAGTTTTAGGTTGTAGAAGTCATTCCTTGCGGTATTCTTTGTGTGAGCTCATGTTCAGGTTTGGGTCCAGTATGATTTTCACCGATTTGACGAACCAGCCAAGGATAGATTGCAGTTTAGAGAGTTGATAAGCTTTATCCACTCTTGGACCTGAGTGGGTTCTGTCTGTTTGAGAGGAGAAGAATTTGTCTTTTCTTGGTTGAGTTTCAAGTAGTTGTGTGATAGCCAGTTTTGGATTTTTGTTAGTGTATCATTCAGTCGGTGTATGTCATCTAGAGAGGATATTTCCCGGTAGAACTGAATGTCGTCTGCATAGAGGTGGAAGGGGATGTTTGCTTATTTGATCATGGTAGTGTGGGGCTCCATGTAGATATTGAAGAGAGTAGGTGAGAGGACTGAACCCTGGGGAACACCTCTGGTTATAGTAGAGGTATTTGAAGTTGCGTTGTTTATTTTTATTTGTTGAGAGCGGTTGTGAAGAAACTATGTGAACCATTTCAGAACCAGGCCGTCTGCTCCAATCCGTTATTTGAGGGTGTCAAGAAGAAGCTTATGGTCGACCGTGTCGAGAGCCGCAGATCGGTCTAGGAGTATGAGCAGGCAGCATCGACCAGCATCCATAGATGTGTGGATGTCTTCCGCTATATTCAGTATAGCTGTTTCTGTGCCACATCCATTTCTGAAGCCCGATTGTTGTGAATACAGGAACCTTTTAGTGTCGATGTGCTGGTTGAGTGGAATAGGGCACATTTCTTAAGGATTTTAGCCAGGAAGGGAAGGTTGGAGACAGGCCTGAAGTTGTTGAGGTCATCTGGGTCTGATCCTGTTTTTTTTGTTTTTTTAGCAGTTGAGTGACTTGGCCTAGCTTTAGGCAGTCTGGCTTAACTCCCCAGTACTTAGAGAGCTGTTTATTATCATTGTCCAAAGGGGGTTAATGACGCGATTAAGATTTTTTTGCCACAGAGGCCGGGAGGGGGCTGCGAAGTGGGAGGTGGGCTTTGAAATTGCAATTAATTTAGAGATGTCCATCTCCGTGAATGGGTTGAATACTTTCCAGCAATTGGGGGTAGAGGCGGATCCTAGGATTTGGTTGCCCTCATCGGTCTCAGGAGGGGAGATCTCTACTTGGGAGTTGGAGGAAAGCAAGGTGGGGTTTCCTTCATCTGTGGTGTGGGGGGTGATTTTAGTAGGTGCTTGAGTGTGGCATTCTAGAGAGGACTCGATCATCGCGATTTTCTCATCAAAGAATTTAGCAAATTTGTTACAGCGTTCTTTGGAGACCTGGGGGCCTTTAATGGGTGGTTTGGAAGTCTGTTTTTTATGATGTTAAAATGGTCTTTCTGGCGATTTATTGCATTGTCTAGAGCTCTGTGGAAAAAGGCAGCTTTTTCTTTAACGATGTGATTTTTAGATGTCCTGCGTTCCGCTCTGAATTGGTGAAGGTGAGTTAAGGATGGGTTTGCTCGCCAGAGTCTTTCTGCAGCTCTAAGTTGCCTTCTTTCTGTGTTGAGGTCTTTGTTAAACCATGACCTTGAGGGGGTGTCTCTAATCCATTTTAGTTCCAGAGGGGCTGTTTAGTCTAGGACGGCTGACATCGTACAGTTAAAGTGGATTGTGAGTTCGTTCGTTGAGAGGTTATCTGAGGTTATTCGTCGAGAGGTTATTCATTGAGGGGGTTTGTTCTAGGAGAGCGGTAGATGAGTACAATGGGGAGGGTGAAGTTAATTCCGACAATGAAGTTGCAGGGTCACTGCTTCCAGAGGTGGGGGGGCTGAGAGGTGTAAGTCCTGGAAAGGTTTGTGGGTGCGTGGGTCTGATCTCTGGCATAGGGGAGGGGTGTTTGTTTTCTGGGGGGGGAGGTAGTGGGGTGGGAGTGGGACCAGCGAGCACGGGGGTGGAGAGACCGTAAGGCGAGGTTGGTCTCTGTGAGAGGAGGGGGGTAAAATTAGGATTGGCTGCCCGTGATTGTGAGAGTGGATCTGACAGCAGTATGGTACAGAACGTGGGGAAGTGACGATCAAAGATGGCTAGGTTATGTTCCGAGGCTTGGATTAGGATGTTTCCCGATCTGACACTTTTCCTCTGAAGTACTGCGATGGGCAAATGTTGAGCTTTGTTCCGTAGGGGATTTTAGTAGAATTGGTGACCTGAAGGTTCTCCAATTGGCAGGTTTGTTGGTGAAGAATATGAAGTCCATCTTACGGGCCCCATGGGTTGGATTGTAATAGATGTCTGTTATTAGTGTTTCTGGATGGTCTTTGAAAAAGTTGTGCTTGAATTTTTTGCTCCAGATTTGGAGAGATTACGTGGAAATTTAATGCAGAATGAGTTCGGTCTGTGCCTTTCCTTGATAGCGTTGCGGTGGGCCGCTGGTGAGAGGAACTACTGCAGTATCAGCAGATAAGGCTGTCAGAGTAGGGCAAAATCATTTGATACGATGTGCAGATAGTTGCGTTAGACTCAACCAAAAAGAAGGGGAACAGTATAAAAAGCAGGGGTACAGTACCAGGTTCTGACCTGGTAATAATTTTGATTCAAGCAAAAGTGGGGTAAAGTACCCAGTTCTGACGAGTTTATAATTTTACGTCAAGTAATCTCGCTGTGCAGTAGGTGGCAGTCTCTGGGGAAAGCATAGCAAATAGTGAATAGGAGAGATTCTGCTGCTTCTAGTCCTTGATGTACTGCTTTAGGAGAGAGAGAGAGAGAGAAAAAATAAATTAAAAAAATACTAGTCATGGTAAGGATCACAAGAGGGTTCCAAGATGTCTGCTGAGATTTGGTGGAGTAGCTGGCTACTGTTTACCACACGGGTATAAGAATAGCCCCGGGCTGTTCTTAGTTCGGGTAACAGAACTGTTGTAATCCTATGACAATGAAGCATTTTCATATGTCACTGACATACTTGACTGATGATGACACATTGCCAGAGTAGTTCGCATAACCTGGGAAATGTTCACATGGGCCAGTGCTTTAAATGGGCCGGTACTAACAGGTACTGAGTACCGGCACTTCTTATTTTTATCCCTCTGAGTACCGACACTTCTCTACTGCTGAGGAGAGTACTGGTACTCATTAAAGGATAGGCACATTGGCTGCTATGGCTGGTAACCTGTCTATGACAGTCAAAACAATTCTGTAGCCCTGAGCCGAGCCCCCGCTGAACTATTCAGCGGGGGCTCATGTGCATGATAGTCCGGGTGTTCACCATAACGCTGTGTTGAAAGGAATCGAGGCAGCCCGGTGACAGTGTAATTGAGAAAGCCATGGGAGGTAAGGAGGTTAAAATTGCTTTAATCCCACCCGATTCTTTTGTGTGCGTGTCTGCTTATCTGTGTCTGTTTACCTGAGCGTGTTTTTTGTGTGTGAGAAAAGAGGGAGGAAATCGAGACACTCTTGGGGGAATATTAAAGGAAATGTGTGGAATGCTTTGTGTGTGCGCACATCTGCTTGTTTCTTTCTGTGTGTCTGCATGCTCGAGAATATATGGTATTTGGCCAAGTAACAGCAAATAACAGTATTCAAGCTGCAAATAGTAACAAACAAGGACATGTTAAAATATCACTGCGTTTGTCTTTTGTTTGGTGTAACGATTTAACCTATTTTGTCCGTAAAAAACATTTCTCATGTGTTTTGGTATGTGCTACAACTAGTATTGAAGTCAATAAGTATGTCCGGTCTTGCCTTTGGCCACTACCCTAGCCACGCCCACTCGCCACATTTAAATGAGTACCTGCACTATTTTTTTCCCGTTTAAAGCACTGACATGGGCTATAAATTCAATTTAAAAAAATCTGAAATTACCTATCTCTATGTCCTGTTCTTGGGGTACAAGTTGCCAAATAAAGGCAAAAGCTTAGCGACACAATTCCTAGAGAAGTGTGAGCTTTTACAAACACCAAATACATTAAAAAGACTCCATTCACTATTGGTTTTACTGAAATTTGGTAGAACATACGTGCCGGATTATGCACAACAGGTACAACCATTTTTATGTTTCAATACGTCCGGACTTCTAAAGCACACATTGGACACCAGAGCACACACAGCTCTTACGTTAAGTACAATCTGACAAGCTAGCTTTAATACACTTGCACACACATCTCAGCACCACAACTTGGTGATCCGTGTATTTGTGGGGAACTCAGGTTACACATATGTCACATTCAATGTGGGGGATTCAGAACCAATTGCATATAAATCACATTTATACTCCAATGCAGAAATGCGTTTTGCACCAACAGAAAAGATACTGATTACAGTGCAGACCGCTGTAGTGAGAAAGATCATTGGCGCAGGGAAAACGCATTATTGTGGTAACCCTAATTCTAGCCTTGGAGGCTGTCACAAATGCCAGCATTCCTAATGCAAAAGCTTACATCCTAGATGGATACAGTGGGCCAACTCTTTAACAGCAACAGGCGTAGACATCTTTGACTCTACATTACAAACACAAGCATACTTACTATATGAACAAGAATTCCCTCTGCCTAATGAAATAATGCCTCTGGATTAGTATGACTGTATAGTTTATACTAATGGTTCTGCCCAGCCTACAGTAGGAACAAAGCACCAAAACTTCTCCGCTTGCGCAGCGGTAAAGGGTAAAATGAGGAATGGAGAATTCCAAGCTCTTAAAACATTCACACAGTCACTAGGTGATTGCACTGCACAACTAGCTGAACTGAAAGCACTAATTCTGGTACTTGAAAATACTGATCCTGAATTCCCCACACTTCTAGTGTTTGATTTGTATTATTGTGTCCAGTCTTACTATGAGTATTTACACTACTGGAGCCAGAATGGATTCAGAGATTCTGAAGGGTATACTACCAAGCATAAAATGCTTTGGAGACAGGAGGCAAAATTTGAAGTGAGTTTGCCAGAGGCCTATGTTATTTACACGCTGAGCCACAGGAGTACATGTTGCAGTGAATGCACTGGCTGATGAAGTCACAAATGTAGCAGGGCAAACTGCTGTCATAGCTGCAGTGACTCGTTCTAACACAAGGATAGATGGAGGCATAATGACTGCTGTCATATTGTCAGAATGTGGCACCCCCTTACCAAAAGGTGTCCCAGCAAAATACACCTACTAGCTAAGTGAGCAAAACATTCAGTTTGCTCATCTTCCCGGAGTGGGGGATAGAATGATTCCAAATTCAGACTGCAGACTAGAATTAATACTAGCAGCACATGAGGGTCTAGCATCTGCTCACGCAGGGGTGGCAGTTACAATTTCTTTAGTGCAGCAACTCTATTGGTGGCCAAGACTATACAAACAGACTAAAGACTAGGTCCTTAAATGTGGCATTTTTCAACAAATAAAGGTTTCACCAGAGCACACCCACTACAGACGCTTCTCTTGATCTCAAACAAGCCTCTCACTTGTGTTTATCTTGACCTCTGCGGGCCCCTGCACTCTGATGGTTCTTTTAAAAACATCATGTTAGAAGTGGATTCCTGCGATCGATTCCTAAGGGTATGGCCACGGCGATCGACTGGCGCTCTGTTATAAAAGATTTGCAAGTCTTCATCGGCACAGATGCGTTAGCTGCATTGCATTCGGACTATGGCCCAGCGTTTGCCTCTAGGACTTTCCAGGATACCATGGGAACATTGAATGTGACCGTGCACTATTATTCACCCTACCGTCCCGAGGGAAATGCGGTAGTAGAGAGGAAAACTGTGACTTAAAGCAGTCTTTAGCAGCTAGAGTATTAGGTTCAGGTCACAGTTGGGTCCACCACTTGTATGGGGAACTGAGAGCCTTAAACAATCTGCCAAGAAGATCCTTGAGTGGTCAGACTCCCTATGAAGTTCTGCTCGGCGTTAAGGTTTGGGTTTTATACCTTGGCAGTCCTAGTACAATGGCGGCTGAAAGGCCTTTCGATATCTGTGAACGTTTGGCTGTCTATCGGGAACTGATAGACTTCTGAGACAAGCGAAGCAACAAACTACAGAAATGTTCTGCCACTGCCGAAGTGCAGGCACTACCAACAACTCCTGGCTGGATTCCAAAAATCTGTGATCTTGGTTAGGAGAAGATTGTGGGAAAAGAAAATAGGGGCCCATCTTACAGAGTGCCTGTGCCTGTCCTGACTTTTGAAGGTACCAGAACTGTACTTTTACTACCCCTTGCAGGTAGGAAACACAAAAGGTTTGTGTCAATCGATTCGATCAAACCTCATCATGTGGCCATAAAGGCTCCTGGGTAGTTACCTGCCGCCTTTCACAATCCATACAGGAAATCCCATTAGAAGCTTTAACCAACACTGAAGTTTCTTCTCCCTGGCTGGGGACATCTGACAGTGATGTTTTTCTACTTCCAGTCACATCTACTAAGACCACACAATCACCGTGTGCGAATTCACAGATTTCAACAACAACACAAGCGAACAACCAAGTTGCCCTTGGAGTTAACTACCAGTTCTATGTAGCTTAAAGAGACCCCTACATTTGCACAGGCTGCCTCAGGCTATTTTCTTTGCATTGATGACTTTTCTTCGGATTCGTCAGACCCACCACCGCATGGAACTCATGCATTTATAATTTGGCTTAAAAAGACATACTGTGTTCCTCCTTGGATTTCCATTTGGATTGCCATTTAGTTGCTTTTCTTTGGGATTGGTTTTGTGATGGTATTCTTTTCGCTTCTGAATGGACATTATGTTCCAGAATGCTCTGCTGTTGAACTGGTAACCGAGGTATTGAATCCTCAGTGTTCATCACATAAAGAACAAAGAGACCTGTCCCTTGTGAACATTTCAGGGGTTCCTGTAAGTGATGGAATTGTTTGGGATAAGGTTTCATATGATATTTGTGGACTGACAGACATTGACTATGTTTTTAAGATTTCTCTGAGTGAAGTTATTACTTCAGGCAGCATCTCTGATGATAGGGATTTTCGTACAGTGAGGATGATGCTTGATGAGTTATAGCATTATACTGTATTTGAAAATGAAGAAGTGTGTAGTTGAATGTCAAATTATGATTAAATGTTCTGTTTTCACTATCATGCGCACCATTACTTGCACAAAGCATGTACTCCATGTGCAGTATTTAATTACACACAATGGGAACACTGCCCTACACCACCAGTGTGTAGCTCCAAGGCATTTGCACAGAAGTTGGCATATTTTTCTGCCAACAGCCCCTTAGACCCAGAGTCTTATTACTATAAACTTCTCTCTCCAGCAAAGAAAAATATGCTAACTGACACAAAGCAAATTTATTCAGCCCACTTCTTCTCCCAGTTATCAATACAAGGGTATGACTTTTGGAAGGACGTTATAGATTTAAAATCTGTTGGGGGAACTAAAGACTGGCAAGTTTAGGGCAATGAGGCTTTGTTTAGAGCATGTTGTATACCAAGACAAATGATTTTCCTGAACAAGACTGTGCAGCAAACATCCTGCTCAGGCCTGGCCAACATAAAGGATATGAATATACCATATATACCCACATTTGCACGCTTTGAGAATTGGCAGCAATTCACAAACTACACAGAAGAATCATTCAACAACATGCTCAAGAATGGTACAACAATTCTTCACATTCCAGTACAGAGGTTTGGCTAGTGTGGCCATTAGATACTAATGGGTGTAATGCACGTTTTCTCAACAATACCAAGGGTTTTAAGATAAATAAGCCAGACCCACGTTACACGCAGACACAACACTCAGGGATGATAACAACATATAGCGTTGAAAAATCATGCCTAGAATGGCTAAAACATTTCATGTTAGAGTTGGATAAAGAACTCTTGTCTTTCCTTTCTGATGACATGAATTTACAGGATTTTTACTTGGTCTTAGAAAGCCACGGCAAATGCCGCTTTTTGTATTTGAAATAGAACGAAGTATAGAAGGTTTCACTGCAGGAAGCTGCTGAGCAGATAGATGAAATTGACAGAGCAAATTTAGAAAAGGTTCCATTATTCATTAGGATTTATTCTCCAAGTAACATTGTGTCATCTATTGACATCATACAGAGTGACATGTCCAGTTTACAATATGGACAAATCTAGCTATTGGGCCGGACCTTACGAACTTTGCCCTGGAAGCATTTAAACACCACAAGTTTATTTCTGCCATACAATTTGACAAAAGAGCAGAAAACAATGGCAAGGAAGAATGCAACATACACAATGTTACACATAGAACATCTAGAGAAATTACATTCACTGTGGGGGAGAATCCATCAGCCGATTGGATAATTCATGGATTTATATCTCTGTCCATTTCAATATTCCACTTAAAGAACTGCTTACAAAACTATCAAGTAGGCAGATATGAAGAGTTGGGGAGAGATTTGTAGATGAGGCATGGGTCTGATCTTTTACTCACAGGTGTAGCAATTGAGGTACTGAGGTTTTTCTTACCGGCACATACTGCGAGGACACTTTAGGCCATTCACTAGTTTGCAGGGAGGTCATACTTCACAGAGCATGTAATGCTTCTGAGGCAAACTTGGCCTATTATGTGAAGGTTCCCCAGCTGCTGTAATTCTTCTGGCATTCAGATTACTTTACCAATTGGGTCTTTTGAGAACTATATTGATTAAGTCCATATTATCCAACCTGTTGCATAGTCACCATCTGTGAACTAAGAGTAATCTTGCATAAAAGGTACATACCCTTAAAGAAGATCCCATTTTCAGGTAACACTTGATGGTATCTTTTTGTGCAGTTATACCTATAGAAAGAATGTTGATTCATCCTAATTTATCCTCATTATTCAATGTATATAACACCATTCTTTAGAGAATCCAGAGACTGAGTTAGTCGAGCAACAGGATGGATATCTTTCTGCTGTGCTACTCCAAGAGCTCTAGTACCAGCATCAATTGTGATGTTTTTGCCTCAAGACCCTAAGATAGAGTAGAACAGGTGGTGGCACTTCCCCACTCTTAATATTGTAGTCATTGAAGGAGCTGACTGCCTCTTTTGGATTGCCTGGAGGCTTGTCCTTAGCACTTGGTGAAGCTCCAGGGGGGAAGTAGGAGTGAGAGCTCAGTGAGAGAAAATGAGTAGTTACATCTCTGCATCTAATATCTCTTTCAATTTAGGTATGTCTACTCCACTTCATGTTTTACTGTGTGAAGGTTAGAAAAATGAAATAAGCCTTAGTTATTTACTTGCTCTTAGACGGTATGCGTTTTTCAGAATTCTATTCCATTGTTACTGGGGAGAGAAATCCTGGCTAGCTTTGTGTAGCAGATGTTTTTGGTTCCAGAGTTGTTGTCTAGCCGCTATATGGGTGAGACTCAGTCTGGGCGGAGTTCGCGGAGTTCCGCTAAGCGAAACTCCGTAAAGTGCCAAAAAAACTCCACCGTGCTACGTGGACCTCCGCAAGCGGCGAAGTGCGTTAAATAAATGCTGTTTGCGGTGATTTTCAGTGCCAGATGCTTGTCCGCACTGTGCAATCATCGCAAACGGCACAATGCACAGCGCAAGCGGACGCTGCTTCCTTTCTGTCGCTCGAGAAGATTTTTAGTCGAGCGGCACCTTTTCCAACGAGAATGGACAGTTTCTCAACGCAAGCGGTCGTGAGCATACGCGACCACTCACAATGAGAAATCTGACCACCCGCGTTGAGAAATCTCGCTGGGAGCTTGATTTTCCACGCTCGCCAACTTGATGTTGACGATCACCAACGAGGAAAAATCTTGCCGGGAGTTGGATTTTCCTCGCTCGCATTCGCCAACTTGACATTGACGAACGGGAGCGAGGAAAAAAAAAAAAAGGTTTTCGGAACTCCGCGCGTAACGCGGACTGCGGAAAACTCCGGCAGCGGAGTTCACCGCCCAGACTTAGTTGAGACTCCGTTCCTCTTATCCAGGGTCAATTGTGTCTTTGCAAATAAAACTGTTAAACTTTATTGCAAGCATTTGTGTAGAAATATAATACATTGTGACAAAGGCATTGTTAGATTTCTTAATGCATACTGATAAACCTAACTGGAATGCATGAAATTAGTGGTTAAAATCCAAATCACTGTTAAGGGAGGTAGTCAAAGTAAATCACGCTCACATTCTATCCATTTGTCTTGACTTACTCTCTCCCATCATAAATAATAGATACACTCCAGTTTTGAACTATGCTACATAATATCGGGGTATTCTTATCAAATATAATCACTTCACTCACAGATTAACGCCTTATTAGCTCTGATGGCATATTTTTCAAATTGTTACAATTCCACAAAGCCTTTTCCAGTATTATCTCTAAAAGAGGAGATGGAGACACACTTGGTCTTTAGGACAGCATGGCCACTTTATAAGTTTTATTCTAGCATGTATGCATAGAAATGTCAGTTGAATTGAATAATCTGCTACTCAGAAATCTTGCAGAAATGTGTTCTTCAGTGGCAGTATTGACATTTTGGGTAATCATTTGTGTTTTTTTTTCTTCCAGATATATTTAGTCTTTTCTCAAATGAATCTGGCAGCTATGTTGTCAGAGACGAGATGGAGAGGATGCTGTGTATTGTTGACGGAGAAGTACCAATCTCTCTCAAGAAATGTTTTTCCGAGGTATTTACTTTAATGCATGCTGCCAAAAAATATTCAGAGTTATTACTAATGTGAGTAAAGTGAGGAAACTTCTGCTGGCTAACTGACAGAATGCACACATGGTTGTCACTCTTCTGCTATGCATTGTCTGTGATTTTGCAGAAGGACATTTTGTTTTTAATTTGAGGATAAAGACTGATCAATGACATTTTGCAGGAGTCTATTCTTTTGCATTTTAGTTTGAAGAAAAAATATTTTACTGTGCCTTTTCTATTAAATTCTGTTAAACTGTGGAGTGGATGTTGTTGAAATTGATAGTGAATTTCTTGCTGACCAGTGTTAACTTAAAGTTTCATCACCAAATCAATAAATCACTGTTTTAAAGTTAAATCCTATCCAAAATCAAATCACCAAAGCATGATGTACCCAAGAGTTTGAGATCTGGTTTAGAGTATATTTATTATAGCCCTTTTAGAGGCCTAATTTGCCAAATCCATCTTGGGTTCATCACATGGGATTGAACTATAGTTCTATTTCAAACGTGCTATGTTAATCTGAAGGCTGGTGTGTTACTGGGACTGAGCCTATTTTTAGGAGATGTTCATATTGTCATACAGACCTTGTTGTTTAGAGTTTATCTGTGGAGAAAACAGTCAGGCCAGAATGTTAAGCAACGCTGCCATGAAACCCTGTAGTATCGTCATATGCGAATCTTAGAGATGGGAGAGATTGAGGTTTCTATTGGCCTGAAGGTTTGTCCACAGAAATTTCCCTGTTTATTGAAGACAGTTTGTTGGAAATCTTGATATTGAAGCTCTGTATTGAGTTCTTCACAGATCTGTTCTCACATGAGACGATGAAACGTTACCTGAAGAAATTGTATGGATCAATGAAGTCAAGTTTGACTCAAAAAATATTAATGTTTTCTTGTTTTTTAATGATTTTTTATAACGAGCTGCAGTGATGCACAAAAGCTTTAATCTTTATCACCCACAGGGAAATGCTACAGTAGGTTTGAGAGTGGATTTGTTTGGCTGCAGCCAGTGGTTTGTCTTTATCTCATGCAATGAGGGAATTGGCTATGGCTCATTATTCAACACCTCATCCTGCGACTGGAGTGAGCCTATTTAATGCTTTAGTTGACACATAAGTAATACTTTGGTAAAACCTTGTGAGTTGCTGTAGAGTGAAATGAACAATTCTTGAAAAAGATGTCAGTAATTAAGTGGATTATGGAGTAAACCTGGTGATGGCAAAGGAGCAAAAAAGGGATGGCAAACATAATTGTGTTATGCTCAGGTGGGGGATATATTCAGAGTGAAATTTGGCAGGATTGTGAAGAAGGGTGATGTTAAGTTTGATCCTACTGTTGTGGTGGAAGTAGTCTCCAGGTCAACATTTATGGTTAAATATGGCAAATGGTGGAATAAGTAAAGAGTGGTCAATGTAGACTACAAGATGAAGGGTGAAAATTTGAAAAAAAGATAGCGATTTTTGGTAGGAATGGTCAGGGTTGTAAAAATTTTGATAGAAATACTGCCATTGTATTATATCCGAAAGTTTCACTTGCAGATAATTACCAATGAAGCACAAACTATGTATGAATGTGTTCTTTTAAATTAAAAATCTAACAGGAAAAATAAATTTTATATGTTTGTACTCTTTTAAACATAAGCTGAAACTATATGCCGCTGCTTATGTTTGTCTCATAGTGGTTAGGTTTATTTGTTTTTTGCTATTATGTAACCTCATCTGTTTTTCGTTGGTTTAGAAAGGTATTTGATTTCCTCTTTTTTTTTTTTTTAATCTTGATCTGTTTTGACTTGCTATCACAGAACTCTGCAGTGTCATCAAATGATAATGTTAGAGGTGGAAGTACCAGCAAGGGTTTCATGAGTAGACTGCTGAAAAGCATGATATTGATGCTATGCTGTACTGCAGTGTGACTATATATAATTCTGTACTCACTCTACTTTAATTTTCCGATATATTTAATTACTTTGTTAGTTTTTTTCAGAGAAGTACAGGCTTTGTCCACATGGCTTTCCTCTGCTATAGGGCCTACTTCAGAATATTGTTCGTTTAGCAAAGTCTTATCTTGTATGTGGAAATCGCCTAATAGCAAAGTTCCATGGGACACATTAGTTTTGAATGAGGCCCGTAAGTTAAATATGCTCTTTGATGTGAGATACAGCTGACCACTTCAGGAAATTAGTATCTGTCTGCTAAATTAAATTGTTCGCCAGCAGTCTTTCCAGAAGATATGAATCCTAAAGAATTCAGGAGTCTACAACAAATGCAATGTCTTATCTTACAAAAGTGTTTTTGTTTATTTTTAGGCTTCTTGCATTTTAAAAAACAACTTCTTAAAGACTAGCAATTGAAATTGTTTTTTAAAGAGGTAATTGATTTACTGTATGCAGCCTGACTTGTGCTTGGGCATACGCAGGGTAGATTCAACTTGCTGTTGTATTTTGAAAGAAAACTTGAAAGAAGGCAGCATGAAACAAGGTTGTCTGAGGACATATTGTATTTTGAGTATGGTGAGTCTCAGCACTTGGTAGATACATCCCCAAACCTTTGTCTACTACCACAACTAGGTCTATCCAGTCAAGATCAGAATGAGGCTTTGCTCCAAATATTGATTCCATCCTGCAGCAAGTGTCTGCTGTTACCTTTATATAGATTTCTTGTAAATGATTTATGTGGTATTAAAAACTACATTTCTGCTTACAAAAGTTGTGTATAGCTTATCCATTGGGGAGATGGTCTACTGATGGTCTTTAAAACAAAATAAGTGACAATTAACTCTGAGCTGAAGCCTTACAATTGCTATAATTCAGAAAATTGGATATACATGACAGGCTTGGAAATGATACTTGAGAGTAAAAGTGTGGAAAGATATATTGTTGTTTGAGCCTCTTTTTTTCCAGCAGATAATATTTTCTCATGCCGACTATAAATGAGAGCTGATGTAATTATGTTGGATCAGGTTTATTCCCATGTTGCAGTTTCCCTATATAGATGGGAACACTAAGACACACAATCACTTTCCCTCTTGTACTTTGTGTGTGGCATATGAAACAAATGTTATCTCCATTTTCATAATATATAGATCAAAATGTGATTTCCCTGTCAATAAACGGGCCTGACAACACCTCCAATTTGTACAGAACAAATTGCATTGCATTTAGATTCTATGTTCCCTGCAGGACGCTCATTACTGCTGATGGAAATACCATTTAACACATACCAGTTTTTCAGAATACCCTAAGGTTCTCTTTCTCTTCTTGTGCGATCTCCTCCACCTGCCTTCAATATTTCCTTCCCCAATTTTGTATATCTTTTTACAAGTTTGCCTGTGACTTTGAAGTAAATTTTGATAATTCTTTCTCTCTCTACGCATTTCTCCACTCACTAAACCTATAGATAAGTTGAAAGGCACCTCTTCCTCTATCTTTCTATTACTCTTCTACTCAACTTCACACTCTCTCCGCTCTTCATCCTGACCTTGTTTTTCTACTCCTCTCTCACGTTTGTTTATTTTCACTTGCTGCTCCATTCCACTAGAATTCTCTCCCTCCCAGCATTGATACTTCCTGTTCCATCAAAAAAGTCGACGTACAGTTTGTCTCCTGCTTTACAACCATATGGTGTATTTTTTAATACTCTATGCCCCTCTGTACTGTCAATTGAGATAAAGCCTTATATTCCTTATATATTATATATCTATCCAACTCCATTAGGTTTAGTATAACTGGTTCCAGATTTTGAAAGAGGCCAAGGCTTCAACTCAATGTACTTAATTATTCCTAAGAAATCCAGGGCTATGGGATCAATTCCAAATAACATCTTTGTCTGTTTCCTTTTGTGAAGTCCTTTTATGTGGTGATTCTGGCACACAGTTTAAATATGATTCATGTGAGAAATAGAATGAATACTGTAGACAGCACATTTTTGTCTTAATGAGACACATTTTTGTCTTAATGAGACACATTTTTACTCCTTGATTGGTTTCTCAGGCCCTTAATCCTGGTCCATACACTGGCAGACCATCAGATTGCATATAGCAGTACACAGTAATGGGTTTTACTCAACCAGAAAGAATTCTGTTTGATCGAAATTTTTGGATCTCTGATAAGATACTTCTTTAGGGTAAACATTTTTCCCTCGGGACAGAATGTGGACTCTGAGACAGATCATTCTCTATTTCAGCACCTCAGTCAGTATCATGATGATCTTTGATGTTATGTGGTTTAAGACTGGTGGTGTCTCTTATCCATGACGTTTTCTTGACAAGAATAGCTGTACACTGGGGTCTGCTTTGACTTAGTGTGAGGAACTAGCTCTCTCATTTGACCATTTCTGAATTGGTTGTCTGAAACTTGTCTTCTGAAAGGCTCTCATTTCAAATGCCATATAATAAGCCACATTAAGGAAGCAGATTCAATAACATTAAGCATCAGATCTAAAACTATTGAGAAATTTAGTATCAGTCCTTTCTTCTCCTCCTCTATGGAAAACATGTTAAGTCCTAAGAAACAATACAATTGCAGTGTTGTATTTGAACAAGGCTGGAGAGGGGCCTGATCTAATCCATCCGCCCTTTTCAGATAGTGCTACTAATTAATGGTTGGGTCCTTTTAAACATATTTTTTCCTCTTGTGTGCCATGCAAAGAAAGATATATGAAAGCGGATGCGCTGAGCAGTCTCCACTCAAATGGGAACTCAACTGCAGAAATTTTCGGATGCTCTTCCAGACCTGGTGTCTTTGACCTTTCAGATCTTTTTACCCCAGATGGACAGTATTCTGTGAAAGGCAGCGAGTCTTCTAAGACACTCAATGCTGCCCGGTGCAGGGTTCCAACTCTAATTCACTTTGGGTTCGCTATCAAAATAATGAGGCAAGCGCTGGAAACTGGAAGACAAGAAAAAGGTTTATTTCTCATGAGGAGATCACGTCAACTGCAGACACCGGGATGTCTGAGGA
>CAWUFW010009464.1:600000-782842 GCA_963921515.1 Calotriton arnoldi
TTCTAAGAACCCTCCCAGTAAGAGAACCCCATCGGATTTGATGGGGTACCGTCTTAGAAGGGGGAGGATGTTGTTTAGGATGATGGGAGACGGCCCCTTCTGGGAGAGGGGAGGAATCGAGCAGGGAGGGGCAAGGGGTGCACTAGGCCACGGTGTACTAGGAGGAAATTCAGGGGCGCTGCGCGGAGGGTCTTGGACGGGAAAGGTCAATCTAGCAGTGTCCAACGGTGTTGCCTCAGTTGTCCTATTTACTGGCAGCAGGCGGAGCCTTGTCCTGCTTGGCCGGGCAAGAGTTTGCGGGGTGTCGGCCACTGAATTTACTGCAGGCATGTTGAAACCTACACTTGACCCCCCAGGAGCAGGACCCTGCGTTGAAGAGGTTACAGGTACCCAGTGACACTCGTTTGAACCCCCCTCTGTGGCCCCCCCTGCGTGACCCTCGAAAGGACTACTTGGACGTCTTAGTGACCGTCTGGGAGGAATCCGAATCCAGATGAACCCCCCCCTGCGCCTTAGGCTGCGTTGCAGTGTTCTGTGCCCCGCGGGACCCCATGTGGTCCATCCACAACTGGACCTCCTTTTGGTCCCACCCCATTTCAGGGCAAACAGCCATCTTTTTTCTAAATTCCCGGTCATAATTGACCCACCCTGACCCGCCCCACTTTTGCGCTTCAGTGTGGATAAGCCGTTGATATTGCACCAGTGCCTGCCCTTGCTCGGGGAATTTCTCCAATATCACTGACTGAAAGATGGAGAAAGCCGCTAACCAGTTATCTATCGACTTCTCCGGCCATGCCTGAAACCTGACTTTTTTATCTTCCTCTTTGCCGCCCACTCTGCGAGCATCCTGGCCGTGCTGGCCAAGCAAGAGTAAGGAGAAGATGTCCAGGAATTCACGCCTCCATATGAATTCCTTAACTGCAAGGGGTACCTCCCAGGACAGGGAGCTGCGGCCTGACAGGAGTGGCGCGTGTGATACCAACGCCTGCCCAGGGAGCGCTGCCGGAGGAGGCACCGGAAAGGCACTGGCTGACGCGGCCGGCTGGATAGCTGTGGGGGGCGCAACTCTGGGCGGGCTCAGTGTGGTCTGAGTGGAGGTAGCCAGGGACCCCGCTGCGGGAAGACCAGCTAAATCGCCGGGCGTCACTCCGCTAATACCTGCTGTACTTGAAGGACCCGGTAGGGACGGGGTCTGGGTGCCCGGTCCACGGCCACCCTCTCTCTCGACAGCCCCTGTCTCCTTAGCAGACCCCGCTAACACTGGACCTGCCGTAACTCTAGACCCGAGCCCCCCAAGAGGGAGGAGCGGCTGATGCCCCTGGGAGTGAACCCCCTGGAGGGCCCACACGTTGGCCGCCGTTGCTACCCTTCCCTCCCCGTTGTTCACTCCTGTGGGTGCAGACCTCTCCCTGATCCCAGCGAGACCCGCTCTGACCTCGGACATGAAGCTCTTTAGAGTGTCCGAGAGCTTACCTAAGTCCTCACTGGTGGCGAAGGTCCCAAGGGGAGAGCCGTCCGCCGGGGGAGGGGCTATTCCCTGCGACGCGGGCGGGGGAACAGGCAGCTGTGCACTACGGGTGATGGCCGCTGCCCGACTCTTAAGTGGCGGCGGGTCAGCCGGGAAATCTTTGTTGGTTGCCCTGCGTGTCCGTTTAGACCGGGAGGGGCCTGCCTCTTCACTAGGCTCCTGATCGATGCTTGTACCCCCACAGATGACCCCAGAGTCTGCTGGGTCGCTAGCCTTCAAAAGTTCTGCGGCCCAAGCCAATCCCTTGGTCTTGGCCAGTTCGATGATGGCAGCTAGCTGAGCTTCTTGTGAAGTGCCTTGCTGGGTTTCCTCCACCTGGGACGTCAACGAGAAGAGCGATGGGGATCCCTGGCTATCCATACTCTCCTGATGCGTTGGGCTCTCCTGCAAGAAAAAACAGCGATGAGCAAACACCCAGGCTGCAATAGGCACTCCCAAGATCTCCTAATGTCCCTTCCGAAAACTGCGAGCTGCGCCTATACTTACTCGGCAAGGGAGGGAGAGGTGTCGAAGTAGGAGTCGTACGTCGTGAGTCTCCACCGAAGCTGGTTGGAGATGAAGCAGAGAAAATTAGGAACACCCCACAACCGTGGAAGCCCCCCACTTCCTCCAGGGTCCCCAAAAGCGCACACACCCAGCGACTGTACTTACTCTCCTGGTAATGAGTCAACGCACTCAGAGGAAGCGGACGGCGCTTCCCACAGCGAAAGTGACCTGCTTCCCTGCCAGATCGGGTGGGGTTTCGGGGTGGAGGGAGGGGTGAATGAGCAATCAGATAGAGGGGGGGGGGTGGGCGTTTTGAGCCTGGCCAGGTGGCAGCACCGTCTTGACCTAGGGGGTAGCAAACAAAGAAGAAAGTTAAGGGGGCTGAAGTTACCCAGCCTGCTACACGGGGTCTGGCCAGCCAGATACCCCCACCTTGCCCCAAGTCGACAACGGAAACCATGCCACATCCGGAAAGCTGCGCCCTTCTGACCACGCATACTGCGGCAGCCCAGGCGAGGCGGAGGAGGGCTACCGGTGCCCTGGAGCGAGGGAACCCCGGAGGCTCCCCCCGGTCAACCCCTGCTGTCCTGTCCTCCCAGACTCCCCCCAAGGCGTCGTGCTCCGTACGTACCCGGGCCAAGCCCCCCTCGCGTGCAGGAGCCAGATGCAGCGCAGAGTAAGTACCCCGTGGCAAGCTGTCTTGCACTGAGCTTTCCTAACCCCTGGACTAGTGGTGTACCTGGCGGAAAAGACACCGTCTTCCAGGAGAGGTTTCAGGAACCAGGTGGCGATCTCCCAGGTGTGCGTGGAAGACCCGCCCGGGGTGGTGCGCCGCTCCACCTCCCCCCCGCCCCAAGCCGGTGCCCACCCCACTGGGACTCCGCGTCCCCGCCGGCGAGAGCGGCGTAGCGGGCCAGGCACTACCCCGCCCCGTGGAACTCCATGCTTCTCGGCTGTCCGGAGGGAATGGAGGGGGGGGGGTTGCCGCCAGCCACTCGCAGGTCCCCGCAACCTCCAAGCTGATCGGCAGCGCGCCGGCCTTCCATCCCCGGCTGGGGAAGAGGTAGCCTGCCCCTCCGCTCCAAATGCATGAATTAACTTTTCTGTCATAACTTGGAGAGCTCTGTATTAAAACGACTCTGGTGGGACTCGAACCTACAACCTTTGAATGCCTTCACAGCCAGCCTAGAAGTCCAACGCGCTATCCATTGCGCAACAGAGCCACACCAGGGTCCAGGTCCGGGCGAGAGGCCCCGTTCATGCGTGGCTCCCCCTCCCCCCCGCGAGGTAACCCAGCCTATTGGGGTGGCGGTAGCGGGCGATGGGAGATAGGAGGCGTGCGAGGCATTGGGCGGGGGCGCGAGCCAGCCAAGACTCCCGGAGCGCCTACCCGGCACCGTTTTGCAAGCGCCGTGATATCGACGATGCTCGCGGGTAAGCCCCACCCACGGCGGCCCCTCGTCCGGGCCGCACACTAGCCCGCAACATCACCAAATAAATAACTGGCAGCAGTGAGGCTCGAACCCATGCCGATAGAGACACTGGCCTCCTAACCCTGCCGCTGACCCGCCCTCCTCCCTTCCTCTGCTCGCAAGTGCGTGCCGGAGACAGTCCCACGCTGGAGGGTGCCGGTCGCCACGGAGGCGAGCGCGTGCACGGGCCACGGCCCAGGCCCCTCCCCTGGCCCAGGGGACGGCCCCCAGCCAGGAGCCGGCAGCGTGCATCCAGCCTCACCAGCTACCCCTCAGCGAACCAAGCAGACCCGGGAGGAAGAGGAGGTGCGTCCCGGCGCGGCCCCTGCACCCCACTCGCCCCGAGTGCACCAACGCCAGGAGTTCGGCTGCCCCTCGGCCCGGGAGGCCCCCGGACCCCGTGCCAGGCAGAGCCCGGAAGACGGAGCCCGCTGGCAGAGACCCCCCCCCCACGCCCGAGGCCCCGCTACCCAACACGGTGAGCCCCGAGGGGGGAGGGAGGGGGCGGCGATGCAATGCAGGGGCCCCGACGCCTCGCTGAAGGCGGCCCGTCGCACGGCCAGGAATGGCTCCCAGGGGAAGGGCATAGCGACCCCGCCGGGGAGAGCCCCAACGGCAGGGCCCTGGGTGAGGCCCCCGGACCGTGCACAATGCTTCGTGCCCTGAGCCCGCTGATGGCCTTACGCCCCCGGGACCCCTCTCCAGCCTGAGCCCTCGAGGAGCTTTCCTCCCCCCCCTAGAACGGGCGCCGATGCCGGGCATGGCCTGGCGCCCCTGCCTAGGGAGGCCGGGGGGGAGGAATAAAACTCACCAGTGAGCGGTCCGCGGCCGGCGACAAAAGGCGACAGAAAGCGGCTGCGAGGCGAACAGCGAGACGGGCAGCGGTCAAGAGACCCTCCCGTGGGCGGGGGCAGGCTTATGTACCCCCTTCCCTCGGCCGGAAGTGACGCGGCCCACCGACCCCTCCCCTGGTCATTGCCCAGGGAGTAAATTCCTTGCTTGTGCCTTCCTGTGGCACTAAGGCGGCCGCCCTGATGGAGGGTCCCCTACGGGGCCCCCCGGGCAGCCTTGGTATTCTAAGCCGGGCCCTGGGGAATAGGGTCCCTGGGCTAAAATTTGCTTGAGGACGGGGTCCCCGTGCCCCCTCCTCGAAATACTAGTGCTGGGTCCACTAATTGACCAGGGGAGGGGGGCTACATGCCCCCTTCCTCTTTATAATGCTCCTGCGCCCACAGGATGGGGTCCCCGGGGCTGAAATCTGTCTGCGGGGGCGCGTGCTGCCCATTCTGTTTAAGTTGGTGCCGGGCCTCGGGAGATGGGGTACTCAGGGACAAAATTAGCACGGGAAGGGGGGGTCACATGCCACCTCCCCCTTTAAAATGTTTACTGGGCCCTGGGGGGGTGAGTCCTCGGAGCCAAAATTAGATGGTGCCTGAGGATTGCAATGTGGAAATGTACCCCAGACAAAGTTTTATGAAGGTGACAAACTTCACAATTTTGTGAAGACATTGCCTGCAGAATAATCGTTTTTTACACCACTGCCTTGAAATGAAAATATTTTGTGGCCTGACACTTTTGCAGAAGGTTTTATAATAATAGCATCTAATACTTGAGCACCAATAATAAGATTTGCGCTCTTCGCGACCCATGCCACCAATTTGTCTGACATGTTTTCTCAAAATTGTTACCTCTGTGAGTTTATTTTCATACCTTTCATTTCCTGTCTCACTTGACTTATCAGTTTATTTCAACTATTTTATTAAATATAGTTTACATAGCAAAATCTGTGCCTATGAGATTCCGTCTCTTGGATTTTCAAATAATGGAAGCTGCATTATATGCCAACTTTTCTTCTCCAACCGATTTATGTCTCTTTTTTTTCCTTAGATGTTGGCCCTGTGTTGATTTTTATTGCTGTAATAGCAGATTATAAAAAAATTGTTGGTATTTAGAGCTAAGTAGTTTTACAGCATCCATTATTTAGGTGGTACAATAAAACATACGAGGGAATCGTCGCATTTCAGAGTTTATTTTTGGCGCAATAGCACTTTTTACAAAAATTCCAGGCACAGTGTGTATCTGTTAAAAAATAAATGTAACATTTCGAAGGGCACCTCGAAAAATCTGTTTTTATCTTTGAAAAAAGCTAGGGTTAAGTATCTCTCTGGGTGTGTGTGGTATAACACACATTTAATAGCATATCTTTTTTTTGTTTTGGATATTTTACGTATATTGACATCCCCACCTGACGCTAAAAGAGCAGTTATAAAAAGCTCTGAGGAAGTTAATATATATATATTTATATATATATATATATATCCTCAACTCCATTGCTTCTTTATCGTACCTCTCACAAACGGGCACGGACCACAAGATTGGTGCAGAAATTTTATTTGAATGCAGCCATTACGCGTTTCGGCTCTTGCGAGCCTTGATCACATGACAAATGCCGCAGCATCAGTTTGACCTTTTAAAGTGGCATGTGCAGGGTGTACAAAAACGCAGTCATAGACATAGAAAAAACAACAATTTACAATGTTTGTTTTCACTCAATTCATTACTTTCTTGACGCCATATTTATAAAAATCTAAAAGCATAAAAAGATTTTTTTTACTGTCTTGTAAATAAAATCAGTTCTATCAGATTTTAAATAATTATACAAGTTGATGTATATTGAACACCCATGATGTCATTATTATCGACCAATTCTTAAATGCAGCATGATGAATTTCATCTGTCCTTATAGCCTGTATGTTTTCCTATATAAACATAAACATAAAGACCGTATAAAGTACAAGTGCTAGTAACTTAATGTCATAAAGTGCATATCAGGTTTTCATCCTCTAACCTTCTAACAAAGTGCTCAAGTGCTAAAATATTGTTCTTTATTGAACTCACTATTCTTGGATAGAACCATATATGTCAAATCTTTTTTCATTCTCATTTTGTTTGTGTGTTCGGTATTGGCAGCTTATTCACTCATGTTCCTTGCTTAATATTGGTATAAATACCCGATTATCGCCATCATTGACTCATTTTGCTGTCTATATTGCATTCCATCAGATCTGACACTTTGAAGTATCAAATCTGTGGGCCAAGCATTTCTCCCGTCATACCTCAGTGTGGAATTGTCTGTACTGTGTGTGGGTGTTATTATCAATCTTACACTATTGGTATAAATATTCTTGAAACTGGATTTTGAATATGGAATATTCTATGACCGCATTGTTTAATTGTTGTTTACTAGAGGCAAGTATAGAGATCTTCTGATGTATTAAGTCCTCCTGGGTGTTTGGAATCGAAATCTAAGATGTAGCGTGTTTCCAATTTTCATAGCTTATTCTCCCTATCGCCTCCTCTTCTGCTCGGTGGCACTGCGTCAATGAGGTAGTATTTAAGATCTTGTATATTTGAATTATGGTGGTCTTTGAAATGACGCGCCACGGGGTATGTGCCGTCTTGGTTGGTTATTGCCCTCATGTGTTGGAGTATTCTTTTGTGTGCCTGAAGTTTAGTATTCTCTATGTATTGTAAACTACACGGGCACTCCAACACATAGTCAAGATTTTAGTTATTTTACGTTCTTTGTTACCAAAAGGGGTCTTAAAGGTTGTTTTGTTAAGACCTTGCTGGCAGGCTTTGCAAGTTTTACCTTTGTAGAAGCCTTTACATTGCATCAGCCAGCTTGTTTCCTCAATTACCACCAGGGTGGTTTTAACTAGGCTTTCTCTCATAGAGGGTCCCCTACTATGAGTAATTGCTACATTTTTAGGTAAAACTTGCCCAATCATTGGATCACTGAGCACCAGGGGCCAGTTGCGTTTTAATATACTCCTCAGGCTTTGCTCCTGTTTGCTGAAGCCTAGGATTATTCTGAATTCATTGGTCGATTGTTTGTCTTTTCTGGGGAAATTGCTGCCCGTTGGCCGGCCAAGGTCACCCATAGGGTTACTTTGTTTGTCCCTAAGCAGCTCTGCCCTCTCTAGTGTCATGGATTTAGTGATTGCCCCATTTATTGTTTTTAGTGAGTAGCCTCGTTCTAAAAATCTTGCTCTGCTTGCTAGTTGGGCTGCTTTGAGATCCTCACTGTTGCTACAGATTCTTCTTAGTCTTAGCATCTCCCCGTAGGGGATTCTTTCGACCAGGTGCCTAGGGTGGGCGCTATTAGCGTGTAATAATGATTTGCCTGCAGTTTCTTTGCGGTGAACCCAGGTTTCAATTTTCTCATTTAAAATAAACACTTGTACATCAAGGAAATTTACAGATTCATCGCTGATTGTGGCAGTAAAGTGAAAATGAATGTCATTGTTGCTAACCCCTTCCGTGCGCGGCAAATTCTCCCGCTGTGCGGGAGAATTAACGCGTGGGTGGGTTTTCGACGGCCCCCAGCCGTCGTGAGCACCCGCCCACTGTAACGCGTGATGGCTGGGGGCCGTCGTGAGCATGCAAGGGGTTAATCATTGTTACAAATTCTAATGCCTTATCTTTTGTGCCTCTCCAAATTATAAATAAATCATCTATAAAACAAAGCCATAACATGACATTGTCTTTCATATACATGCTGTGTGTGGTGCCGAGAACCAGCTCCTCCCACCAGCCTATGTGAAGAAATGCATAGCTGGGGGAGAAGCTGGCTCCGATGGCCACACCACGCATTTGTTGATATAGCATGTTGTTAAACATAAAAACATTATTGTTGTGACAGAAATTGACCATGTCGACCAGCATTTTACTGTGTTGTAACATTTGAGCTGGTCTGTTGTCAAACAATGTTCCATTGCTCTTAGTCCATCTCTATGATTTATGCTTGTGTATAACCACGTTACATCAAGGGCTATGAGTAAATAGTCATTTTCCAACTCAAAGTTTTTCAATTTTCTTATAAAATCACTGGTGTCCTTGATGTATGATGGCCATGATTGTACATATTCCTGCAGAAAATAGTCCACATACTGTGAAGTGTGTTCCAGTAGGCTGTCTCGTACAGAAATAATTGGTGTTCCTGGTGGCTTAGATATTTTACGTATATCGACATCCTCACCTGACGCTAAAAGATCAGTTATAAAAAGCTCTGAGGAAGTTAATATATATATATATATATATATATTCACTGAAAAAACCATAGGTTTTAGGGAAAGTTATAGTTAGTTGGACATTGCACTCGTACAAAACCCGTGAAATTCCCCGTTATAGTTAGTTCAGCTAACTATAACTTGCGCCCCACAATGCACTGCTGATGACATCACATATTACATCACTCATGACATGGTCAGTGACATCACTGATGACATCACTGATGACATCTCAAATGACATCACTGATGACATCATCCAGTGACTGTGTGTTTCTGTAAAGTTTAAATATGTTTAATATATATAGGGAAAGGCGTATTGAAGAATGAGTGGGTGTATAATTGTCTGAATGGATGATTTAGTAGGTGCGTGACTGACTCTATAAGTGAGTGATTAAACGTATCTTACTGAATGCATGGGTTAGTGACTAAACTGTGTGAATGTCTGTATCCGTCTGTCTGTTGGTGTGTAAGTGGCTGCATGGCTTTCTGAATAGCTACATGGGTGTCTACATGGGTTATTGATTGGTTGTCTGAGTATCTGTATGGGTGCCTGAGTGTTTGTGTGGGTGGGGTGTGTGTGACTCTGTGCATAGATGTGTGAGTGGGTGATTCACTGGGTGCATGGTTTCAAGAGTGCACCTGTGATGGACTGTATGGGTGGGTGAGTGTGTGTATGGGTGTGTTAGTGAGTGAATGTATATCTCAGTGGTACATGTGTGAGTAACTACATATGTGAAAGGCAGAATATATGTGTGTTGGAGTATATAAATGGCTATAAGTGAGAGTGTGTGATTGTGAGAGTGGCTGTATGGATGAGTGTGTACTTGTATCAGTGATTGTATAAGAGCGTAAGAATGTGCTAGTATTTGTATGAGTAAGTGAGCTGGTGTGTGTATAACTGTACATCTGAGCAAATGGGAGTGTGATTAATTCTTTGCATGACTGACTAGGTGTGTGAGTACCTCTATGGATGAGTGGTGGTGTGTGAGTGTCTATATAGGTGTATGAGTGCATATGATAGTCCTGTACTGAGTGACCGTAAGTATGAGTGACTGTACGGGTGAGTGAGTGGATGTGTGTGTAGACCTAAGAATCAGTGAGTGTGTATGTAGTTATTGGTGTTGGAGTGTCTTATGGTTTTGAGAATGGCAGTCTGTAATTTAGAGTGGGTGTATCAAAAGTTATATTAGGATGTGAGAAGATGCATCAAATTATCACATGGATGACGTCATCAGTGATGTCATCGGTGATGTCATTTGAGATGTCATCAGTGATGTCACTGACCATGTCATGAGTGATGTAATATGTGACGTCATCAGCAGTGCATTGCGGGGGCGCGAGTTACAGTTAGCTGAACTAACTATAACGGGGGAAATTCACGGGTTTTGTACGAGTGCAATGTCCAACTAACTATAACTTTCCCTAAAACCTATGGTTTTTTCAGTGAATTTCTAAGGTTTTTTAAATGCTAATTTCTAACTATAACGTGCCTGAAACCTATGGTTTTTTCAGTGAATTTCAATGGTTTTTTAAATGCTAATTTCTAACTATAACGTGCCTGAAACCTATGGTTTTTTCAGTGAATTTCAAAGGTTTTTCAAATGCTAACAATGCCTACAGAAGTAGGACATGTGAAGAAAGAAGAAAAAACGCACAGAAAGAAGCAAAAGAAATGTCGAAAGAAACAGAAGTCCACAAAGACGAAGAAAAATCCAGGAAGAAGCAAGACATGTGCAGAAAGAACCAACAGAGGAGCAGAAAGAGGCCTTGTTGCAAAATCATCCTGTGCCCACACCTTTTCCAGACGTGTACTGGTGGTAACTGACTCTGACTAACCAGGCCTAGAGCCAGTGCTATGGTAAAAGACACTTAGAATACAGTTAAAACACCTACATACACTAGAGAACACTATGCGTTGGGGTACCTCTGTGATTAGCATGACCTCCTCTGTAACTCCCTAGTACATAATAGGGCGTCTGCCGAATCACCCCGAAACTTTCAGGATAGGAGCGGACTGGAGCGCCCTACGAGTTTTGAAAATTTCGCGAAGATTCGTCAACCGGCGCCAAAGTTTTTTCAAATAGAATGTTGTGAATTTCCTATGGAAAATAGGTCCTAACTATAACTATCTACTGGCGACCGCCAGTAGATAATATATATATATTATCTACTATATTATCTGCCGGTCGCCAGTAGATTTTTTTTAAGCACGCCCTGTGGCGCTTTTTAAGTTGGGGAAATAATTCCCCTTTAATCCTGAGGGACCCTGGGGGCCAACTAGCCCACCAGGTACCTCCAGTGCGCGCCACAGGGCTGCGTTGCAGAGAGGTGGTCCAGGCCACGCCCCTTTTTACACCTCTGTGCAACGCAGCTCTGTGGCGCTTACTGGAGGTACCTGGTGGGCTAGTTCGACCCCAGGGACCCTTAGGATTCAAGGGGACTTTATCCCCCAACTTAAAACGGCCAGAGGGCGTGTTTGCACACATGTAACCTCAGGCCCCCCCTCCCTACACCAGTGTGCAAACGCGCCCCATGGCGCGTTTTAAGAGGTAGTTTTAATCCCCCTGCCCTATTATGTACTAGGGAGTTACAGAGGAGGTCATGCTAATCAGAGAGGTACCCCAACGCATAGTGTTCCCTAGTGTATGTAGGTGTTTTAACTGTATTCTAAGTGTCTTTTACCATAGCACTGGCTCTAGGCCTGGTTAGTCAGAGTCAGTTACCACCAGTACATGTCTGGAAAAGGTGTGGGCACAGGATGATTTTGCAACAAGGCCTCTTTCTGCTCCTCTGTTTGTTCTTTCTGCACATGTCTTGCTTCTTCCTGGATTTTTCTTCGTCTTTGTGGACTTCTGTTTCTTTCGACATTTCTTTTGCTTCTTTCTGTGCGTTTTTTCTTCTTTCTTCACATGTCCTACTTCTGTAGGCATTGTTACAAACTAGCATTTGAAAAACCTTTGAAATGCACTGAAAAACCATAGGTTTCAGGCACGTTATAGTTAGAAATTAGCATTTAAAAAACCATTGAAATTCACTGAAAAACCATAGGTTTCAGGCACGTTATAGTTAGAAATTAGCATTTAAAAACCTTAGAAATTCACTGAAAAAACCATAGGTTTTAGGGAAAGTTATAGTTAGTTGGACATTGCACTCATACAAAACCCGTGAAATTCCCCGTTATAGTTAGTTCAGCTAACTATAACTCGTGCCCCCGCAATGCACTGCTGATGACGTCACATATTACATCACTCATGACATTTTCAGTGACATCACTGATGACATCACTGATGACATCTCAAATGACATCACCGATGACATCACTGATGACATCATCCATGTGATAATTTGATGCATCTTCTCACACCCTAATATAACTTTTGATACACCCACTCTAAATTACAGACTGCCATTCTCAAAACTATAGACACTCCAACACCAATAACTACATACACACTCACTGATTCTTAGGTCTACACACACATCCACTCACTCACCCATACAGTCACTCATACTTACGGTCACTCAGTACAGGACTATCATATGCACTCATACACCTATATAGAAACTCACACACCGCCACTCATCCATAGAGGTACTCACACACCTAGTCAGTCATGCAAAGAATTAATCACACTCCCATTTACTCAGATGTACAGTTATACACACACCAGCTCACTTACTCATACAAATACTAGCACATTCTTACGCTCTTATACAATCACTGATACAAGTACACACTCATCCATACAGCCACTCTCACAATCACACACTCTCACTTATAGCCATTTATATACTCCAACACACATGTATACTGCCTTTCACATATGTAGTTACTCACACATGTACCACTGAGATATACATTCACTCACTAACACACCCATACACATACTCACCCACCCACACAGTCCATCACAGATACACTTTTGAAACCATGCACCCAGTGAATCACCCACTCACACATCTATGCACAGAGTCACACACACCCCACCCACACAAACACTCAGGCACCCATACAGATACTCAGACAACCAATCAATAACCCATGTAGACACTCATGTAGCTATTCAGAAAGCCAAGCAGCCGCTTACACACCAACAGACAGATGGATACAGACCTTCACACAGTTTAGTCACTAACCCATGCATTCAGTAAGATACATTTAATCACTCACTTATAGAGTCAGTCACGCACCTACTAAATCATCCATTCAGACAATTATACACGCACTCATTCTTCAATACGCCTTTCCCTATATATATTAAACATATTTAAATTTTACAGAAACACACAGTCACTGGATGATGTCATCAGTGATGTCATTTGAGATGTCATCAGTGATGTCATCAGTGATGTCACTGACCATGTCATGAGTGATGTAATATGTCACGTCATCAGCAGAGCATTGCGGGGGCGCGAGTTATAGTTAGCTGAACTAACTATAAGGGGGAATTTCACGGGTTTTGTACGAGTGCAATGTCCAACTAACTATAACTTTCCCTAAAACCTATGGTTTTTTCAGTGAATTTCTAAGGTTTTTTAAATGCTAATTTCTAACTATAACGTGCCTGAAACCTATGGTTTTTTCAGTGAATATATATATATATATATCCATACACGAGTAGAATAAAGCGATCACTCAGAGTAGTACTTTAATCAGACAATGGTTTATTCAGTAACGCGTTTCGCTTGCACAGCAAGCTTGTTCACACACTGTATTGTGGGTACTGTCTGCAATGCATACTGAGTATAGAGATCAACAAAGGACAACATCAGGTTAATTCACCTCTACACAAATGTGGCGTCCATCTGGTAGCTGTAAACATGTACTAACATATTTCAACTTATAATATGGTTAAATCACCTTAACATAAATGAGACATCCATTCGGTAGTGGTAAATATTAACTAACATTCTAACACACGTACCCCTCTGTTTGGACTGGCAACCTTGGTGCACATGAATGTTACTCTATTGTTATGTCGGCACCTGGGTCTCAAAAGCGCAATTCACAAGTATGTGAAACAAGTGTGCATGATTCAATCAAGCGTCAAGTTATCATTGTAGTTAATTCCGTCGCAAAATTTAACAATAGACAGAAGCCTACAGATGAATATGGTGTAATTGATGCATCTGCGCTAACAGACTGCTGTACTGCCAAAGTGGCTTGGATATCCCATGAGAACAACCTGATACTGTGGCAAGTGCCAAAACCGGATGTACTGGCCCAGGGTCGTGAAGCTGTACAATATATGCAGCAAGTGCCTGAATGCGATATGATGGGTAGTTGTATTAAAACCAACCACTGGGAATGCCCTTAAGCCCTGTCATTCCTATTACCCTCGGCCCGTGCCTGATTGTACGTAGATAAGGCTTCACAGTTAAACCAACCTCATATACTGGAGTATGTATAACCCCTCTAAACCAAAATCCACAAAGAAGAAACAAGACAAAGTGAAAAAATGTGAAGTCATCGATTTTCTCCCCATAAATCGTTGCACCCCAAAAGAGCAATTATGAAATTTAAAAAACAAGATAACAGAGAGTCTCTTATTTGTGGGGTGCTGCCCTCCACAGTAGTGATGTTGAAGAAAAGAGTAGGGGGGACGAATGTTCTATACTGGAACAGATCTTCTAAGTCGACCCCTTCCTTTTCTCCTTTGATTGAAAAAAAGAAAAAAACATGAGTTGCTCTCACAGTCGGGGTTAAGATCCTTCAAATTATATCAATAAAGTGCCTACAGATAATCATCAGTAAACTAAGAGCTAGAAGACAGAGAGAAAGAATCTGATTCCTAGGGCGCATACGGAAGAATTTACCCAAAGTTACTATTCATACAGGTGAATACTTATTTCTTTGTCCTGGTAAGCCCGTCCGGGCTTTTAGTTTGTAAATTGATTATGTGCCAGGACTCCCTCTTCCGTAAATTATGAACTCTATTCCCTCCCCTGTGACTCTGCTCGATTTGTTCTATGGCATAGTAAGTAAGGAGGGAGTTGTTTGAAAGGTGATAATCTGCAAAATGCCTAGCCACCGGATAATGGGGGTCCTTGTTGCTGATAGCTTTCATGTGTTCCAAGACCCTCTTTTTTGTGGCTAGGGTAGTGCTGCCTATGTGTCTCTATTTACACGGGCACTCCAAGATGTAGAGAGTGAATGTAGTACCACAGGTCAGAAACTGGTTGATATTTTTCTCCCCCATGGGTGTCTGGTATGATTTTTTCATAGTGCTGTTACGACAGGGCTTACAATGGCCACAGGGAAAAAATCTCTGTAGGGTGAGATGTGAATTCAGACGTTTGTTGGTGATGTCACCTTTGACTAACAGATCTTTGAGATTCCTCCCTTTCCTGTATGTTATAAGGGGTCGGCCAGGTAAGGTGTGCCCAATAGTGGGGGCACCGGATAGAACATTCCAGTACTGGTTCAGAATTTTGGAAATTTTATTAGATTCTCTGTTATAGGTGAGAATCACCCTGGTGGTGGTATCTTCCTCCGGTGTGAGTTTACATTCTAAGGTTTCCTCTCTCTTGATTTTGCTAACCTTTTCCTTTCCCTTTCCAATACCCACCTGGGGTATCCTCTTTCTTTAAACCTTATCATCATGTTTTCTTGTTCTGCCAGGAAATCCTCTTGATTGCTGCAGTTTCTCCTTGCTCTCAGCAGTTCACCAAACAGAATGCTCCATTTGAGTGTTTTGCGGTGGCTGCTGAAAGCATAGAGAAGACTGTTGCTTCCAGTGGTCTTTCTATGTAGTTTGGTATTCAATTGGTTGTTCTTAACTTCAATCATTACATCCAATAATTCAATTTGTTTTCTAATCATGGAATAAGTGAGGTTGAGGTTAAATATGTTGTTATTAAGTTTTTGATGACATTAACTGCACTCTCTTCAGACCCTTTCCATACAATGAACAGGTCATCGATGTATTTGTACCACATGATCACCCTGTTCTCCATACCTTCAGTGATGAAGTTTCTTTGAACTTTTTCCTCCTATACGCCCAAGAAAAGATTGACAAAGCTAGGGGCAAAACAAGTACCCATAGCTGTGCCAAGGACTTGCTTGTACATAGTACCATTGAACAAAAACATACTATTGAGGAGACAAAATTTCATAAGTTCTAGCAGCATCTCAGTGTGTTCAAGGTAGCAAATTCTACGGTTATTCAGGAAGTGCAGGCAACATTGTATGCCTAGCGAGTGGTCAATGATGGTATAGAGAGAATTCAGATCCATAGTTATCAGGAGGTAGTCTTCCTCCCATGTAATATTCCCTATTTTCCCTAGGAAGTCTTTGGTGTCTTCTATATAGGAGGGTAAGGTCATCACGTACTCCCGGAGGAAATAGTCAATATATTTGGAGATATGTTCGAAGACACTGCCTATAGAGGAGACAAACGGTCTCCCAGGTGGGCAGGTGGGAGTTTTGTGGACCTTGGGTAATAGGTAAAAAATAGGTGTTTTGGGATAGTCACATTTTAGGTAACAGTATTCATCCCATTGGAGGACACCATTATCTCTCCAAGTGGTGAGCATATTCCATATTTCAATGATGCTGGCCTTATACTCCTGCATGTTTTTTACCTATTACCCAAGGTCTAACGGGAGTACGTGATGACCTTACCCTCCTATATAAAAGACACCAAACACTTCCTAGGAAAAATCGGGAATATTACATGGGAGGAAGACTACCTCCTGATAACTATGGATGTGAATTCTCTCTATACCATCATTGACCACTCGCTAGGCATACAATGTTGCCTGCACTTTCTGAACAACCATAGAATTTGCTACCTTGAACACACTGAGATGCTGCTAGAACTTATGAAATTTTGTCTCCTCAATAATATGTTTTTGTTTAATGGTACTATGTACAAGCAAGTCCTTGCACAGCTATTGGTACTTGTTTTGCCCCTAGCTTTGCCAATTGTCCTTGGGAGTATGGGAGGAAGAAGTTCAAAGAAACTTCATCACTGAAGGTATGGAGAACAGGGTGATCAGGTGGTACAGATACATCGATGACCTGTTCATTGTATGGAAAGGGAGTGAAGAGAGTGCAGTTAATGTCATCAAAAAACTTAATGACAACACATTTAACCTCAACCTCACATATTCCATGAGTAGAAAACAAATTGAATTCTTGGATGTAATGATTGAAGTTAAGAACAACCAATTGAATACCAAACTACATAGAAAGACCACTGCAGGCAATAGTCTTCTCCATGCTTTCAGCAGCCACCCGAGACACTCAAATGGAGCATTCCATTTGGTGAACTGCTGAGAGCAAGGAGAAACTGCAGTAATCAAGAGGATTTCCTGGCAGAACAAGAAAACATGATGATAAGGTTTAAAGAAAGAGGATACCCCAGGTAGGTATCGGAAAGGACAAAGGAAAAGGTTAGCATAATCAAGAGAGGAAACCTTAGAATCTAAACCCACACCGGAGGAAGATACCACCACCAGGGTGATTCTCACCTATAACAGAGAATCTAATAAAATTTCCAAAATTCTGAACCAGTACTGGAATGTTCTATCCAGTGCCCCCACTATTGGGCACACCTTACCTGGCCTACCCCTTATAACATACAGGAAAGGGAAGAATCTCAAAGATCTGTTAGTCAAAAGTGACATCACCAACAAACGTCTGAATTCACATCTTGCCCTACAGGGATTTTTTCCCTGTGGCCATTGTAAGGCCTGTCGTAACAGCACTATGAAAAAATCATACCACACACCCATGGGGGAGAAAAATATCAACCAGTTTCTGACCTGTGGTACTACATTCACTCTCTACATCTTGGAGAGCCCGTGTAAATAGAGACACATAGGCAGCACTACCCTAGCCACAAAAAGGAGGGTCTTGGAACACATGAGAGCTATCAGCAACAAGGACCCCCATTATCCGGTGGCTAGGCATTTAGCAGATTATCACCTTTCGAACAACTCCCTCCTTACTTACTACACCATAGAACAAATCAAGCAGAGTCACAGGGGAGGGAATAGAGTTTTTAATTTACGGAAGAGGGAGTCCTGGCACATAATCAATTTACAAACTAAAAGCCTGGACGGGCTTAACCAGGACGAAGAAATAAGTATTCACCTGTATGATTAGTAACTTTGGGTAACTTCTTCCGTATGCCCTAGGACTTAGATTCTTTCTCTCTGGCTTCTAGCTCTTAGTTTACCGATGATTATCAGTATGCACTTTATTGATGTAATTTGAAGGATCTTATCCCAGACTGTGAGAGCAACTTATGGTTTTTTCTTTTTTTTAATCACAGGAGAAAAGGAAGGGGTCGACTTAGAGGATATGCTCCAGTATAGAACATCCGCCCCCCCCTACCCTTTTCTTCGACATCACTACGGTGGAGGGCAGCACCCCACAGATAAGAGACTCTCTGTTATCTTGTTTTTTAAATTTCATAATTACTCTTTTGGGGTGCAACGATTTATGGGGAGAAAATTGAGGACTTCACATTTTTTCACTTTGTCTTGTTTCTTCTATGTGGATTTTGGTTTAGTGGGGTTATACATACTCAAGTATTTGACGTTGGTTTAACTGTGAAGCCTTATCTACTCACAATCAGGCACGGGCCGAGGGTAATAGGAATGACAGGGCTTAAGGGCATTCCCAGTGGTTGGTTTTGATACAACTACCCATCATATCCCATTCAGGCACTTGCCGCATATATTGTACAGCTTCACGACTCCGTGCCAGTACATCCGGTTTTGGCACTTGCCACAGTACCAGGTTGTTCTCATGGGATATCCCGAGCCACTTTGGCAGTACAGCAGTCTGTTAGCGCAGATGCATAAATTGCACCATATTAATTTGTAGGCTTCTGTCTATTGTTAACTTTTGCGACGGAATTAACTACAATGATAACTTGGCGCTTGATTGAATCATGGACACTTGTTTTACATACTTGTGAATTGCGCTTTGAGACCCAGGTGCCGACATAACAATAGAGTAACACTCATGTGCACGAAGGATGCCAGTCCAACAGAGGGGTACGTGTGGTAGAATGTTAGTTAATATTTACCACTACCGAATGGATGTCTCATTTAAGTTAAGGTGATTTAAGCATATTATAAGTTGAAATATGTTAGTAAATGTTTACCGCTACAAGATGGATGCCACATTTGTGTAAAGGTGAATTAACCTGATGTTGTCTTTGGTTGATCTCTATACTCAGTATGTATTGCAGACAGTACCCACAATACAGTGTGTGAACAAGCTTGCTGTGCAAGCGAAACGTGTTACTGAATAAACCATCATCTGATGAAAAGTACTACTCTGAGTGATCGCTTTATTCTACTGCTGTATGGAGAAAACGTCTGGCGCGCTCCGCCGGCTACAGCGAGCCTCTGCCAAGGGCGAGGGGAGATGGAAGGAGCACCATCGATTTTTCATATATATATATATATATATACGTATATATATATATATATTTTTTCATGTTTCCCTGTACGCAAATATGAAATCTGCATACATACCATTGACTAATCTACCTTGTAAAAAGCTGCTTCTATATACAAAGAAGTCTGATGATTTTGAGCCCTGTAGGCTCTAGGCAAAACTACTGCATACAATCAAATTATCAGTTCCGAAATGGAGCCATACAATCAATCAAGCAGCATGTACTTTAAGAAATTGTTAAAATAAATATACGCTCATCTGTACTTTGGCATTTTTCCATAGACTCCAAATGTGAAAAACCCTCAAAACATCATGCCCTTACTTTATATTTTTCGTGTTTTTCTCATAGCATTGTACCCCACTGAGAGCGCCTTATCGAGGGAGATGCGAGCGAATAGTGCACAAAGATGGTTCACACAGTCAGCAGTGTATGCTTTATCGTTCTTGTCATGGACTGATGACACATTTCTAAACCCCTGGTTGTTGACTATCTCAGGAAATCCTTCAGTACCATATCCCGGCAGAAACTAGTATTCATTGATAGACTTGAGTCTTCATAGGGGAGAGGATGTGGCCTTACGGCTAGAGCTGCCGACTTTGGAGCTGGAGAACAGGGTGCAAACCTCGGCCTCTACTCAGCATCCTGTGATTCTGGGCAAATCACCTAATCTCCCTGTGCCTACCAAAAATTAATGTGTCCTTGTGTAACGTAACTGGTGCTCATGCAAAGAGCTCCAATACCTTCGGGTTGAGTTCGCACTATATAAATCTGAAAAACAAAAATAAGCAGAATGAGGGATAGGAAATAAGAAGAGTAGGGAAAGGAAAACTGTGGACTAGTGATCTTGGGCACTCTCTGGGATTTTCACTTTTCAGAAACATTATGAAATTCTTCGCCTACACACAAGGGTTAGTTTTGCTTTTTTCTTACCGCATTCCCTGCAGCCAGATGACCCACCTAACATGGAGCCTGGTTATGATTCACACAGAGCATTTTTTTCCCGGAGAGAAACTGCACCACCTAGTCCCCAGACACTGATTTTCAGGAAAAGCAGGCTGGTAAAATTTGGTGCAGGTCCTGGCAGGGACTGCAAGCACAAACGCAGCCAACCCCTGCATAACCCCCTCCTCAAAAATAGGAGTGCGTAAAATGCATACCCCCAACTGATCCTGCCCCTGACATACTCCCCACTCCAAATTCCTACTGAAAGGGCCTAGGCCCATTTGGTCAGTTCTGCTTCAATGTCGATCTTTCAATGATTCTTTTTAGCAGCCGGAAAGTGGAAAGGGGAGTAAAAGTTTTGTAAGCCAATTTAATACGCAGTGTAACTCAATATAGGTACACAATAACTCAGATGGACAACCAAATGAAGGTTAGTCAAGGTTTAGTACAAATTCAAAAATAGTTGGATATACACAAATCTTAGCATGAGAATATAAAAAAACAGAGGAAACAAAAGGAATCCAAATCTTCTGAAGATATTTGCTTGATGCAACATGAAAAGAACGAGGAGTTCTAGGACTATTATGCAAGAAATCAGGAAGCAAAAGTTAAGGTTTCCCTGCATCGGCACTTCATCGGTATAGAGCATTTAATTCTATCTATCCCTACTCTAACTCTAGAGGTGGCATCCCTAAATTAGCATGTAAGCAAAGACTTCGAAAGAGAAAAGGTGTCAGTGGATAGAGCCTTCCTACGAAGTCACTCCACCATAAGATGGGTGTCTGCGGCATGAAGCTACAAGCAGGAAAGGAGCAAGTTAGCACTCAGGTGCTCTCCGTCAAGAAGGCAAGGAGAAATGGGGTGTCTGCCCCTCTCTACAATGCATCAAATATTCAGAGTTGTATTCAGCAAAAGTCCCATAATGCTTTTCTCACATGTACTCTACAGTAGACTCAACCACAAAACGTTCCATGACGTTTATTCCTTACACAGCCTTCTTCAAGTACACCCTTCTACAACAGTTCCTCCTTGTTCTTCTCTCCTTCTCCTGTGTGAAAGCACCGCCCTCCACCTTATCTTCGCCAGGCCAAGCTATCTGTAACTCCTTCATTCTGCAACCTATCTAATGGAACAATACCCTTACTCTTCACTAACAAACGTTGTCCACCTGAAATGCAAACAATGGAACAAATAACAATCTACGAAACTCACATGAGAATCTAAACATTAGTTTCAGAAATGAAAACATTTCAAAATGTACTGCTGATTCAGGCCTACAACGTAGGTTAAAATAATGAATTCACCAAGTTATTTACGTTACATTTCCATAAAATCATTAGCAGGTCCAGTAGGAACAATTCTCTAAACTATATTAATACGTATATTTCAACTACATCATTAGCCTAAGAAGCATTCAAAATACAGTTAATATATCACCGTATCACATCACTAATGGGCCTATATGAGCGGGTTACTTTTGTTATATGTTTCAGCACAAACTCTATGAATCATTTAGTAAGCTTCACATTCAATTACATTGATTTCATAAGAACATGTAGCATGATTCACAGTTCCTCTAACATCTAATTTCTCTAATAACACTGAATAATATGTGAGTGCATGCTACAAGCGGTTATATTGCACTCCTAACACATCTGCCATGTAGGATACAAATTTGTGCTCTATCACTGCACAGGCCCTCTCACTCCCATTTACCACCTGCGAAGAGAAGGCGGTATATGGGAGCAGAACTGCTCCCGAATTTTGGGCAACAGTGCTGATTTGGATCCAGTAATTCCAGATTCACCTTCTTCTTCCCTATTCTGAGGAAAAAAAGCTAAGCATTGCATGGTGCAAGGGTGAAAACACCACCTGAAATGCTCGAGATAGTTGTCCGAGTACTATAAATATTCCAGATTTAGCAACGGGCCTCTTTAATTTCCTGCTGTTTTTAAAACTTTTCCAGCTTCACTGTTCATAAACCGGTATAGTTTAAAAAAATATGCAAATTTCAGCCTTTTTGCAACTTCGTCCACACTTAGACATGGGACATTGCAAAAATACATGGAACTTGACCGGTTCTAATCTAACAGTAAGTAGAGCAGAAAAGGTGCATGTTTAACTCACATAAAAATTTAGTATGTCTCCTTTAAATGAGAGATGTGCAGGAAGGGCCATTCAGAGGGAGGAGCATTGGCCGTCAAGGCACCTTCCACCAAATCCTCAGAATCTAACAGGACAAAAAGCCAGTGCGACTTGGGAGCTTGACCTCATCAGGCACCTTGCTCAAGAGAAGAGGTGGAAATATTTGGATTTTTAAACAGAAGAGAGCCTTTAGAGAAATGAGTGAACTTTGCAAAAGGTTTTTATTAAAGTGTCATTTTTATAGAGGCCAGTCATGGGTTCTCTAGTCCTGCTTTATTTGGTAAGGCCCTTCTAAGATTATCATAAAACAGACAGCAGAGTTCTAAACTGTTGGAAAGAACAGATTTATTTTTGCCAGCTCACAATGAAAGACATTACAGGAAGCACTAAACAGATTTTGTGAGAGATTTGCAGGAGGGAAAGGAATTGGCATAGATCTCATGAGGTGCAATGTAAATTCAGCTGGGAAGGATCATTTGCATAATTCCAGGATATCTCCATAAGATACATGCATATACAAAGAATCTAAAAAAAAATGTCCAAAGTGGTTATCCTAAAGTTGTGGCATTGATTTAGCTCTCTTGATCCTATGTTGGACACCACTGGCGTGGATGATGAAGTGTGCTTGTGGTATTTTCATACATTAACAAGAGTGCTCTGATTTTTACCAGTCCTTTGTGCAAGAGTTATTAGCCATGTCTGGTTCATAGAGGCCTTTGTCATCTGCATATGTGTATGTAAATATTGATTTAAAAATGTATTTTAGCATATTGGTGATGTAAGTAAATTCTAAGTTGCCCGATCAATCTAACCAGTCTAAACAGAATTACTTTAAAACAACAGAATTATTTAGCAGGGCTGCATGCATCATTGGCACTCTTTCAAAATGGTTGTAAGTTACAACCATGCATGCCTAAACCACATATGCCTTAACAAAGCGGTCTAAACTACAACTGCGTCTTTACCATGCATGCCTTTACCACGCATACCTTTACAATGAATTTTTTGTAAAGGCATGATTGCTAAGGGGATATGGATGGTAAATTGCATATTCCAGCCCACCTGTCTTACATCCTAACATCCGATACCCTAGCCATGTAAACCACCCCGCCCCAGCCCTTAAAACTATCCTGAACCCTCACCCTAAGCCCTAACACTAGGTCCCTGCCCCAAAAACTACCCTGACCCCCTCTGCCCTTTGCCTTAAAATCCTGCCCCCTACCCCGCCCCTCCAGCCCTGAGTCCTAAAACCAGCCCGTTCTGCGCTTAAACCTACCCCTTCTTCTCCCCTTTCCTGAGGCCTAAAACCCTGCCCCTGCCAAAAATGACCCCGACCCAACCCCCCTGCCCTGAGCCGTCAACTGACCCCGCCTTGCCCTTAAAACTACCCCTTCCCCTACCCCCACCCTGTGGCCTAAAACCCTGCCTCCTGCCAAAAACAACCTCGACCCCAGCCCCTCACCCTCATCCCTAAAATGGACAACCTCCCTAAAAACTGCCCCGTCCTCCCACCCTGTGCCCTAATACACGGCCACAGCCCATAAAACTACTTTGACCACCCCGCCCTGAGCCCTAAAACCGACCCCAGCCCTAAAACCTGCTACCCCAAACCCAGCCCCACTTACCTGTCTGTGTCTGGAGCTTCCTGTTCCAACACTTCCTGTTTCTCTCCCCGCCCATCTGGACAGCTAGACTGCTGTGTGCCTTAAGTACACATACGCGTGGTTAAGGAGATGCGTGGTTCAGGCAAGAGTTTTTCCGCTTGTGGTGAAAAGGCACGCATGACTCAGCCCGTGTTGTAAAGATCGTTTCCCTTTCGAAACAAGCTAATTTTCATAGGTCTGTATATCCTTATGAGGGACTGTTCTGGGCAAAGACATTTGAGTGTGAATCACAGAACAGAGCGCCAGTTTTGTATGGCTACAGTGTGTAAAGTGAATTCACGTAACCCAATATTTTTCTGAAAACGTGATTTATTTTAGACAACATAGCTCGGAAACAGAAAAAGGCAAAGCTGGCTCACTCTTTCCAAGCTGTACTGTCTGAAAACAAAGCACTACCGCAAGGAAATATCGGGTTAAATGAATTGACATTCAAAATTGCAGAGGCCTAAAATAGGCAATTGGCTCTGTGCTCAGTCAGCAAAGCTGACCATGATAGTACCCCAGCCTGGGATTTCTGGTAGTGGGGAAAGATAAGGTGTTGAAGAGCGATAGCTATGGATTTGTTTGTATCAAGCACTGCCTGTTTACCACCAATAACCTATTATACCACCAACCAAAATTGCTTTGTGATCCTCTTTATATCCAGGCAGGAGACTTACCAGAGGCAGCAGCATGTTAGTGAACTTCACGTCCCTGGAACAGAAGCTAGCAGGTCTCTAATCTGTTCTCTTTGCATGCAGTAAGATGTCTTCCTTTGCACCGTTCCTTTAAGGAGGGCATATCCATGGTCGTGTTTAGCCAGAGGGTTGCTCTAAAGCATTTTTAATGTGTCGGCCCAGGAGATGGGCAGGCAGGCCATGGAACCGTCTAGGTAAAGAAGTATGTCAAACAGAGTTCTTTGCATGCTTCCAAACACAATTTCTTGGAAATGTTGGCGTGGTCAGTCATAAATTAATCCAATACAAGAATGGTTGCCTTCCCAGATGGCTGATTCACAAACTGCATTTTGTAGTGCATTTAGTAGTAATATATTAGTACTGCTCACATACCAAAATGCTATTCAGAAAACTAAATGCGTAGGTCTCTGTCTCTACTATCTTTTATGCACAGAGATCTCCACCCTAACCTAGGGAGAACTCAGTACATGTACTTTTTTTTAGATTTCTTAAAAATTGTTTTTTTTAGTGAGATTAAAGAGACACATCTGGTGACTGGTTAACACAAGACAACTCATATACCATTACAAGTACATATGACATGTCTTAATATGTGTCCACCATTGCAGTTACATAGTTGTGCCATTCTCCAAACATTGACGCTCGGCTTTGGCGGCTGCCAGTGTTCAAAATACATAGATAATATACATACCCTCCCTTCTGTGCCACCCCTGCTTATTCCTGTTCATTCATCAATTATCTCAGTCTCAATACTACCCCCTGAGTACCTCTGTTGTGTGGATTTCAGACAGTCTGTATCCTCCCCCTGTAACTGGTGTAGCTCATGAGGCAAGGATTTCCTCTCCCTGCGGTTCATCTATTTCCTTCCCCACCAGGTATGTTTGGTAAATTCCCCAAATATTTTTGGGTTGACTTTGTTGGGGGAGTAATTCGTTATATGCCTCTGACCGTGTATTGCAATATATCATGTCACCATGCCAAGCCTCTAAGGTTGGAGCTGGGCCCCTGGCCCATCGCATCGCCACTCGGCACTTTGCCAACAACAGTCCAATGGCAATCAACCTACAATCCGCCTTGTCTACTTTCCTCTTATAAACTAATAGGGCATTAGGGGGTCCATCTTCAGTGTAGTGCCTGCTATGGTCCCTAATTCTAGTATGACCGCCCTCCAAAAGGCAAACACACTCGGGCAATACCAGGCAACATGTATAAAATCAGCCTTCCGTTCTGAACATCTGTGACATGCTGCTGTGTCCTGTAGCCCAACATCTGTATAGTCTTTCCGGGGTATAGTATACCTGGTTAATATATTTGAACTGTATAAGTCTGTGTCTCCCATTTTGTGATAAATCCCTGATCATGGTGCAACAATACTTCCAGTACTTGTCATCTATGACAGTGCCTAGTTCCCTCTACCACTCTTGTCTTGCCTTCGTCATAGATGGTCTACGGGCTTCTTATGCAAAGGCGTAGAGTTTTGTGATTAGTTTAGTGGGTACCTTTTTCCTTATCAAGGATGAGAGGGCTGGCATGTCTGGGAGTTCTAGCATGTCTTCTCCCAGGAGACCACGTAACATGAGCCTAACTCTATAATAATGAAAGTGGGCCATAAATGTTAGTGACTCCGACTTGCTCCTAAGTGTTTCCCAACTCTTCACAGCCCCATCTCTGATTAGGTCTCCCATTTTGATGATCCCTAGTGACCTAAGGGCCCTCACAACCCTTTTCTCCCTCCCGATTTTGAGCCATGAGCACCAATCCACTGACATGTGCGGGGAGTGCAGTACTGAGCCAGCCTGTTTTTCCAATAGGTTGGACCAAACATATGCCGTACTATTTGAAGAATCAAAGACACCATAGCGTCTCTTCGAGGTGGAGAATAGCATCTGGGGGAGTGTGGTGGGAGCCGCCGCATCTATTTCTATATACAGATGTGGCATGTGCTGCGGTCCATGGATCCAGTATTGTGCAAAAGAGATTTGCGCTGCTTTGTAGTATAGTCTGGCGCATTAAGGCCTCTAGTATAACTGTAGAGGGGTCTGTGTTGATTTGTATGCCTAAATATCTAACCGATTCCATTGTCCGGCGCAGTGAGAACTCAATGGGATTCGGTGTCGTAGCCGGAGTGAGAGGGAATACCATAGATTTCTCCCAATTGATGCACAGTCCCAATAAGCCTCCAAAACGCACCACCTCTTTGAGAACTGGAGAGAGATTTCTCTCTGGGTCCCAGACGTATATCAATGTATCGTCGGCATATGCTGAAATTATGAGATTGTAGTTCAGGAAGATAAACCCCTATGACCATAATATTCACGTATAGCACTCACCAATGGCTCAGCTATAAGTGCTTATAATAGGGGTGATAGGGGGCACCCCTGTCTGGTACCCCTGGAGATTTTCAACAATCACGTGACTGTGTTACCCACTCGGACTCGAGCCACTGGTTCTGTGTATAGTATTTTTAACTAGCCGCTGAAAGACCTCAACTACTCCTATGCAGTGGAGAATTGCTCGCAGGAATGCCCATACGACCGAGTTAAAGGCTTTTTTGGCGTCGAGGAAAACTGCAGCAGCCCTCACCCCTGGATCTGTTTGCTGTATTGTTCCTAAGAGGGTGCGGAGGTTAGAAGTGGTGTTGCTCCCTGAACAAAACCAGATTTCTCCGGCCGTATCACTCCTGATAATAGTGGAGCTAGCCTATTCGCTAAAATCTGAGTGAACAGTTTGGAGTCTATGTTTAACAGGGAATGGGGCCTGTATGAAGAGCATTCATTGGGAGTCTTGCCTGGCTTTAATAAGGTGATAATCATACCCTCACGCATGGAGAGAGGCATGACACCGGTTTGCACCATTTCCTCAAACAAAGTGATCAAGCGTGGTATAAGAAGATCCTGGTAAGCCTTGTAAAAAGCCACCATAAGCACATCGGTACCAGGTGCTTTACCAGCCTGCATGCTAGCGATGGCTTCCTGTATTTCATACGAGTGTAACGGTGCCATCAAGTGTTCTCTGTGCTCTGTGGTGAGCCATATCATAGCTATATGCTCCAGATAGTCGGTCATAGTCTCCTCATCTGGGGCAATTCGTGTGTGATATAGGTCCACATAATATCTGCGAAACGTATCTGCTATGCTATCTTCATCATATAACATTCACCCCTCCTCATCTAGAAGCACTGCAATTCCCGCTGCTTCTCACCTGGGACGCATGAGAGCCATCAAATTTGCCCTGGGTGCTCCCCCCCACCATATATCCTAGCCGTGGTATATTTGACCATGTGTACAACTTCACTATTGGCGATGTCGAGATATTCTACCAATTTAGCTTTAATCTCTCCCAATAAATTGCTGTCCCCTGTACGTTGGTGTCTCAATTCCAAGTCTGCTAGCTCTCTCTCCAGGAGTGAGAGTCTACCTCTCAAGGATTTCAGCACTCCTGAGTACTTGGAGATTGTGACACCTCTGATATAAACATTAAATGTTTCCCACACCGTGGTGAAACTCTCCAGCAACCCCACATTACCAGTAAAGAAGTCTTCTATTGATTGAGCTAACTCAGCCTTAAACACCGGGTCTAACAGAGAGTAAGGGAGGAATCGCCATGTGAACGCAGCTGCCCTCAGGCCCTGAAGCTCCAAATCAAGCACTGTGGGTGAGTGATCAGAGTAAGTGCATGGTAGAGGTTTGCAGCACAGGACCCCTGATGCTAAGCTCTTGGACACCAGCCAGAAGTCGATATGTGTGTGTGTGTCATGCACCGTGGAGTAATGTGTGAACCCCATGACTTGGGGATTTGGATATCTCCATATATCCACTAGATCTAATAGGTCCGCAATGTCATGAAGAGCACGTGTGGCTGCAGAGGGATGGCGGGGAGGCCCTTGGATCGATCAAGTGTGGGATTCAGTGCACAACTGAAGTCTCCTCTCCAGATTTGTGGCCGATTGCCCCACTGTAAAAGGTGTGCGCTGAGTGCATGCTAGAACTGTGGGTAATCATAATTCAGGCCGTACACCCCTACAGGCACTACTTCTAAGTGGTCTGTGCGGCAGAGGACCACCAGATACCTGCCTCCCGGATCAACACAGACCTCCTTTAACTGTATCTTGGATCTGCAATCCACCCATATAAGAACCTCACAGGCATGAGCAGTGAATCCCGCTGCACAGTGATGGCGTCACAGGCGCTGCGGGGTCAGTGTGCTGCTATTGTGCGCTAGATGCGTCTCCTGGAGAATTGCCAATTGCACTGTGTGCCTTTTGAAATAAGCCACCACCTTGCAAACTTTTCTCTGGTCATTAAGATCTCTTATATTCCATGTAAGAAATCGTATCTGTTTATTGGCCAATTGTTCCCTTACTTTATGTCTCACGTCTCCCTGCATGGTATTCTGATCTACAACTATCAGTTATGTCCAGTTGGCAATATATTTCACTTGTTTTTAGTAATATCCAACATAACAAAAACCCTAACGCTGCCCCTTCCACGCCATTAGCAGTCAAACTTAGCATGGCTGAACTTTATCCCACGCCCTCCATTCCCAGTATGCCCCATACAGAACATAATCAATACCAACAATAGATATTCAGTGGTGAACACATGGGGTGGATGTCACCCATTACAAGGCTACCTCCAGGTCCGGCTCTTGTGAAGCAGTGCAAAAATAACTTAGCCTGCATCTCCGTGAACAGGGCAAAGTGTAGGTTGTATCCTCCTTGTATGTACTCTGAATTCCTATCTGTATGTGTAGCAGCAAATAGTATAACATTTTGTCTCATTTATCCCCCTACAATTTACATGCTGTGTGAGAGTTCCCCAATGTCCTTACAGCAGTAAGTAACACTCCATGACTAACATCGGAGCCGTCTTACCTTTAATGCGGATGCGAAGTCCTTATGCTGTGTTGGCTCCCCCGCCTACCACAAACATATTATGGGTAATGTTCTCCACAGCAGATCTCACTCCATGACACACCAAACATTACCACTGTCTCAGAAGTGATACCATGAGCCTGGCCCACACCTCTCCTTGTCCTTTAATCTCCAGCAATATATCCAACTGTCTACTGCTCTTCGGAGTCCTGAATGACTTCTTTTTTGCTTGGGGTGTGTCGGGGGGATTTCCACAGAGTTCCAGTGTTCTCTCTCTGTTTGAGGAAATGGGATACCTGCCTGGGATCTGGAAATAATGCACTTTCCCTTCCACCATTACCCGTAGCTTGGCAGGGTATAACATATTGTATTCCACCTGGAGCTCGCATAGTTGCCTCTTGGCTGGCAGGAAGAATCTTTCTGTGTCTTGGACTTGTTGAAAAAAATCTGGATATAAGGATAACTCAGAGCCCTCATAGCACAGTGTTTTCAGTTCTCACACTTTGCGCAATGCTGCATCTCGGTCTCTGTAGTTTAGGAGTTGTGCTAAATTGGACGAGAGCTTGCACCGGGAAATGGTCTGGGTGCCAGAGAGCGATGAGCATGCTCCACAACAAATATCTTCGAGAAAGTGTCTTTCCCCAGAAGTGTAGTGATGAGGTTCTCCACATATTTTTCCATGTTTTCTATGTTGGTGGATTCTGCCACTGCCACTATTCGGATGTTGTTCCTTCTTGATCGCGCTTCCAGGTCCTCCGTCTTCAGTTGTATGGTGTGAAGTAGCTTATCCACCTTTTTGGCTTTTGCAGATTCCTCAGTTAGCACATCTTCCACACCTGAGATACTCTTCTCTACTGTGTCCAGCCTCTCAGTGTGCTTATCCAGGCTCTCCGGCATCTGAAGTGTGGGCGCATCAATCTTACCATCTATTTTTGTTAGGCTTCACTGCATAGCGGTTATTATTTGTTTCAGTTCCACATCCGTTGATGGGTCTGCGGCTTCTGACCCCAATTCCGCCACATTCATGTCAACCTCTCTCTGCCTCGGGGTCCTGCGGGCCTCGAACTGCAGCTTGTTCTGCAGTTTGTCTGATTTGCCAATGGCAGCTTGCTATGAGGGGGCAGCAGTTCATTTGGCTCGGTGCGCACCTTTGCGTATCACCCCTCAGGCCCAGTGTCCCGCGCTCCACGGATCCTGCATGAGGGAAAACAGCACAGTGACCCCTTGTGTATTTTGCGGCCCTCTGAATACACCTACAACACAAGGGCAGGAGTCATCAAAATCTGCCGCACGGAGGTACAGGCGGTGAAGCCAGCCGCCCAACCAATATTCCTGCACAGGCTCACAGAGCACCACTTCTTGTGACATGGTGTCCACGAGGTTGTGGAGCCCTCTAGCTCATCTGCTAGTTGGAGGCGGCTATTCGGCAATCTGTGTCCCAGCAACCTCTGGGTCAAAGCAGGCCTCCCCACCTCAGTTCATGTGCCGCAGTGTTCAGTGCACTCACGAGTCACACTCACATAACTGTCCGCTCAGTGGGACATTGGGGATTCAATCGTGTGCCCTCAATCTTTTGGCCACCCTCAGGTCCTTTGCATGCTGGCATCTCCACACCATAGGCTGCAATGCACAGCCAGGGCTTGAACGTGCTCTAGTGCAGCCATTGTCCGCCTCGCTGTGCCGCATTTCCACCCTTCCAACTCACTCCCCAGGACTATGTTCCATCCCTGGTGGGTGCCGTATGCAGGGCGGCTTCCTCCCCCATGCATGCCGCCGCCCCACAACACAGTCCGCGGTAGCAACCGAGACCACGGGCCATCCCGTCCGCCTCCCACAGAGTTGCACTCACCGGACAAGGGGAAGGCCCGGTACGGCGCCCGCTCTTTGCGGAATCCCAGGACCCCTCTGGCGGCCCGCCGGGGCCTTTGCACCCACTGTTCTGTGCTGGTGCAGTCATTATACACCTCACTCATTGCTGCCGGAGTCACGTCAGGCCGCAGTCAATACCCGGGACCCACCGCAATGGCTGGATCTTGCACGGCCTCCCACCTCGATCGGAGTCGCTATTCGGGCATCTGACAGGTATAATTCTTCAGTAGGGGGTGGTGGCTGTCAATATGCTTTAGACCACTTTTACAGGAGGATAATGCCTGATTATAGGGCAGGTTGTCGGGACCTCGTTATTCCACAGCCATCTTGGAACCAGGCAAGCTGTGCTCCCCAACTCAGTATATGTACTTAAATGTTTTAGTAGAAAATGTAGCAGGGACAGAAGTGAGAGTCTGGAATATGGGAAATACTTACAACTAAATGAGAGGGATTTAGGGAGAAGAAAGAGGGTTTACGGTAGGGGTAAGGGGAGGTTTAGGGAGAGACATGCATCTGTCTACAAAAGAGTAAGCTATTCACAAACTGCACTTCAAAATTTACCACAGCCAAAGAGGACCCAAAAGAGCAGTGATGTACTCCAACTCAGACCTGGAGTATGTTTGCACCACACATGACCAACTACTGGTACTGCAACATCCTCCAAATGAAAATAATGGAGGCAGGAACCTAAAATAATACCCCATTGCAACTAATGGTAAATGGTAAATTAAGCAAACGAAGGGGCATATTTACAAGCCCCTATTGCTACCACAACGTCACTTTCAGTGACGTTGTGATGGCGATAGGGGCCTCACCTATTTACAAGGCAGCGTTAAGCCACTTAACATGCCTTAAAGCTGCCTTGTAAATAAGGCACCCTGTCATGCTGTATTTAGCGTGAAAGGGGAGGGCAATGGGTGTTGCGGTTGGCATTCCAAGACAACACCTATTGATTTTGATGCTGCCTACTATTTACATGGGCAGCGTGAATAGGAGGCAGCACCAAAATTAATACAGGGATAACCTGGTCTTAAACAGGCGAAACGAGGAGAAATGCTTTATTTCTCCTCGTTTTTGCTGTTTCCATGTGTGCTGCTTTGTCAGCAGCACACATAGAAACAACAAATTTCCTATGATTGTTTATGTGCAGGAAGGTCCCCCTTCCTGCACTTAAACAATCATTTTGAAAAAATGGCATTTTGCAACTTCTATGGGGCCGATTCCGATTTGGGCCGGAAAACATACCGACCGACTCGGTACGGGAATATAGTCCGACCGACACGTACCGGCGCTGCCCGACCTGGGTAGTACGATGAAATGCATGTGAATCACGACCGACTCGTACGGAACACAAGCCGAACGACCGAACCGGACGGAAACAAGCTATCCGGCCGGGAAACCACGCGAATAGAACCGACCGACACGCACCAGGAATGAACCCGAACGAAACGTACCCGCGAACTCCGACCCGCGCAGTACGATGCAATGCGTGGAAAAGCAGACCGAGTCGCACAGAGCTCAAGCCGTACGACCGACACGCATACAAAAGCCAGCCGAAGGAAGCCAATACTCGGCGACCGACGCGTACGCCGCACAATAAACCTAGCAGAAACACAGCATAAACGACTCAGAGAATCTCGCACGAGACAACTGCAGCGTCCTACTCGGTCAGAAGAACGTCTCCTACATGCACAAAAAATACAAAGGAAAAAATACCAAAAAAAGGGCCAAACAAGCAATGACAAAGTCAATAAATACAGGGGAAAAAACATGGAACAAGGACACACCCCCAACTCCACCTATATAAAGGCCACAAATCCCTACCATGATCCTTTCTAAATTCAACTGACCTGCCAGCACAGAACACCATCACACAGCAACCACAGACACACTCACAGCTCATCCATCACACAAGCCACACACCATTAGCACCTCAACAAATAGCACCCTCACATACACCCAGCAAAACCTACACTCACACACCCTCACCTGCACACACACACATCAATCACCACCACCACCCATCACCATGCCCCCAAAGAAGAATCCAAAGTTCCTAGACAGTGAATTGGAAGTCCTGGTAGATGAGATCCTCAGGGTAGAGCCACAGTTGTTTGGTACATTGGTACAACAGACCCCCATGTCGCAGAAAACAAAGATGTGGGAGAGGATCATCAACAGGGTCAACGCACAATCACATGTTTGCGCACAAAGGAAGACATCCAGAACAGGTGGTATGATGTGCGCAGGACGGTCAGGGACCTACTAAAGAAGGATTACATCGTGAGTCAGCGCATCGGCAGTGGCCCTCCTGCCAAACCACTATACCTCAGGCCCTGGGAGGAGAAGGTGCGGGCCATCCTACCACCAGTGAGCGTATATGGACTATCAAACATCCCAGAGCCTGGTGAGTACACAACTAATATACACAATATTGTGTGACAATACACACACGTCACTGTCAAGGGGATAGTCAAACCATGCACCCTTAGCAAATCCACAGCAACCAAAAGATAATCACCCCAAGATTTGTCTGTCAGTCAGATAAACACAATACATGCCATCTCATAGTGATATGTAACTGTGTCATGACATGTACAAACCTAACTACAAATACAGCAAGGCAGTGGCACAAATATAACCAACAAACACAGTTAGATATTTTGCCACCACTAGACCACCACCTCACAGGGAAGCTCACTGAAAGGAAGGAATTCTGTGTAAGCTGGTGAAGTCAGTGTAGCCAATAGCATGATGGGAGTTATAGGCACAGATATTGCTCACCCTCACAATTGGCCCATCAACACCACCCTGAACCATGCTCACATCACAGGGAGTGGAAAACAACTGACAAGATGGCTGACACTGGGTACTGCTGTGGGGAGCACAAGGCCCTGCTGGGAACTGTGCAACAACCAACAGCAGGACACCACTGACTGACATCCTGAAAGCCAATTTGCACTCCCTGCAATGGAAGCACGTTCCATGGTGGGATATCTGGCTGGGTGGGAAGGAGGACTGACAGCTCTGACCATAGTTACAAGCAGCTTTTCTCACACACACCCTCAACACAAACTCCACACAACTCACCTGGGAGAATGCAATGCCTCACACTCTAATTAAATATCCCACAAAGAACCACCACCCTGGGTTATGCTGTGTGAAGCACAGGGACACTCTTGGGACTTGTAGCCAAACAAACGCCAGGACAACACTGTCAGCCATCCTGTCAGCACAGGCACACTACCCCACAGGGAAGCAGAGTCAAAAGGAAGGAAGCATGGGCATGCTGGGAAGGGGGTGTAGGCAATAGCATGATGGGAGTGGTAGTCACAGCTCAACATCCCCCACCCACATGGCCCAGCAAGCTCACACTGAAGCATGCACACATCACAGGGAGTGAAAAGCCACTTCAAAGATGTCTGACACTGGCCTCAGCTGTGGGGAGCACAAGACCCTGCTGGGAACTGTGCACCAACAAACAGCAGGACACCACTGTCAGCCATCTTGCCATTGCTGTCACACTCACACACAGTGAAGTCCACTCAAAAGGAAGGAAGTATGGGCATGCTGGGAAGGGGGTGTAGGCAATAGCATGATGGGAGTTGTAGTCACAGATATTGGTCACCCTCACAATTGGCCCATCAACACCACTCTGAACCATGCTCACATCACAGGGAGTGGAAAACAACTGACAAGATGGCTGACACTGGGTACTGCTGTGGGGAGCACAAGGCCCTGCTGGAAACTGTGCACCAACAAACAACAGGACCACACTGTCAGCCATCTTGCCATTGCTATCACACTCACACACAGTGAAGTCCACTCAAAAGGAAGGAAGTATGGGCATGCTGGGAAGGGGGTGTAGGCAATAGCATGATGGGAGTTGTAGTCACAGATATTGGTCACCCTCACAATTGGCCCATCAACACCACTCTGAACCATGCTCACATCACAGGGAGTGGAAAACAACTGACAAGATGGCTGACACTGGGTTCTGCTGTGGGGAGCACAAGGCCCTGCTGGGAACTGGGCACCAACAAACAACAGGACCACACTGTCAGCCAACTTGCCATTGCTGTCACACTCACACACAGTGAAGTCCACTCAAAAGGAAGGAAGTATGGGCATGCTGGGAAGGGGGGTGTAGGCAATAGCATGATGGGAGTTGTAGTCACAGATATTGCTCACCCTCACAATTGGCCCATCAACACCACTCTGAACCATGCTCACATCATAGGGAGTGGAAAACAACTGACAAGATGGCTGACACTGGGCACTGCTGTGGGGAGCACAAGCCCCTGCTGGGAACTGGGCACCAACCAACAGCAGGACACCACTGACTGACATCCTGAAAGCCAACTTGCACTCCCTGCAATGGAAGCACATTCCATTGTGGGATATCTGGCTGGGTGGGAAGGAGGACTGACAGCTCTGACCATAGTTACAACAAGCTTTTCTTACACACCCCCTTAACACAAACTCCACACAACTCACCTGGGAGAATGCAATGCCTCACACTCCAATTAAATATCCCACAAAGAACCACCACCCTGGGTTATGCTGTGTGAAGCACAGGGACACTCTTGGGACTTGTAGCCAAACAAACGCCAGGACAACACTGTCAGCCATCCTGTCAGCACAGGCACACTACCCCACAGGGAAGCAGAGTCAAAAGGAAGGAAGTATGGGCATGCTGGGAAGGGGGTGTAGGCAATAGCATGATGGGAGTGGTAGTCACAGCTCAACATCCCCCACCCACATGGCCCAGCAAGCTCACACTGAAGCATGCACACCTCACAGGGAGTGAAAAGCCACTTCAAAGATGTCTGACACTGGCCTCAGCTGTGGGGAGCACAAGGCCCTGCTGGGAACTGTGCAACAACCAACAGCAGGACACCACTGACTGACATCCTGAGAGTCAACCTGCACACACTGCAAGGGTGGCATGCTTCATGGTGGGATAACTGGGCTGGGGGGAGAAGGAGGTCCGGATGTCCACCAAATACCACCAATGCTGGCCATGCACACACCTCAACATTCACATTGAAAAGCTTCAGGTTGGCAGGACAATGTGCTACACCAATATCAACCTCTAACTGTGACAACTGAGGACAATGCAATGTGCAGGCCCGCATCCAGAGGTACAGTCACAACTGTCAGGTGTGTGAACCATTGATGCCCGTAGAAACATAACATACATTGTGTGTCTCTTCCAAAAACAGGTGATGATGGGGACACAGCAGCAGACGATGAGGAGTCCCTGTCCCAGGCTCCAGGGGACACTGAGCTCACTGGTGTGGAACAGCCTCTGCACTCCTCGGATGGCGAAGACCTAACTGGCCCCTCCGGTGTGAGTCATCATGCAGCACCAGCAGGACCAACATCTGCACCCCCTGCACCCACCCCTCCAACAACTGCCAACACACAGACCACCCCTGCCAACACGGACAGACCAAGGACCACCGATGACAACAGCACAGGGACCCCGGCCCAACGTGGAGCAACGGACAACGACCCCAGTAACAACCCCCAAGTGGGCCTATGGTCACCTGTGCGTGCCACCACAGGTCCCGCACATGTCGCCAGGGGTGGTGGGAGGGGTGGTAGACATAGGTCGCTGTTTGCAGAGGGGTCTGGACTGCATGATGACCCACAACTGGCACGCATTGCTGAGGCGTACCAGAATAGCACCGGAGAGGTCAGCCAGGTAGTGGGGATCCTCAAGGACATTCAACAGCAGCAGGCTGCCCATCATGCCCGCTTGGACTCACACATGTCCTGTGTGGAGACACACATGTCCCGTGTGGAGACACACATGTCTGGCATGGAGTCCAAGTGGGACACATTGGAAGAACTGACAGCGGTACATAGGGACATATTGACATGCCTCCGCCAGATTAGCACCAACATGGCCACACCTCCCTGTGTGCCCACAACTTCTGGTGCTGCAACAACTGCAACTGCCACAGGGAGGGAGGATGACTCTGGTGGAGAGTCCTCTGCACCGCAGCAGCCTGCACGTGAGGGTCCCCCCCGAAAGAAGAGGGGTCGTCCGAGAAAGGAAAACTGAGAGGCCAATGGCCATGTACATCCCCCAGGAACCCAACACCTGTTCTGGAAATTCTCCTTTGTGTGCAAACTGTTCACCCTGTCGAAAGCAACACAACTCTCCCACATGACATGGGGAGCTTAAGTTGGCCCAATGTATCAGATGACTGTGGACTTTACTCAGGACATTTCTGCTACCAAGACTTCCAACTCATCTGGGAACTTTGGATTCCAATCCCAATGTACAGCACCCACCATCCTGTGCACTATCCTCACACATGTATGGAAATAAACTCACTAATACACCATACTTGCCTCTGTTGTGATTCCAACGTGGTTTCTTTCATGGAGATGGTGATCTGCTAAATGACACTGTGCATGCTAACTGCTACAGCAAGTTCAACACCGTCATGTGAGTCATGGCGACGTGACACATATGAGGGAGACACACCACTAGGGCTACACAACACATACACACCAGGGCCATCAGACTCATCGCCTACACTGATGTTGCCAGGAAATACAGTGGAATGCACAGACACCACACTATTCACAGTCTGTGTTAACTAGCCCACAGGTGCAGTAAGCACATGTCAGTCAGATGTGTGACCACAGACAACGCACATCCCAAAGTGAAGCACAGGTTTATTACACATTTGCAACATGTTGTTTCCACTACAGATGCAAGGTAATCCTACGTGGCAGTGGCCACACAGTCAACAAGTGTAGAAGAAATAAAGTCCAGGGGTGTGTGGCACATCACCTGTAGGGAAACGACTGCTTCCACCCTGGAAGTTGAATCATGGTGTCGGGGGATCACAGTTCACCAAACAACTCTGAAAGTACCCTGTGAAGGACAGACATGACACACAGTCAAAAGCACTGAAGAACAGGACAGAACTGCAATACTCATGGCCAATACATGTCACAAGATACTCACAGAAAACCAAGTTAGCATGTCAACACTGTTGGTGAGTACAGACTACCTGTAAGGACACATCGCTGCACGCTTCCAGTCCAGGAGCACATGGCCACACTCAAACAGCACCAGAGCACCACCAACACGTATCACGCAAACTCACATCATTGGCATGACAACTCTCTGGATACTCACATTCAGCTGAAGAAGTTGGTGATGAGCTGTGTGCGGACATCACCATCATCATCATCATCATCACTGGCATCGTGGCCCAGGCCAGGATCCTCCACAGGTGGCGGATGTTGGTCATCGTCATCCAGGATGAGAGGCAAGCCCTTCCGCACTGCCAGGTTGTGTAGCATGCAGCAGACGATGACAATCTTGCACACCTTTGCTGGGGCATATGGGAGGGCCCCTCCTGTCTTGTCCAGGCAGCGGAAGCGGCTCTTCAGGAGACCAAATGTCCGCTCGATCACTCTCCTGGTCTGACCATGTGCCTCATTGTAGCGCATCTGAGCTGGTGTCACAGGGTTCCTGAGGGGTGTCAGCAACCACGGCATGTTGGGGTATCCGGAGTCACCTACAGACAGACAATTGCACATTAGCTGAGTTGGAAAAGAGGGCGGAATACAACATAGCAGAACACACACAATGGTACAAAGTCAGTACACACCGACAAGCCAGGCACGCTGGTTCTGCATCTGTGACATCATCCTCGGGATGCGACTACTCCTCATCACGTATGCATCGTGTGCCGAACCAGGGAAATGGGCACACACATGTGAGATGCTCATATCTGCAAGACATACCACCAGAGCATTGATCGAATGATAATGTTTCCTGTTCCTGTATGCCTGCTCATGTGCCTGTGGTGGTACCAAAGCCACATGTGTCCCATCAATGGAGCCAATGATATGTGGCATCCTCCCCAGGGCATAGAAGTCACTCTTGACGTCAGTGAGTTGTTGACGTTTAGGGAAATAGATGTACTGGTTCAGGCATCTCAACATTGCCTCCAAAACATCGCTTAGCACACGGCTGAACATAGTCTGTGACATCCCACCAGCAGTCGCCACAGTGTGTTGAAAGGTACCGGTGGCAAAGAAGTGTAGGGATGCCATCACCTTCACCTTGGGGGTCAGCGCTGTAGGGTACGGCCGGCCAGGTTGCAAATGTGGGGCAAGCGCACTGCCAAATCCTCAATCAGCTGCCTGGTGAAGCGGTACCGTCGGATGCTGTCACGTTCCACCATCGTTGCTAGGTCAGGGAATGGTCTATGGACAGCTGGTGCCCTGCAGTGCATAGGTGAAGAAAGAAAGATTGTCAGTCCCCCCACATATGTGCCATTCACCATACTCAATATCACATGATACATCATTACGAGACACAAGTACTTGATGTGTGTGCCGTTCTGTATGGACATATATGGCACCTACAGGGCCATCATCTAACATCTCAGTTCAACATGTGTTGACAACAGGTTCCAGGTTGTGCTATGGGAAACCATTAGACTGTGTCACAGTACCCATTTACTGCTGTCACGTTCCAAACACACACCACAGTGACATGTCTGGACAGATGCGCCACAGGCATCACAGCTCATTGACAGGTAGATTCCCAGGGAACCTGTTTTGCCACATGGACACTGGCATGACATGGCGTATCATGTACACGTCAGAAAAAAAAACATGACTCCCACAGGTAGTGGCTCCTGTTGCCTCCGCAGGACAGACATGGACGTCTGTGACACACACACGCACAACATCAAAGTCCATGCACAAACAACGTGGATGTGGAGACTGTCTCCCATTGTGCACATGGAATCAGAGACATCGGAAACACAACATGCACACAGACTGTGGAGGGCCATCACCATTGTGGCAATGGGTCACCCTGTGACGTACATAGCTTCCCACATGGGACTCTGGGGGTATGTAACATGTCATACACATACACAACCTGGAAATGTGACCATGCCACATGCTCTGAAATGAACAGTTGCACATCACAGTGGTCATGTGCACAACACACAAAGGATCCTGTCCCCATGAACACGTGCACAGCCTGGGAGTGGCTGCCCCCAAGTGCCACCCCAAAAACCACATGTTGACCCCCATACACAGAAAAGGTAATGCAGCCTTACATGCCCTAGGATACAGTGTGGACAGGCTGTGGTGTTGTAAGTGTGCCCCTGAGTCCCTGGCAAGTATATGTGGCTGGCATACGTTCACCAGTGACAAGCAAGCATGGTGACATATGCGAGTGACCTGTACAGGGACGCGTCGTACAGCAATGGACCGATCGGTGTGCACGCACTGGCCATTGAATCTGTTGTTTCCCGGAATACGCGTTGTACAGCAATGGACCGATCGGTGTGCACGCACTGGCCATTGCATCTGTTGTGAGCGGGTACGCGTTGTACAGCAATGGACCGATCGGTGTGCACGCACTGGCCATTGAATCTGTTGTTTCCCGGAATACGCGTTGTACAGCAATGGACGGATCGGTGTGCACGCACTGGCCATTGCATCTGTTGTGAGCGGGTACGCGCTGTACAGCAATGGACCGATCGGTGCGCACGCACTGGCCATTGCATCTGTTGTGAGCGGGTACGCGTTGTACAGCAATGGACCGATCGGTGTGCACGCACTGGCCATTGAATCTGTAGTGAGCGGGTACGCGTTGTACAGCAATGGACTGATCGGTGTGCACGCACTGGCCATTGCATCTGTTGTGAGCGGGTACGCGTTGTACAGCAATGGACCGATCGGTGTGCACGCACTGGCCATTCAATCTGTTGTGAGCGGGTACGCGTTGTACAGCAATGGACCGATCGGTGTGCACGCACTGGCCATTGCATCTGTTGTGAGCGGGTACGCGTTGTACAGCAATGGACCGATCGGTGTGCACGCATTGGACATTGCATTTGATGTGAGCGTGTATGCATTGTTTTTTGAAATACGCGTTGTACAGCAATGGTCCGGACGGTGCGCATGCATTGGCTAGGGCCTGGCATGGCAACGGACGCGTTTTCGAAGTTGTAACGACTCTGATGCAGTGAATTCAGTTGGCCAGCCACAACAATGTTGCAAATTCATGGGTGTCATGAAGTCTAACTTTTGAAGGATGCTGTGGGTGTGTATAAGTGGTGCAATTCCATGGATTGGCCAAATTCAGAAGATGCAAACGACTTGGACCTATCACTTTGGACACATGGGACAGTATCTGCCTCTGCAGCACACATATAATGCTGGCTGTTCCCCTGAGAGCTCACTTGCCTGCACTACATGCTCCAGGACGACATCTGCCACCAACACTGCTGCTGTCTCTGCATCCTCTGGCTACTGCAATGGCACGTACTGTGGAGAGAGCCCTACCTTCAGCCTTGAGGAGAACCAGGCCCTGCTGGACAGCCTCCTTCCACAGTACAGCAAGCTGTATGGGAAACCAGGGGAGCAGGTGAGTGTGCTGTCCACTGCCTTACTAATTGTGCATGTTGTCTGACTAGCAAGACTTACAGTGTGCACAGCACTGGCTAGCATGCTCACTGAGTAGTTCTCACCCCCAAAGTGTGTAGTTACATGCACTGAACAGGTACAGTGCAGTAACAGTGCATTCCAACAAGGTTTTACTTCCCAGACAATGATACCATGTAGTAACTGCTGGCAAACTGTTCATAGCCATCGTTGCACTGCCTGTGTACATCATATGCCCCTGTGATTGAGACATGTATATCCAACTGTGTGATGCACGTATATGTTGCATGTGTAGTAATGGCATTTTCACTTTGTCATCCTCACAGGTTGATGCCCACCAGAAGCAGGAAATCTGGCTGACCATCGCCCGGGCAGTAAGATCCGTGGGGGTCTACAAGCGCCGGATCCGCAACTGCCAGAAGAGGTGGCAGGACCTTTGGGGGTGGACCCGGAGGATCGCAAGGGTCCAGCTGAATCTGTCGCCTCCTCGCAGGAGGGGCGGACACCGGACCCTGACCCCCCACATGCTCAGGATCCTGGCGGTGGTCTTCCCTGACCTGGATGGGCAGCTGAAGGCCAGACAACAGCAAGGAGGGGGTGAGTCCATGACTGCACTGTGGACTTTGTCTGACATGCTATGTGCCCTCCTCTGGCCTGGTTAAACTTCCACAGTACATCAGTCTTGTGGTCCAGGACCCATGTCCCTCAATTGTGACATGCCCACTCCTCATCTGATACGAATATGTGTGACCCTTACAGTCAGGAAATTGTGTCACTTGGGTACTGTGTCCTTGCATTTTGCTTCGCTCAAGGTGGGGGACAGCATTTGTTCACGTGACTTTGTTGTGGGATTCATGGGTGGGTCAATTGCTTACACAATGCCTAAGTTCTGACATGTGATCTGGGTGTAACTTTGATATGTGGTTCACTTGCTGATTTGAATCACCACATGTCCCTGGGGTATTTGGCACACACCCATGCTGCGGGTGGGAACAATGTTTGGGCCTCGGGAGTATGTATATCAAGTGTGTCACACATGCTTAGCCACCTGCCTACTGTCCAGGGCTCATCCCTCTTTCAGATGGAGCAGGACAGTCATGCCTACTCCAGGGCATACAATACACTCTGTACTCCCACTCCCGTGTATCAGCTGACATGTTGTGATCAGTGAAATGTTCCCTCAGGTGTCTGCCTCTGTGTCATTGTGCTGTGGCTTCGTTGTCAGGACTACTGGGATGTTTATCGTTTAGGGCTCAGCATGCCAATTGAGATGTGACCATGAGAGATGATACTTCTGTGACTTATAGGTGTTTGATCACTTGACTGTGCACACAGGTGTATGCGACTGTGAACTTCAGGCAGCTGTTTTTCATTCACAGCAGACTGTGAGGTGCTCAGGTTCATAGAGTTGTGTTTCATGTCTCCCATATGTCCAATTGGCATGACGTGGACAAATAAGAGTACAGATGATGTGGTTTGTGGGGGATGGACATGTGCACTTGTCAGCTACATAACTTGCATTCCCCATTACCTAGGATTGTGACACAGTGCAGACTGTTGTTGGCTGGCTGCCATGCCCATGTGACTGGAGACAGTGATGTATGACTTTGCAGGCATGCCTGTGCCATGGCATTTAACTTCCTAAGAGTGATCCTGCAGGGGAGTGACATGTGCAACATGCACCCCATTGTGGAATTGACTATCCGGACATGGGTGCATCATGGTGTCTGGTGCTGGTATGCATCACATGCATTTCTAATTAGACTCTGGCCATCCCTTTATCCGGACACCTGTACTAACTCAGTGGCAAGAGATGTGATGTGTGCATGTTCACATACTTCACCGTGTTCTCTGCAATGTCCAACAACTGTGTACGTGGTGCATGTGTCCACACTGGGGTATTACCATCCAACAGGCACCAGACAGATGGGTGCAGGGGCAGGAGGGGTGTGAGTGCCATGGTTGACCATCATACTGACTATTGGCTTCTCCTAATCTGTGTGAGGACTTTTGGCAATGTTCAACTGAGGATGCCAGGGCTTGCTCTGTAATGTGCTGTACTTACTGTGGTGTGTGCGGTCAGTGCAGGTGACTGATGTTTGTCTGTTTCCCTAATTGTTTGCAGATACATCCACGGCCACAGGCGGGGACAGCTCCACGGACCAGGAGGAGCTGCAGAGCCAGACTGGGTCAGCAGCCGATGAGTGGTCGGAGGGACCCAGTGGCACGGAGGGCGAGGGGAGCCACACCGAGGAGTCCTCAGCACCATCCACCTCAGCTGAGGACCACAGCAGCTCAGAGGATGACTCCCTTGTGGAGGCGGGTGTCAGCAGCCACCACACCCCAGCTAGTATGTCTGGCCCCGCCACCACCACCACCACCGCCCTCCCATTGGCTCCCATTCCAGAGGTCCGTGGAGGCTCCCGTGTTCGGGAGCGTGTCTCCTTCGTGCCAGGCACCGCACCCCCTGCCCCTGTGTCCCCTGCTACCCTGAGTGAGGAGTCTGTGTACCTACTTTGGCAGCTCCATGTAGGGCAGACAGCAATGCTGAGTGTCCTCCATGCACACACCACTCTGTTGACACAGCTGGTGTCGTTCATGGAGGGCATCTCGACGGGCATGTCTGCCCTACAGAGGAGCAATAGGACCATGGACTCCTCCCTGACGGCAGCAGTGTCCCTCCTCCAACAGTCCATCACCCCTCCTACCTCTGCCCCATCCACACTTCCTGGCACCCTACCTGTCCCAAGCACATGCACACCTGCACAATCACCCAAACACACAGACACGAGCAGCACAGAAACACCAAAACAAGGGCAAAACGTGCACACAAGCATCCTCAGGAGACTGATACCACACCCACAGGGGATGGGGAACAGACACACACACAGGCATCCACAGTCACTCCGCAGTCCTCAAAATCCTCTCCCTCCAAGACCCCTTCCATTGCCTCACCTGCAACCCCACCTACAAAGCAGCTCTTCCTCTGTGACCTCGGCCTCTTCCCCTCCGATCCCGCTGATCCAGCATACAGGGGGAAGAGGAAGTCCACCCACACAGAGGGAGTGCCCCTCGCCCCCAAACACCCTCCCCCAGGCGCAGACAGACTGAGGCCCCCACCCGCAAGTCCCCCCGGGCCCGGAAGAGCAAGACCCCGCCACCGCCCTGCAGGTCAACCACACAGTCTCCTTCCTCCATCCCTCAGGCACCCACAACACAGGTTCCCCCACCACACCCTGCCCCAGGTTCCCCCACCCACAGATACACCATCCCCAAAATGATGCGGCCTTCTCCCCCTACCACTTGCTCTTCCAGCCCCACACCCCCGCTGCACATGTTTGTGCCACTGGTGTGGAGACCGTGTCCTCCCCTCTGTCCTGCCCACCTTACCTGAACCCCATTCTACTCCCCAGAGATGGGCACTGCAGTGGAGTCCACTACCACCCCGTCTGACTTGGGCACTGCAGTGGGGAACCTGTCCACTCCATCTGGCCAGCCCACTGGAGTTGTGCCGGCACCCACACCATCTGACTCATGCCCCCAGTTGTGCCGGCACACACCATGTCAGACACCTCCACTGCAGTTGTCAGTGACTCTCCACCACCAGCCACCCATTCCCTGCCTCCTTCTGGTGAGCCCTGATCCTGTCCCTGCGGTGCCTGGCCTGACCCCCGTATGCCCCTCCGAGGGGAGTGTCCCTGGTTAGTAGCAGTGCAGAAAAGCAAAGGGTGACATCTGCCACTGTCACCCTGTTTGGACTTTCGTCATGGACTGGCTATTTGCCTTTGGGTTTTGTCTGGACTTTCTATTTTGAAAGAACATATGCTGAATAAAGCTCCTTTCAGTTCTCCAGTGGTTTTGCTTCAGATGTACATGATGTTGAGGATGCTAAACATGCCCTTGCTGCAGTGATGGTGATTTTTGCTATCAGGTAAATGAAGTGTTACTGTGCAGGACCCCATGTGGTCCAGGGTGAATGTGTCCTATCCTGGTGTGTAGCCATGTCATCCTTTGCAGCAATATGAGGGTGTCATGTTTTTCATACTTACCAATGGGATTCCCTACATGTTTTTGCAATATCACATCTGTGGCTTACACCCCTGCACATCTGTTGTGCTTGCCATTGTTCAATTTGTCTATTTCCCTGACCGTGTGACCATCTCCACTGGACATGCAAGTTTGGGCATCAATGGGGAAGGACTCATCTGTGGTATCAGTGCAACTTGCTATACATGTGTATTTGATCGGTGCAGATGATTTCGGTGACACTGCCATGACCAGGCTGATGTGATGAGAGCCTTCATTTTGTGCTAATTGTTGACTGAGTGACCAAGTGTTCTGCTGACATGATTGAGCCCTGCAGAGACAACGTATGGCACAGCTTTCCGTACACAGGAGTGGAGTCCCCTCATGGCAGTGTGTAATTCCGTGACATTGCCTGAGCCCAAGGTGTGTGTTGTGTGAGCATGTCTGTGTGTGTTCACTTCCATTTTGCTACGCAGGCTGGGGTCCCTAGTGATGTTCCTGTTTGTGATGCTTGCTGAGTTGAGCAATGTTCCCCCCAAATCTTCACCCTGGGTTCTCTGTGATGTGGGTGCATGGCACATTACTGGTGATCAGGGTGTCATCCATAGGTGTGTTTGCTGTCAGGGCTGAGTTTGTGGGCAAACGCAGATGAGACACAGTCAGGATTCCCCTTGGCACTTGTTGGTTTCACGTCATGTAATTTATAGTTTGTGTTAGCTTTCAGTGATTGTGACACGTTGTGTGTGTGACTGCTGCCACTCCTCAGGGTCAGAGCTGCAATGTTGGAAGTTGTCTATGTGTGTTCTTTGTGGGTGACCTTGGCTTCTTCATTGGTGTGTGACTGTGGCCGGGATCCCATTGGTTGGTGTGGATTTGACGTCATGCCCATGTACAGCGTACTGTGCAGTGTGTCAGACATTCACAAGTCTTGTTAACTGGCCATGTGTGATGGGTATCTCCACCTTAGTTCCCCCCACCACCCCTGGGATTGTCATGGGTGCATGTGCAATGTCACCAGTCCATGTGAGCTTCACTGCTGCACATTGGTGGAGGTCAAAGTGTGTAGTGTTGAGTGTGTGCAAATGAGAGTTGTTGCACGGCTAGACCCCTACCTCCATGTTGGCCTTGGCTGACAGGCCGTGCTGATTGATTTGTGCTTGTGTAGGTGTGATGGTAGTTACTTGCTCAGGACACATGACTGTGGTTCACAGTGTGTACGACATCTACCTTTGTCATCACAGTGGGATTATCATGCAGGCCAGTGTCACCACAATGTGGGCTCCCTGGGGGTAGTGCTGTGGTGTGTCTGTCTCTTGCTGTGTTAGTTGCTGTTCCTACAAGCTTGTGTGACATTTGTAATTTGGGCTCCCTCTCATCTAACAATGCCTGATTGCCCACATAGGGGAATCCAATCCATGAGTTACTTTTGTGTGGCACTGTATTGACATCTGTGTAATAGGGATTCAGGCCTCCTCATGTGTTGTGTGGTTGCCTGGGGACACTGGCACACCCCCCATTCACCTGTTGTGTTTGATATGCAGTGTGAGTCTGCCTGTTTGTGTTTGTGCATTTGCACCACTGCATTGGCATTTCTTTAGTGTGCCATTGGCTGTGTGTTGTTTGGTGGGTTTCCCCTGCTGTCCCTGGGACTCCTAGGTCATCAGTCAGCACAATGATCATGGTTTGTATGTCCTATTGCTGCCATGGAATGGTATTTGTTCACCTGACATCTACAGTCTCCACAGGATATCTACATTTGTGTGTCCATTGGTGCAGATATGTGGGTCTGCATTATGATGGTCACTTCTGTCATTGTGTTATTCGTGAATGTTGACAATGTGAGCCCCCATGGGTGATGTTTGTCTGCACATGGCCAAAGCGATGTTTCATTGGCACTGCACTGTTTGCCTCACCCAATCTATATTGCTATGGGACACAAGCACTACTATGCCACTGATGTGTTTGTTGTTGTGTGACCAGGAATCATCCATGCAGTTTGGCATTTGCAGCTTTTCCCATGACAACACTTACATTTTGGTCACTGTGGTGATGGGGCTTTAGACCCCATTGCCACGATGTTCAAAATGTGCTTCAGTTATGGACCCCACACTTGCCTTTTGGTCACTGTGGTGATGGGGCTTTAGACCCCATTGCCACAATGTTCAAAATGTGCTTCAGCTATGGACCCCACACTTGCCTTTTGGTCACTGTGGTGATGGGGCTTTAGACCCCATTGCCACACTGTTCGAAATGTGCATCAGCTATGGACCCCACACTTACATTTTGGTCACTGTGGTGATGGGGCTTTAGACCCCATTGCCACACTGTTCAAAATGTGCTTCAGCTATGGACCCCACACTTACCTTTTGGTCACTGTGATGATGGGGTGTTAGACCCCATTGCCACACTGTTCAAAATGTGCTTCAGCTATGGACCCCACACTTACCTTTTGGTCAGTGTGATGATGGGGGTTTAGACCCCATTCCCACAGTGGTCATGGTCTGCTTGCATTGTGGAGGCCACACACATTTATGTGTGACAGATGTGATAGGGGGTCACATTGTATATTCAATGTCATGTTCAGTGTTGTAGGCATTTGACACAGACTACACACACTTGTCATGGATGTATTTTTCAGACATTCCTTATGTTGGAGTATGCTGGTTGTGTCATGCATTACCCGTCCTATGAGTAGGGGTTGTGTGGGTGGTAGGCATCCAGGCCCCCATGAGTAGGGGTGGTGGTGGTGGTAGGCATCCATCCCCCTATGAGTGGGGATGGTATTAGTGGCAGGCATCCATCCCCCTATGAGTGGGGATGGTATTAGTGGCAGGCATCCACCCCCCTATGAGTGGGGAGGGTAGTAGTGACAGGCATCCAGGCCCCCCTGAGTAGGGGTGGTGGTAGTGGTAGGCATCCATCCCCCTATGAGTGGGGATGGTAGTAGTGGCAGGCATCCATCCCCCTATGAGTGGGGATGGTATTAGTGGTAGGCATCCATCCCCCTATGGGTGGGGAGGGTAGTAGTGACAAGAATCCATCCACCTATGATTGGGGATGGTAGTAGTGGCAGGCATCCATCCCCCTATGAGTGGGGATGGTAGTAGTGGCAGGCATCCAGGCCCCCCTGAGTAGGGGTGGTGGTAGTGGCAGGCATCCATCCCCCTATGAGTGGGGAGGGTAGTAGTGACAGGCATCCAGGCCCCCATGAGTAGGGGTGGTGGTAGTGGCAGGCATCTATCCCCCTATGAGTGGGGATGGTAGTAGTGGCAGGCATCCATCCCCTATGAGTGGGGATGGTAGTAGTGGCAGGCATCCATCCCCCTTTGAGTGGGGATGGTATTAGTGGTAGGCATCCATCCCCCTATGGGTGGGGAGGGTAGTAGTGACAGGCATCCAGGCCCCCCTGAGTAGGGGTGGTGGTAGTGGCAGGCATCCATCCCCCTATGAGTGGGGAGGGTAGTAGTGACAGGCATCCAGGCCCCCATGAGTAGGGGTGGTGGTAGTGGCAGGCATCCATCCCCCTATGAGTGGGGATGGTAGTAGTGGCAGGCATCCATCCCCCTATGAGTGGGGATGGTATTAGTGGTAGGCATCCATCCCCCTATGGGTGGGGAGGGTAGTAGTGACATGCATCCAGGCCCCCCTGAGTAGGGGTGGTGGTAGCGGCAGGCATCCATCCCCCTATGAGTGGGGAGGGTAGTAGTGACAGGCATCCAGGCCCCCATGAGTAGGGGTGGTGGTAGTGGTAGACATCCAGGCCCCCCTGAGTAGGGGTGGTGGTAGTGGCAGGCATCCATCCCCCTATGAGTGGGGATGGTATTAGTGGCAGGCATCCATCCCCTATGGGTGGGGAGGGTAGTAGTGACAGGCATCCAGGCCCCCTGAGTAGGGGTGGTGGTAGTGGTAGGCATCCATCCCCCTATGAGTGGGGATGGTAGTAGTGGCAGGCATCCATCCCCCTATGAGTGGGGATGGTAGTAGTGGCAGGCATCCAGGCCCCCTGAGTAGGGGTGGTGGTAGTGGCAGGCATCCATCCCCCTATGAGTGGGGATGGTAGTAGTGGCAGGCATCTATCCCCTATGAGTGGGGATGGTAGTAGTGGCAGGCATCCATCCCCCTATGAGTGGGGATGGTATTAGTGGTAGGCATCCATCCCCTATGGGTGGGAGGGTAGTAGTGACAGGCATCCAGGCCCCCTGAGTAGGGGTGGTGGTAGTGGTAGGCATCCATCCCCCTATGAGTGGGGATGGTAGTAGTGGCAGGCATCCATCCCCCTATGAGTGGGGAGGGTAGAAGTGACAGGTATCCAGGCCCCCCTGAGTAGGGGTGGTGGTAGTGGTAGGCATCCCTCCCCCTATGAGTGGGGATGATAGTAGTGGCAGGCATCCATCCCCCTATGAGTGGGGATGGTAGTAGTGGCAGGCATCCAGGCCCCCCTGAGAAGGGGTGGTGGTAGTGGCAGGCATCCAGGCCCCCATGAGTAGGGGTGGTGGTAGTGGCAGGCATCCAGGCCCCCATGAGTAGGGGTGGTGTTAGTGGTGGGCATCCATCCCCCTATGAGTGGGGATGGTAGTAGTGACAGGCATCCAGGCCCCCATGAGTGGGGGTGGTGGTAGTGGTAGGCATCCATCCCCCTATGAGTGGGGATGGTAGTAGTGACAGACATCCAGGCCCCCTGAGTAGGGGTGGTGTTAGTGGTAGGCATCCATCCCCCGATGAGTGGGGATGGTAGTAGTGACAGGCATCCAGGCCCCCTGAGTGGGGATGGTAGTAGTGGTAGGCATCCATCACCCTATGGGTGTGTATGGCATTGGTGATAGCCATCCCGCCCCTATGGTTCTGCCGTTGCTAGTGTACGTCATTTGTGCATCCCTATGTGTGTGTGACATATTTCGGGTACGTGTCGTTTGTTTGTGTTGTGGGTGTTTGACTTACCGTCTGCGCCGTACGCATCCGTACCGGTCCCGGTAATAGATGTAGAGTATTGGTAGGACCTGCGCGATGGGATTCATGGTTGGGTCGTGTCGTTCGGGTTTCTCGTGGCTTCGACTCTTACTCGTCGCTGGCTTGTCCGTCTCGTCGCAGTGGATCGTCTTGTGGCGCGAATCGGAGCTTATGTACAGCTCTCCCGGATGCTCTGACGTGCCGGACGTAGCGACGGGTTCGGCACGTACGGAAGGCGCATCGTACTAGTCCGGCCGGAAGGTGCTGTGTATTTGCTTCCGTGCGACTCGAATTGGCGTTTACGGATCCGACTCGGGCGGGGAACAGGAGCTGGAATTGGTGAGTACGGCTCGCTCAGAATCTGGGCTATTATGCGCATCGTACTTGTTCGTTCGGACGAGTGTTCGAATCGGTCGGGAAACACGCGTTCGGCTTGTATTTTTTCCGGACGAATACTGTTAGGTGCGTTTCCGGCCGAGATCGGAATCGACCCCTAAGTGTCCTGCATTAAGCAGCACACATAGAAGTTACAAAACGGCATTTAAAGATTGTTTATGTGCAGGAAGGGGGGCCTTCCTACACATAAACAATCTTCCCTTCAACACGGACACCTTTGCACTATAGTGCAAGGGTGTCTGCGTTGGCACTAGGCAGCTAAAGTTAGCACCAGCGCCGGAGGAAACACAGGGCTGCACCATATTCTAGTAAATATGTTGCAGCCCTGCATTTCTAAAGTGACAAAGCGTGTTGTTACATATATATTTATTACACATCGGCTGGCTGGTGGGAGGAGCGGGTTCTCATGGTAGACCATGGGGAATATTGGGGCAAACATGTTATCTGTTGGCTTCGTTATATATATGACTTGTTCATCATATGGAAAGGGACCTCAGATACTGCAGAACAATTTGTGGAAAGTATTAATGCCAATTCTATGAATTTACAATTTACAGCACATATAAACAAGCACAAAATTGATTTTCTAGATGTGCAAGTATACATAGAGAATAACAGTATTAAGTCTCAACTATATAGGAAAATATAAGGGACATTATAGTTAGGAAATAGAATTAAAAAAACCTTCGTAATTCATTGAAAAAAACAAAGGTTACAGAGACGTTATAATTAGGTGCAGGTTTTACGCACACAAAACCATAGAAATTCAGCAGTTGTAGTTACCTGAACTCTCTGCTGTACATCTTTCACCTGTGTCATTTTCTTTATTTAAGAAAATTGAAATGGTATTTTATGAATTATATTGAAGTTTACTTTGCTGGATGATGTCATAAGTGATGCCATTTGAGATGTTATAAGTGATGACACTGACCATATCTTGAGTGATGTAATCTGTGAGGTCAAAAGCAGCGATTGCGAGGGGCATAACTTTGAGTTCGCTCAGGTTACTATAACTGCTGAATTTCTATGTTTTTTGTGCACAAATATACATATATATAACCTACTGGCGGTCGCCAGTAGGTAGTTATAAATAGGACCCCGTTTCCATAGGAAAAGAATTTATTATTTTGAAAAATAACTTTGGTGCCATTTTGATTAATCCTTGCAATGTTTTCAGAACTTGTTTCTCCCTCACTTGTGCTCCTGTGTTGAAAGTTTCAGGGTGATCCATCAAGCGGGGGCTGAGAAACAGTGGGGTGCCTAAATTCAATTTACCATTGAGATTTTGAACATGACTACAGCCCAAACCTCTGAATGGAATTACATCAAATTAGGCAGAAAGCTAGCTCGTGGTCTAGAAAACATGCCTTTTGTTATTTGGTGTATATCTGTTTGGTAGGTTTACAGATATTAACTGAAAACCAAATTTGAATATCTAGGGACACAGACCCTCTACGGATCCACCCGCTGTGAATCCGCTGCTCAATGCACCAAAGCAAGGTCCTGATTGACTAGCCCCGGGACTGAAATGTTGCTTGCAAACTAATCGAAGGGGTCAGGTAACAGCTTTCCTGACCCCTTGTGTATGTTATAAATGAGGCGAAAACGACAAAAATTCCCTATTCTCCTCCAATCTTCCCCCAAAAAATTAATCCATCGGTAGAATTGCCTCTTATTCCAGAAAACGTTTGCCAACAATATATTGTTATTACAATTTATAATCAATACACAAATACTTTGGACATGAAAAATAATCCACTTTGTTGTTGATATTGCTGAACCAACACACTTATTTAGCCAAAGCGACTGATCACTATATGTACATAGCCAATTCCTTTCTGAAAAGAAGGAAAAGGAGGAAAATCTTTTACTTATATTTGTGTTATCTTTATTAAAAACCCAGCTGGTTTAAGTTAAAAACATATACATGAACACATTAAAAATACATATTATCATCAATATCACATTTGTATCAGGTATCAAACAAACAATTTCATAATACATAACATTTTAATATTCAAAATTTAAAAACCAATGGGCAAATGTCGACACAGCGTTTCGGTGAAAGTTGTACAATCACGTCACCTTCTTCAGGACAGTTTAGGTACGTTCGCAATTAATCACTAAAGATAAACACAAACATTCTTTTAATGTTTCAATCGCAATGCAAAACAGAAGAGTTTCCTATTCTTAGTCACAAATCCATTTACTATTCTTATTTTTCAATGCATATATTTTCTGGAATAAGAGACAATTCTACCGATGGATTAATTTTTTAGCTGAAGATTGGAGGAGAATAGGGAATTTTTGTTATTTGCAGTTATATATCCTGTCCCTCTTCTCGTTATTGGGTATGGCTCCCTGTGGTGTTTTATATAAATGAGGTGAAAGCATGTTTAATGGGCAGTAAGATGCCTGAAAATGTTTTTTTGGTCACTCGCAAGATTCATGGAGCTGTCACAGGGCTCAGCGTGGCCCGTGTGTAAATCTGTTGAATCTCACAGCGAAGTTACACGGGGTGTGCTGTGCATTGTGGTGGATCCACAGATTCCTAAAATAACCCAAACAAATTGGGATTCTTCACAGGAAACATGGAAAGGGTTAAAGAAACACTGACCCTTCAGAAGAGGTACAACAAAAAACAAAGATGAAAGGAAGCCTGTGATTTGTTAACTAGAGCAGCATAAGTAAGAGCACATGGTGAGGCGTAGCCATGTTACCTGCTTTTCTACTGAGAGAAGGTGGCTTGCAAGAGTTCTGACTGAAGATTTGAATGAAAACATATGTTACATAGAAATAAAATGGAGAAAACTGCAAAGAGCTTTTACAGGTATGTTAATTAGGTTGTAGAATATAAAATTATATTTGGAAAAGAAATAGTGAGTTTATGTAAGGTAAAAGAATATGTGTAGCTTCTAGACAGCCTACTAGAAGGGAAAATAGAAGGGTGCTTAGGTGAGAATATTAACTAAAACTACAGTTAGCAGAAAAGGAGAAAGAGGAATTGCTATACTGTATGAATGAATGCATTTGAAATTAAAGGTGGGTGGGTGCTTATAGTATGTAATTTAATTGTATGTAATTTGCACATGCTCACACACTCAGGGAATACCCAGTTACACTCTCACAAAAGCAGTTAAGTGCCCATTACTCATATGGGCAGACAGTGTCTGCCACACTCACTCACACACCCATAAGACCCATAAGACCATTCACACTCCCATTTACTTATGTGTACATCCAATTGCCCTTAGAGCCTGGGGGATAGCTGCAAAATGCAACCTGTACCACAAGAAGTCTTTGAAGAGGACCACTTTCAGCACTCTTGAAAAGGAAGAACCCTGATTGTAGTTGATCTCAGATTCACGACCCCAAAGAGTAATGAGTTTCAGAAGGAGGGATAAGAGTGCAGAAATGATTGGACAAAGTCTCCAGAGGAGAGAGGGGATCCCCCAGAGAGAGAATTCTCTATTGGATACGGTGCAGGAAGTACTACCACCTCCCAAACCCAGTCCCCTGAGGACAAAATGCGTTGACTGTGTTTGTTGCATTGCATGATTAGCAGGATTGGAAAATAAAGAAAATGAAGATTTACTTTCATCTAAGAAAGCAAGCAACTAGTGATGTCTTGTTCTATATGATACAATACTGAGATTAGGTTTGTTGAGTTAACGTGTGTTTCCTCCATTTGGTATTGGAAGTCCGTTTTTTATATAGCGCAGCTACTCACCCTTACGGGTCTCAAGGCGCTGGGGGCCGTTGTGGAAATTAAGTGAGCTATTGCCCAGAGTCACCTGGTGCTGAGCTGAGCTGCAGCCAGAGCCGGGGATCGAACCGTGAACCCTGAGCTCCGAAGTCAGCTGCCCTGGCCGCTGCACCACACCTTTCCACTATTAGTATTAAGAACACCATATTAGAATTGGGCTTTATCTTTCATTAAATGAAATGTTAAGGAGTGCTGCTCCCACCAATAGTTTTTCGTTTTCATGATTGTTCGGGTCTTTCTAGGATGGTTGGCCCAGAGAGAGACCACACTAGTGATGTTTGGAACTACACCTAGGGGGTCATTATGATAGTGGGCGGATTGCCACTGCCCGTATGGCGGTGGCAATCCGCCCGCTATTTTCCACCGCCCGCTTAACATTTCCTCACCGCCATATTACGATGGCGGTGGGGACCCAGGTGGACGGAAAGACCGTCCTCCAGTTTTCCACCGGTAGGCAATCCGCCCGATTGCCTACCGTGCGGAAAAGGCCTGCAATATGGTGGTGGTGCCTTGCAGGCACCGCCATCCATATTACGATGGGCGGCGGTGCAGGGCTTTCCATGGCGGTGACTCCGCCATGGAAAGCCAGGTGGATTCCACTTTTGGGGGCCCATTGCGGGCCCCCAAGATGTTGGGGGGTGAGGGGTGCACATGGGGGGTACCTATGGTACCCCCCTGCATTGTCATGGACATGGTGGCAGGCACCTCGCGGTGAGCACCGCCCGCCATAATGCTGGGAATGGAGGATGCTACCGTCACGGTGGCATCCTAATCGCCGGTGCAGGACCACCGCACCACTGGCGGCCGGTCCCAGCACCGCTAGGGTGGCGGGCGGATGAAAGTCCGCCAGCCATCCTAATAGGCCCCCTAGTGCTGGATTGTATGCCACAACCGTTCTGGTTCTGTAAATAAACATCCCCAATAACCTCTTTTGAATATAGTAGATGGATACTGTAATGCTCATATATTTTTTCAGATCTACTTCTATCCACTTTTTCAAACTGTCCACTTGAAGGCAACATTTCTTCCTCAACGCAATTTCCATGTTAGACAACATCTACATATTTATAGTACACGTCATTGTCTTTAAGATATAATGTAGGTTTCTTCACCTTATTTACATCTACTAGTTCTTGCCAAATCTTTTTGTTTTTCATGGGCACACCATTCACTGGAATAACAAGCAGTTCTTCCAAATCTCTTTCTACTCCCACAGTTTCAATATTGCGTTTAACATCTAAAGGTAAATACACAATTTTACCTTTAAGCCCTTTCTGATGCTCAGTGGATGATACCTTTGATGTTAGAGTTTGCTTCTCTCAGAAAGTAATGTAAGTGTTTCTATGGATATTCTGCACAACTCAGGGTTTGAAACCAAGTTGGTGTTCCTAAATTTCACAACATGCACTTAAGCTCAACATGACAATGATAGCAGTACTCATTTGTCCCAATATTTGCAGAAGTAAAGTAAATAGACAGCAGCACTGCAAGTACATGGGTAGGGTCCTACTGTTTCAATGTATTCCTGGCAAATACGACAAATACTACTGCATTCCCATTTATACACAGGATCATGTCTTCTCCTTCCTTGTACCTCTTCACCTGTCTCTTCTTCTACATTTAAAGGAACCATCTCTTCTTTTGCAATGGGACTGCTGTCTTTTATTTCATAACATCGGCCAGTTGTTTCAACTGCATACACTAATTCATTGTCTTGTAAGTCACTTTCTAAATTAAAGAAAGGCTAAGAAGTAGACATACGCTTCCGTTCTCCTTTGAAAACTTTGCAAAAGTTACTTTTATTAATAAGCTTTTCTTGAGGGTTTTTTTTCTTCATAAACAACACTGTTTTATTAAGTGTTTTCATTCTGTTTAGTATTAGAACAAATAGTTTGCACTTCAGAGGAAACACTTTATCAATCACACTCTCAATATATTATTTTTCTTTGAGTGCTGCTTTTCTCATTCTAGTGTCCCACATTTTTCATACCAAATTCTGTATTACTCTATTTCTGAACATTCTTATTGTGTTTCTTTAAATTGTTTTTGCCTCCTTCTCAATTTGCGTTTCTTTTTTATAACATTTTGTATTTTTAATCTGACCTACTCCTTCTCCGTTGCAAATTTGGAGAGGTAAAGTAAATAGACAATAGCAGTGTAAGTCTATGGTTGAGTTCCTACAGTAGTTAATCAAAGGTGAAAGTTTTAGTGTGTTTCTGTATTTGTAAATAGTTTATTAAGGTATGTTATGTTTGTTGGTTAATTGTTTGGTATAAATTGTCATCTAATATGTTAATAAAATGTAGTTGTAATGTTATAAATATATTCATCCTTAATTTAACGTAATGGTCACAAACGCACCCATACAAGTACTTGTACATATACTCACAAACCTATACAGTCATTCCCTTAGGTACTGACACACCCACACACTGTCACACACCTACTCAAAAACCAACACAGTCACTGACAGACCTATTTACATATGCAAACATCTACTTACATACACATAGGGGTCGATTCAGATCTCGGCCGGTAGGGCTCCGAATCGGATTCGGCTTTACCGGATCCGATTCGGACGCCCTGTTTCCGACCGAGTCGGACGTGCGTCCGGGCGAGCGAGTACGATGCGAACGTACGCGAAATCGCCGACCGACTCGTTCGCGGGACCCAACCGCTCCGACCGACTCGCACGGACACGACTCGCACCGCGCAATGGAGACGTTCCCCGGCCGGGTAAGTACGATGCGCGCCGCGAGCAGTCTGACCGACTCGCGCCGTCCGGCTCGAAAGTGCAGTCGGAGCCGCACTTTGGGGGTCCGTGTCGGACCCCCCTGTACGCCTAGCTGCGCGAGTCGCACACAGGGGGGACCCATGGGTCCCCCCTACCTGTGCGTGTATGGCACGACCCGCTTCGACGCGTACCCGCTATAGGGGGCGCCCTTGTTCGCCTCGCACCCATTGAGTCAATGGGAGCCCGCGTACGCATTGTACGACCGGCTCCCATTGACTTCAATGGGAGTACGACCGAATCGAGTCCGATAGCATGCGAACGCATCGTACTCGTTCGGTCGGACTGCTAGGGTCCGATTCGGTCGGAAATGTTTCCGGGTCCGGCTCGGTCGGAGAGATTTCCTGCCCGAATCGGAATCGGCCCCATAGTGTGTTTTTTTTTTTACTACAATCTTTATAGTTGTTCTTTTCCCAACTGATTATTGATCATTATTTCAACAGTACATCATTTGTAGTGTATGAGTATACATCCTGAGAACAGTAGTAGGAAAAATTGACCGACAGAACACGTTTTTACAGCGACAAACATGTGGCATTTTGCACAGTGAGTAACCATCTCATTAAAATCTTCACAGGCTGCTGGTATTATGATGACTGTAGCTGTTGAAGGTTCTCCCAAGGGTGCTGTAGAGGTGGACACCCTTTCATGAATAGTTTTTAAGTGCTTCCAATTGGAACTTGTTCTTTGTGAATACTTCTTGGCAGTGCTGCTGGGTAACTGCCTGTTACAAAGATTACACTGCTCAGATTTAGCTGTAATATTTTCCACTGAAGGTATTGTAAAATGCTTGCAGACATCACTTTCTTTTGGGCTTGCTGGTGTAAAGATATACTGGCATGTGCTTGAAATGATTGTGCACAAAATTGTATTTGTAAATAGTTAAATAAGTTGTGTTATGAGTATTTCTAGTGAGTGCACTGCGAGATTGTGTGAAGTGTTGTTTTTTTTCTACAATCTTTATGATTTTATTCCCCACTGTTTAATGATGACTGCTTAAATCACAAGAGGGAATGAAAAGCTGAATATTTATAGAGGTCCTACACCAATGCTCCTCCTAGACATAAGCTCAATAGTAATCTGAGGTAGGAGTGGTTCCTCGTCAGCCAGATGGTCACCAAAGTGGGACCACGTAGCTAGTGCTTCTGTCGCTGGGAGATCTGTAACTCAGATCTTAATGCCCTCACACACCTGTTAGGGTGTCATGCTTCATCACTGGGCGCTCCTCGTCTGGCCAGAGCTGCAATGCCTGATGAGCCTGGGGACTCTTCATCAGTGATCTTTTGATCTGGTAACGCTGTGAAGGTGAATGCATGGGGGGCTATATAAGAAGAGTTTTAGGTGTAGAGTGAAGGGTATCTAAAATAGCCTCTATTAATCCTAGAACAAGTTTTATAGTGGGAGGGTAATAGAGCTAAGTAAAAACAGTGAAGCTATCGTGAGGTCATGCTGTACCAGGACAGCACTTAGCAGGGTGAGGTCAACATGTTTCGTGCCTAACAAGCCCAGGGATCGGGCGGCACTTCATCAGGACCCGAAACAATTGTGTGACTAAACGCCTCCTTAGGGGCAAGGGACCTCCCTTCTAACAAGGGATAGTCACTTTTGTTAAACGAGGCTGCACCAGAACGGTTGCAGCATAATAAAGCCACCTAAAGGAAAGGAAACAAAAGGTGGACAAACAGAAACAATAGAATGTTAACAGTGTGTACCGATATACACTGGGGAAACATGGGGTAATGAAAAACATACGCTTTAGAGTGACGAGGTGCACTTGCGTAATACAATGTTGAGTGACAATTGTAAAAAACTGCTAGCAAAGAAACAGACAAGGTTGGTACGGCACACAGAAGCAGTGTTGTGTAGTTCCTATATTACCTATACAGGATCTGCGCGTTTGGATAACATAAACTGTGGGTTTGGTGGCGGACAGATTCCGTGCACCCCCACCGGATACGTTAGCCTGTCTGTATTAGCTAGCTCACAGTGCCACTAGAGTCTCCTCTTATCGGGGAGAGAATAGTTCTTGGCAACCTCAGAACATGACAACCCTGATCCCTCAGGATCGTGGAAACAATATGCTACCTTTCGCTCAGTCACTCGTGCTCACTTAGTTTGTCTCAGAGAGATACACAGAATAAACAGGCTGGGCGTTTCAATAAGTATTTATTGAACAGTTGTTATTCTAGTGTAGAATATATGAGCTGCAACAACCATTAGACAGTAGCAGAGATATATGATCAGCAATACTACAAAAGTAAAGGGATGGTATAGTTCTACCATCTTGCATAAATCATGAATACATACAAGTACATAAAACACATGATAAAAAGTGCGTACTCCTACGATGTCTCCCTAACTAGATGTACCCCTACCCCTAAATGTACCTAGCATCTATGTAGGTGTTATGCTAAGAAACCCTCTAGGATCTAGTCCACCCCATTACCTGATAGGTTAGAGAATGTGGGACCCCGTTCTGGTCTCGAGTTGGACACCCCGCGAGGGATGTTAGACCACTGCGAGCTGGAGCATCTGCATGCAGGAAACTCATCGTCTCTGGTCAGTGTGTCAGCCGGGAAGTCACGGTCTCCTCTGTCTGTCTAAGCAAGATATGAAGTATATATATACCCATAGGCCTCCCCAGGGGTCCTACCTTGCTGTGTTACTGTGTTGGCCTAAAGGCCTGAACTTTATACAGAGATATTATACAGGAGATGGTAATCCTACTGTTAGTCCTGCTGTGCTTCCCTGAAGCCTCATGCATAATGTATGAGAATCGAACCAGGGAAGAACCCGCGTTCTGAATGCAGTGTCATATCTGGGTAAAAGGTCAGTGCCTAAGAACCGTTATGTATGTAATGTAGGGAAGGATATAGGTGAAAGGTTGCACTGTCACCCACGCCTATATAGGGTACCTATATGGAATATAACACCCACTCCTCTTCCGAAAGGACGACATTTGTAACCTATTGTTGTACTACCATTCAAACTAAACATTGGTACGCACAAAGTGTTTAAAAACTTTTCTTTTGCTAAAATGTTTAAAAATGCCTAAAAATGTCTAAAACCTTTTAAAAAATCAAACGTTTTTTCCCAAGTCCTAGCTCTAAAAGCGTCTGTAATTATAGTCCAAATTTCTATAAGCATTTTAAAGCCATGAATGCCCAAAAAATGAAAAGGAATGTCAATTTAGTTTCATAGTTCCAAATTTGAGCTTGTTTAAAAAAGCGAATTTCTTCCCAGCAACATTTCCGTTGCTTGCTTCCACAGTAGATGGCCCCTGTAACACCTCGCAAAGAATGTCAATTGAGCACAGATGATGTTCCTCGCTGTCCGCAGCCGGTGCTGTGACAGCCTGTGTGCCGTCCAAAGCCTGGGTGCCAGTCGAAGAGCCGGTGTCCATACCAACAGGTGGAGTTACTACCTGCGGTGGCTCAAGGAATGCTGCCATCAACATAGGAACACGCTGAGGACACTGCAGAACATGGGCCGTTATCGGGTCCAGTAGAGCATTTACGTTCGGTTGCGCACATGATGGGAGTGTTAAACAAAGGTCTAACACGCATTCTTCTCCGCAAAACAGGCATCGGAGGACAGGTAAGATGCAGTCCATCCAGACTGGTCGAAATGACAGGAACCAAGATGCACTTAGTTCTCTCAGGCGAGGCATCCCTAGATGTTGTACCATTAGGTCACGGTATTTTCGCTCCAGGAGTGCTTTTTACATCTCCTTGGTGACTGGGACGTCCATTGCGTAGCAGAAAAATAACAATCAGGATACCTGCTATTAGAAACAGGATCAGCGGAAGTCCTCTAAAGATGCTTCCGAATACGGAGTGTATGAAGTTTGGTATAACTCCAAGTACCGTCTGAAAGGTGCTTAGAAGTCCAGAACCTATGGTCTTAAATAGGTGGACAATGCCAGTCGTATCAGACATGTTAAAGATACGATTCACCATTTCTACGAAATGGAAAGGGCAGTTTGTATTAATAAGCGCCTGTATCTCAGTTGAAGACCTTGCAATCTCGAGTTCAAAAGTCTCTCGAGCGGAGGTTAAGGGCACAGACTTCTGTAAAAGCATGGCTTTCACTCTGCCTAGAGTATCAAACCGTATTAAAGAAACATTCAGTGAAGGCCATAACGACGCCTCCCTGACTGTATGTGTCGGTGGAAACAATACTTGCATACAACAACTAACCCTGGCGCTCACGGTTACAAGATATGCGATGCCCGAGAGCATTCCACAGCAGGCTTGACCGTTCAGCATCAAGGAACTCCCATTCGAAATTATCCCAAATGCTGGAGTAATCACTGCAGCTGGGGCACCTCTCAGATGACAGGACAAGTTCACCACAGAACCATTACAAGCCCCGTGCAGTAGAATGTCCTGACATATGAGCGATCCACTTAAAGTGCTCTCACAGTTTGTACCACTGAGAAACACTTCTCAATCCCCACTCCGGCATCGAAATCTGTATGGTAATTCCCAAGATTCCTTAATGTACTACTTACCCATTTTTTCATATTTGCCTGCCTGCTTTTGTTCTAGGCAATATTGAAACTGAAAAGTAGTGACCGGTACAGTTATGTGGCCTTGGATTAGCCATTCTGTAGACGGCGATTCCGCCACTGTGAATGGTAATCTATCCAGTTTTTCGATACGCAGCATTGTATATTTTGCTCCCCTTTGTGCCATTTCTGTCTGTTTATCTGTTAGATTGTATTCAGAAAACAGAGACGTACTGTTGTTGATAAAATGCCAAGGCACATAGCCTGCACGCAAAGATTGCAGCGTCCATCTCAATAACATTTTAGAACGTAACTGAGATTGCCCATGTTGTAATATGGCCAAATCTTGTTCTAGAATGTCTATCGCAGAAAATACAATGTTGCCTAAGGAATATATCCTGGAGGTCAATGTTGTTAACCCATTGTCTACCACTGCTAGAGATTTCTCTAAGTTAATGCTGTCTATTTCCTGTAATCTTTCTGCGGCCTCCTGTTGGGATATTTTCCAATTTTCATTGTAGGCACCATAAATGCCAGCATATATGAAGTGCTTTTAGTGTCGTTTCCTGGGACCTAGTAAAAAATCCCTAAGATCAATGTCTTGTGTGAGTAAGGATAAGTGTTGTTTCACCTCTGTGAGTGTTGAGGTTTCTAGCCAATTGAGGCACAACTTCCCAACACTGAATGACGTCACTACCCCTGGATGTTGTCTCTGTACATAGCGCGGATCTGGCCTATGGATTGTGAACCCTTCGGTTTTACCCATAAATCTTTCCTGACAACCATTTGTGTCTGTGGTCCAAATCAACCATTTCTTCCAATCGGGGTCCGATCTATTGTATTGTATGATGTCATCTAATGTAATCCCTGTTTGTGATGTTTCATTTCCCTCGGTGTGTGATGGAGTCGGCACTCGAGGTGTGTTCAAGTCTTTGTTCTTGGCTAGTCCAAAGCAAGACGTCTGTTGCACTGTCTCGTTCAAAAACATGATCTGCTGAGGGATGAGACATGCTCTAAACAAAGCTTCTAACCCCTGCACCTGCCATTCTCTAGTACCCCAGATTGATTTTAAGTCTATGGTGTCTTTCCATAAGTCATAACCTTGTTCGGACAACTGGGCAATAAAGGATGCAGAGTAAATCTGTTTGGTGTTTGTTAACATATCTTTCTGTGCTGGTGTTGGTGCAATCTTATAATAATATGAAGCTGGGTCAGTCATATTAAACCCTGAAAAATATGGAAACTTCTGTGTAAATGTTTTTGAACTGCCTTTCGGCGGTGTTGGACAATGTTCTCACTGGTGGTATGTGAACACATTTCTTGGATTAACACATTTATGCAAAAAATGATGACCATAATGCTGATAACAATACATTGATTCATAGTCTGATGTGCTTCCAATGTTTCACTATTGGAAAACGCAGCAGATTTTTCCAAATCAGACAACATGTTATTAACAGTTTCAAAATCCCAATCATCAGAAAATGTACTTGAGGTATTGATATCACTTAATGATATTTTAAATAAATGTGGAATTTTCAAAATTTCAGTCGTGTCAAATATATCGAAATCAACATTGTCCCATACTATACCATCAGGTATAGGAACTGCTGTAATGTTCACTGACGACAAGTCTCTTTGTTCTCGATGAGATGATTGATGTGGTTTTAACATTAAGTTCACTTCTTGGGCAGCAGAGCTTTGCCTAATGTAGTGTCCATTAATAAGCATGTTAAAAACTATAACTAAGCCTAACCAGAAAAGAAAGAAAAGAATCCCGGATGTTACCCATAGTTCTATCCATGGTGATACCAGGTAAGTCTTTCTAAGAAAGTTCATAAAGTCTTTAACTTGCTGCTTGCGTGATTTTTGGGCTTGCGTCATTTCAGGTTCACTTGGATCCAAAGAAAACGTATCAAAGTTTATGAAGTAGCCAGAAGCAGTTCGATCAATTGTTGGAATTGTATCAGGATTCGGTGAAATCGTCCTTTGCTCGTGTCAAGGTATGTTGACGTAGATGTCCGTATTTGGTCGAATAGCAACTTGTGCATTATTTTGAGTTTGATTGTGAATTTGAACTTCAGGTTCAAGAGGAACAAGTTTCATAGCATTGTTGCTTAGTCCTTCATTCTGTGTTGGAGGCTCTTCAAAAGTGATGAGTCTTTCTGTTTGAACTTCTTGGATTATAGCGAGAGGAGGGCGTCTGCTACTTTGGAGTCCATGTGGCCTACTGCTTAGTATCGGCCACATAGTGTGGTTTGATTAGGTGAATTGAGACAAATCTTTTCTCCTTTTTTCCGGCAAGAGGCAGTAGAAGTACAGTTCTTGTTCCTTTAATTGCTAGGACCGGTACAGGCTTTCTGTAGGATGGCCCAAATTCTTTCTTGTCTGCTATTTTCTCTCTGACTAGATCCCCGACTTTTAGGATCCAGACAGGTCTTGCCGTGACTGATTTGACTTCCCCAGTGGCGGTCTGTTGCAGGTGGACGTTACTTTGTTGTGTCCTGGATTCATTTAGATCCTGTAAAACAGCCAAACGATCATGGATGTCAAAAGCTTTATCTTCCGCCACTGCGCCTTCACAATCAAGATCAGGTACCCACATTCTTGTCCCAAATAGGACCTCATATGGAGTTACACCCCCCTAGAGAACTTCTTGGTATGTTGTTAAGTGCACGCTGAACTCCATACAGATGTTTTACCCAACTTTCACCCGTGCCTAATACTCTAGCTGTTAAAGTTTGCTTTAAGTCTCGTTTTTTTCTCTCCACTACCAAATTTCCCTCGGGATGGTACGGAGATGAGTGCCGCAATGCTACACCCAATCCTCGCATGGCCTCTTTGTAAGCCAGAGAGCTAAACGCAGGGCCCTGGTCAGAATGTATTGTGCCAATTGTGTATGTCCCTATGAAGACTCGCAAATCTTTTATAACAGTTCGAGCGTCAGCCGACCGCTGGGGCCACACCCATAGGAATCTTGAGCAGGAATCCCCTGCAACCATGATCTACTTATAAACCCCTTCACATTTTAAGGGGCCGCAGTGGTCCAGGTAAGTGCATGCGAATGGTCATTCTGATGCTGTCTAATAATGGGACTTGTGCTGGGCGAGCTACGGCGGCTCCATTTATCTGTTGACAGATGTCGCAGTTTAAGACAAAGTCTTTGGTCTGCTTTGTTAAACCAGGCCACCAGTAGTGTTGTTTCAATAAGAAAACAGTCGCCGTAACTCCTGCATGAGCAGAACCTATGCCTTTGTTTGCTGCTAGTATTAAACCTAACCTATGATCCATGTTTGGAATTACTCTATTCCCCACTCCAGGAATCTGAGCAAATGGAATGTTATTGGCATCTAACTTGTAGGAGTACTTGAGTGGAAACCTTTTTGGTACTGCTCTGCTGTTTTTGCGGGTTGCATTAATAGCTACCATAATCTCACTGTCTATTCTCGTTTTAGAACGAGTGATTGCAGCTACGGAAGCCGTGCATACAGCCCCCTTTGCGGCTTCATCAGCCAATGAATTCCCTTCAACGTGAACGCCATCACGCTGGTGACTCAGTATATGTATCACGTGAGCCCTCGGTAGTTCGGTTTTCAACTCCACTACCTGTTCCCACAGCATTTAATGCCTAATTGTGCCACCTTTTGCATCTTTGAACCCGTTTTGAACCCAGTACTGCAAATATTCATTGTAAGACTGCACACAGTAAAAGGAATCGCACACAATTAGTGTGGGGAATTCTTGATCCATATTTACTAGTGCCAGTATCAGCGCTTTTAACTCTGCCAACTGTGCCATGCAGTCTCCTAGGGACTGCGTTTTTGTGCAACTTGGGTGGAACTTTCCATCCTGCATGTGACCTTTAACGATTGCACATGCTGCGCTATATTGTTGCTTACTCCCTATGGCCGGTTGAGCAGATTCATCAGTGTAAATGATATATACATACTGTCCTTCAAATATATCCAAATGATGTCCTTTTATTAATCTTGATAGTAAAATACGGCAATCAGCCAACGCGTTTCGTTCCACTGAGTTTGGGATAGCGAAGGCTTTGGTGAGACGGTGTTTGTATCGTATCAAGGATACCGGCTGCTAATGTGTTATTTTCATTGGAACATAATTGCTGGGAATGATATCTTCTGTGTATTAGATTTTGTTGCATATGTGTCAGGAATTTCTGGATCGTTTTTACAATTTGTTGTTTGGACTAACCGTATGTCAGATCGTGGATATATTATTCCCCGTCGTGATACCTAAGGACTTCGGGGGTTTCCAAATTACTCCATTTCTAAATATATTTCTATTCCGATTGCGGATATTTTGTACTTCGTACTGTTATATGAGCCCTGATGAAGTTCCCTCAGTGGAACGAAACGCGTTGGCTGATTGCCGTATTTTACTATCAAGATTAATAAAAGGACATCATTTGGATATATTTGAAGGACAGTGACTCGTTTCTTGGTGCAACTTCCTATTTGTATAAAGAATATGCTTCTGGTTTCCAGTAGAGCTTAACTGCGGCAAGCTCTGGAAGTGGCTGCACAGGACTCTTATTATTTATGAGAACTGGGGATTTGATGTGCTGAACCTGTGGTCAGCCGTTGTTGGTGCTTTTTTGTTGATATATACATACTGATCTAGAGGCATTATTTCGTTCGGTAGAGGATATTCTTGTTCGCATTGCAGGAATGCTTGTGTCTTTGAATTTGGGTCGTACCTGTATTCTACATCTGTTGCAGTAAGAGAATTAGCCCATTGTATCCATCTCGGATGTAAAGCTTTAGCATTAGGAACGCTTGCCTTTGTCGCAGCCTCTAAGGCTGGAACTGGAGTGATTACTATTATTCGTTTCCCCTGAGCCAGTGCTCTTTCTCTCACTGCAGCGGTCTGTACTGCTGTCAGAATCTTTTCTGTAGATGCGAAGCGTATCTCAGCATTTGTGTACAAATGTGATTTGTATACAATTGGTACTGTCTCACCTTCATTATATGTTAGATAGGTGTACCCTGATTGACCCGCGATTATACGGATCACCAGGTTGCGTACGTTTATGCGTGTCTGTAAGTGTTTGGAAGCTATCATGTCAGCTTGTAAGGAACGAAGTGTATCTGTGTGTCCCTGTGTCCAATTTCTGGTTGAGAAATCAGGTTTAATGAAGTCGTAGAAAGGTTTTACTCTTTCTGCATATTCAAAATGTATGTTTGACCAAAATGTAGGAATCCCAGTATTGATTGTAAATTTTTCAATGATTTCGGAGATTGGAGCAGCGCACATTTTTCAAAAAAATTGGCTGCCAGGCTCTTTCCTTTACTTGAAAGTTTGCATCCTAAAAACAGGACACTGAGGTGGGCAATTTTTGATTTTTTAAAGTTAAATTTGTAGCCCTCAGATGCAAATCCCAAAATTATTGTATTTATTTACTCTGTTCAAGTGTTCCTCCAGGTCATTGTCCGTCAGATACATATCATCCACACAGGACAATGCCTCTTCATCCAATTTTTGAAGTAATTCTGTTACTCTGGCAGAAAACAACCACGGGCTGTTCTTATACCCTTGGGGGAGTCGCCGAAATTGACCCTGGGACCCTAGCACTGAGAAGGCTGTTAGATACATGCTTTCAGGCGCAATATTTTGGCAGAAAAATCCATTTGAGATATCAAGTGTTGTTTTATATTTTTTCTGCACAATGTTATTCATTAATGCAGCACTGTGTGCATTTTGGACTGCAAATGTCTTAGTGCAAGTGTCTAAGTGTCTGTAATCTAAAACTAGACGATATGTATTGTCAGGTTTCATGACAGGAAACAAAGGATTGTTCATCTGAGAGGTGCAAGTTTCAATCACCCCTTAGTATTCAAGTTGATCTAAGATCTCCCTGACCTGTTTTTTAGCTTCTTGCTTTATTGGATACTGCCTCTGTGCATTTAGAGCATTTTTTAAAGGAATAATGTGGTGGGTTGAATCCTCATCCCATCCTACATGGTTTTTGTATAATGGCGGAGCCTGGGCTACCGCCCATTCCTGTGCATATGTGTGCTGTAAGTACCTGGGAATATGATCTGAGAAGGCTGGAAGAATTACCATCTCTCCTTTAGGGCAATCCATGACAAATGCTGGCGGCCAATCTTGTTCAGCTAATAATATATCATAGCCAAACGTCAGGTTCTCCCAAAAGAGACCTCTCACTTTCCTACTCTTGTCCCCCTCCATCTGGAGCGTTATTTCATTTACTTTATGTGGGACACTTACTCTAGTATCAGGTGTTTCTACCGTGATATAAATATTCAAGTCCGCTGTCACCAGAAATTGCTTCATGTTCTGGCTAGCTATTGTTACTTCTGCCGCACTGTCTAACATCGTCAGAGCCCATTCCCCGTTCAGTAGTCGAGTCCTCAGAATTCTGGGCATGTCTGATCTTTAGACCTGCAAATTTCTTCTTTTTGAACTGTGGCTTTTGCTTTTCTTCTTTTTTAGAAGTGTAATCTTGAGCGTGCTGCTTGTCTCTGGACTTTGTACGCTCTTCTTGTCTTTCTGACCGTCCTTCCCTCTCTGATTTTTTCGATGAACCCTGAAAGGAACGAGAGGAACGTGTATCAGTATCCTGATACCTGTCAGGTTTCCTAACATTATCCCCATTCCTAAGGTTACACCTCTTTTCGGAGGGCTCCTGTGGAGGAGATCTACCTCGGGATTGAGATCTGTTTCCTTTAAAGTTTTGTTTTTTATTGTCCCACTTCATTTTTAGAAGAAGCAGGTGTCTGCTTGGAAGTGTCCTTTTCAGAACTGCCCATCAGTTGTGGTTTTAAAGCTTTCCCACCCTGTCTGTGCCTAATTCTGCATACGCAGTTTCAATTATTTTGGGTAGTTCGTGTTCCTGTTCTAAAGGATCGAACTCCCTCAGGCGTTGGCGGACGGCCACTGAAGCTGCTTCCCCCTTAATGTTAGCTAGTATTACGGCTGATACCTGGGCATAGTTACCTAGTTACTTCATCCCTAAGTTTAGGGCAGGTTCTGCTCCGTACTCGTTTTGTATCTGTCTCAATAAGTCTGGTACCACCGCTAACGAAGGAATACCATGAGTCCTGGTATAAATGGCAGCAAAGACTGTACCCCAAGTGGTACAATCTTCTACTTGTGGTGTTATCCGCATGGGCAAGCAGATTGTTAGCATTCTGTGTTTTTCATACGGGGTAGTATTCGGGAATACTGCCTCGAGCTGGGGGATTTTCTGAGCTACCCAGAATGGCATTTGTTCACGTTTAGAGCTCATTTTACCCATCACTGCCTGTAATGTTTGTGGTGTGATTTTAGTTGCTGTACCCTGTACTTGAGTTCCATTAGTTGTAACTATTGCTGGTTGAACAGTGAATGTCCTCATGACGAAGTGCGTCATGTTTCTATAGATTTTAATTAAATCTTTATGTTGTATGAGTACGTCTCCTGGTGGCATTGTGTCAAGTCAATGTCAGGATGTGGTGTGTAGGCCGCTAATATCGGCCATGTTGCCCCTTCTCCTCCGAGCGGGCCTAATCTTACTCTTCTTCTTATGTGGGGTAGGGCACCTTTGAACCAGTATAAGTGTTCCTGGTACGTGAGTGGAACCTCTATGTCCTCAAACGGACAATATTCCACTGGTGTATCTCCTTCTGTGTAAGAGTGTAATGGCTGTGTTCTTGCATTTGCTGCTGGGAATGTAACCCATGAATAAAGTACCTCTGTTTTATTTGATTTGTGTGCCTCCATCATGAAAACTACTAAGCCACCCCTAGCTGATAAACCATTTTCTAACAGTTTCAGGGTGATTGTATATCTGAATTTTTCTGCAATCAGAATTGTGTCTGCATCTTCTTCTCCTGAGAGGTGTAGATCTACTACTAAGTTATCTCTTGTCTCAGTCATTTTGTAAAGAAGAAGTTTGTTCAAGGGAACTAAGATAAGGTTTTTAAGCACAATTTTAGGAACACTGTGTCCTTCAAGCTTGATTAACCAACAGCCAATAAACAGGATTTCTCGCCTACTCAGCTGTGGCAGAGTTTTTGCCCTCCCACTCCAGACGTCTCTGTTGTTTTGTGAGTAGCGGTCTCTGAGAATAGCACGACTGAACTACTCAGATTCTACTGTTAAATAAGTACCCAACCAACATTGGCGGCGCCATGCCGTGTAGTTCCTATATTACCTATACAGGATCTGCGCGTTTGGATAACATAAACTGTGGGTTTGGTGGCGGACGGATTCCATGCTCCCCCACCGGATATGTTAGCCTGTCTGTATTAGCTAGCTCACAGTGCCACTACAGTCTCCTCTTATCGGGGAGAGAATAGTTCTTGGCAACCTCAGAACATGACAACCCTGATCCCTCAGGATCGTGGAAACAATATGCTACCTTTCGCTCAGTCACTCGTGCTCACTTAGTTTGTCTCAGAGAGATACACAGAATAAACAGGCTGGGCGATTCAATAAGTATTTATTGAACAGTTGTTATTCTAGTGTAGAATATATGAGCTGCAACAACCATTAGACAGTAGCAGAGATATATGATTAGCAATACTACGAAAGTAAAGGGATAGTATAGTTCTACCATCTTGCATAAATCATGAATACATACATGTACATAAAACACATGATAAAAATTGCGTACTCTATGATGTCTCCCTAACTAGATGTACCTAAATGTACCTAGTATCTATGTAGGTGTTATGCCAATAATCCCTCTAGGATCTAGTCCACCCCATTACCTGAGAGTTTAGAGAATGTGGGACCCCGTCCTGGTCTTGAGTTGGACACCCTGCGAGGGATGTTAGACCACTGCGAGCTGGAGCGTCTGCATGCAGGAACGTCAGCGTCTCTGGTCAGTGTGTCAGCCGGGAAGTCACGGTCTCCTATGTCTGTCTAAGCAAGACATGATGTATATATACCCATAGGTCTCCCCAGGGGTCCTACCTTGCTGTGTTACTGTGTTGGCCTGAAGGATGGTGTCAGGCCTGAACTCTTATACAGAGATATTATACAGGAGATGATAATCCTACTGTTAGTCCTGCTGTGCTTCCAAGAGGCCTCATGCATAATGTATGAGAATCGAACCAGGGAAAAACCTGCGTTCTGAAGGCAGTTTCATATCTGGGTAAAAGGTCAGTGCCTAAGAACTGTTATGTATGTAATGTAGGGAAGGATATAGGTGAAAGATTGCAGTGTCACCTGCGCCTATATAGGGTACCTATATGGAATATAACAGCACCACCACGCAATAAGTGCATGTGTGTACCAACCAACATTGTCAGAGACTTAGTCAGCAGACTAGATAAACATAGTGAATGTGGTATGCTTCTTCAGAAGGCATACTTACATGGTATGCTGTATAGCAAATTCTCGTGCAATCTTAATTTACCCCAAGGTGGGTGGAACAGTGCTCCTTAGGCACAATGGAGGGTCCCGTGCAGTTGAAGGGACAACTTGGTAGGGAAGGAGAAAACACATAGGCCAGGCCAAAGGTTAAAGATTGTAAATAGGGTTCGGAATTAGTTAATAGGTAAACCCAGTAAAGTCCAATAACCACTCCCACAAACGACCGCCTCGAGTGTTCCGGTGATTAAAAAGGGGGCGGTATGGATTTTTCTATGAGCCCTACATAGGCGAGCCCCCTACCTCTGGCAGCGTACAATCTTTGGTGGGTCACTTCTTATTGACGAAGCCCCTCGCTATGATGAGGGCGACCACTGACAGAGAAAACCTCTTAAAGGGATTGAGGCCATAATTTCCTCTGTCCGATGCTAAATGCCATGGCTAGTGTCGTGCATTTCCCCATAATAACGATACACCCCGCCATGGACTACGTGGGTGTGAGTAGATCCTATGGACGGGATTTAGCATTGCAGTGTGTGTAGTGAGTTAAAGGAAATTAATCACAGAGTGCCAGGGCTCGTGCCCGCTTAGACATCAAAAACTGAGTCAAACCCATACACTTGAGTATTTAAACTCTGTCTTGATGGGTAGGGTTTAGGGTGGGCGGGTGGGTGGAGGGGATGGGAAGACACTTACTTAAAGAGTCAACGGGACAATGCCAGCAACCTACTCGCCTCCACGGACCTAGAACACCAGACCGGCGTGGTGGCGTCCATGAAGTAGTGCCCATCACGTTAGTGCGACTCAGACGCAGGCTCCACGTCTCAGAAGGGTCCGTGTGTCTATTGCTGCAGCCATATTGGACAGTCAGCTGGGACCATAAAAAACAGGGTATCTGGGCTAAAGTAAAACTGGACAATACCATAGTGCTGTGAATAACCTTAGAGGTAGTAACTCTTTAGATACATAGGGCATCATGGGTTTAGGGAAATGAACTATGTGAAGGTAAGCTCGGTTGAGTGCATTACTGGTCAGAACGGCGGCCATCTTAGATGAGGTGATCTTTCCAAGTTGCTACTATGTGGGAATAGAGTGCCAAACATGTGTAAAGATAAATCCCAAGGTGGAGCCTGTATTGTCATAACAGAGAAAGATGGACATAGAGGATTGTGCTTTCTAAAAGGAAATGCAGGTTCATAAAATCACTGGTCAGATCGGTTGGCCATGAGGGTTGAAGTGATTCTTAGCGACACTCAGGCAGTGTTATATGGTCGATGCCAGGTGATTAGAGATTAGAAGAGATGGGAGAAGGAGGCAACAGGCGGGAGCTGCCTTGTGTGTTGGGTCACTATGCCATAGGTTGTGAGGCATAAAGATGTCCTAGATAAGGAACGCCCGAAGGATAGTGGGTGTTCTACCTTGGAGTAGACTCAGGGTTGTACAGAGTAAATAGATACAAGTGGAGTAATATTCATCTACATGAACATATCATAAGTTCTAAATGTTCGAACCTCATAGGTGCAGGACAGTGAGGAGAACGGGTGATATGGAGTAACCCAGTGGGATAATTATGTATTCAGTTCATGCCACGGGATCTCTTTAGTCAACCCATCTCTTTGCGTTGAAAGGAGGAAAATCCATTGCTGTTCCACTTCGAAGAGTTTCTTCTAATGCCATGAAGGGTCAGTATCCAACAGAGTCCAGAGTATGTCATCAGGTGTGTGGTGATGGCCAATGAAGTGTGCACTCATTTTGGTTATGTTTCTTTTGCACCTGATGTTGCTCCGGGGTTCTATTATCCGGGATTTGACAGCTCATGTAGTCATACCAATGTATCTGAGAGAACATGGGCATTCAATGAGGTATATGCAATTTTTGGTATTGCAGTTGGTGTGTATGCATTGGGTCCATGTCTGGTTCTCATTCAGCAACACTTCTCTAGAAGATTTTGTCAAATGACACATTCCACACTGGCCACAGGGATGGTGTCCTGTGACAGGTGCCATATTCCATAGTGTTCTTTGTGGGGGTGTGTGCTTATTTGGAAGATGTGTGTGGACCAACATGTCACGGACGTTACTGGTTCATTTGAACGCGAAACGTGTCATGAGGATGTTGAGCTTGCCTGATTGTACAATTCGCCAATGTTTCCATATCACGTTCGGTATCCTGTTTGAGTTAGGGGTGTACGTGGTCACGCAGGTGATCAGGTCTTCCTCTTCCTTGGTCCTAGGTTCCAGTAGTGCCTCTCTGTTGTTGTTTCTCGCCCTTTTGCGAGATTTTTTCATCACAGGTGTCGGGTAATTGCAGGCTGCTAGGTTCTTACTCAGAAGTTCGGCTTCTTTGTCAAAGGTGGAAATCAAGCTGCAGTTCCTGCGTAAACGTAGAAATTGGCCATATGGGAGGTTGTACCGTAGTGCCTTAGGGTGATGGCTGTCGTTGCACAGTCAGTTGTTGCAGTCCGTGAGTTTTCTTAATGCATTTGTCGAGAGATGACAATTCATCAATTGGATGGTCAGGTCCAGGAAACTGATCTCTTGATCCGACACTGTGGGCCTGATTCCGATTAACCCTGGGCAAAGCACTACGCTACGCTCGCGTAGTTTGCGAAGTTTGCGCTACTTCGCACAACGCGAATTGCACGTAGCACAGTGCAAACACGCGTAGCGTAGCGTAGCGTAGCGTAGCGTAGTGCAGCGGTCATTTGCTTGCTCGCGGTCTTCAACGTCAAGTTGGCGACCGCGAGCAAGCAAATGACATCCCGGCGAGACTTTTCCTCGTTCGCGATCAGCAACATCAAGTTGCCGATCGCGAGCGTGGAAAATAAACCTCCCGGCGAGATTCTCAACGCGGGAGGTCAGGTTTCTCATTGCGAGTGGTCGCGTATGCTCACGACCGCTCGCGATGAGAAACTACCAGTCCGCGTTGAGAAAGCTGCCGCTCGAGTAAAAATCTACTCGAGCGGCAGTAAAAGACAGCTCGCACTGTGCAAGATGCCGTTTTCAATGATTGCACAGTGCGGACAAGCATCCGGCACTGTGCAATCATTGCGAACAGTGCACTACGCAGTTCGCGTAGTGCTACGCGTAGCTCGCGTAGTGCGAACTGCACTTTGCGTAGCTTCGCGTAGCGCTACTTCGCGAACTACACCCAGGCTTAATTCCGATGCGGTTAGGAAAGCATTCCCACCTAAGGCCCGATTCCAATGCGGTTAGGAAGGCCTCCTAATGGCATTTGCTCCTTCCCAATCTGATCGGGAACGTGTCTTCCCAACCGAGGGCCAGAGTATGATACGGTTAGGAACATAGGCTTCCCATAGAAGTCAATGGGAGTCCAACCAAATCGTATCTGGAAGCATCCGGATGCATCATCGGTAGGACTCTCCCGATCCGAGTCGGTCGGAAACCATTTCCAAACCGATTTGATCGGGAAGATTTCCTAACCGCATCAGAATCGGGCCCTATGTGTGTGAAGCTCAGGAAAGGGTTGAGTGTGTTAATCCATTCGTAAAAGGCATTGCAGGTCTCCTCTTCTCCCCTCCAGAAGAAGATGATATCATCTATGTAACGGCGCCATGTCATTATGTTCGTTGTATACGGGTTGTTGTTGTAGATATGGACGCATTCAAATTCCAGGCAAAGGTGCTCCCCATAGAAGTCCCCTGGATCTGATGGTACATGGTGTTCTGCAATAGAAAGAAATGGCTATGGTGGCACACTCCATGATGAGGCTGACGGGGGTTTGTGGAGTTCAGTTCTCGGCTAGCAGGCACAGAGTGGCCTCCTGTGGGATGTTGCTGTATAGTGCTTCCAAGTCTAAGGTCATCAGATGGGTGATCTCAGTGCTTATGTGCTTATGTGGCTCTCAGTGATCAGATTAAGAACGTCCCTTGTGTCTTGGAGATAGGAAGGAATTTTCTTCATGATAGGCTGCAGGAAGTGATCACAAAATTTGATGAGGGGTTCCAGGAGTGATCCTATTCCCGAGACAATGGGGCGAGCAGGAGGTGGGAGTGTCCCTTTATGAATTTTGGGTAAGATGTAGAAATAGGGGACCCTCACTCCGTGTTGATGAGGAACCCAGTTTCATTGCGGGATATCCAACCCTGAGTTTTGGCCGAATCGACTAGAGACTTGATCTTAATAGAGATCGCATCTGTAGGGTCAACTGCAAGGCATCAGTAGTGTGTGGTTTCAGACAGTTGGCATAGCATTCGTTATTGTAATCGGTGGTCTGGAGAATCACCACCGCTCCCCTTGTCAGCTGGTTTTATAGTGATGGAGTCGTTATTGGTCAAAAGTTTAATGGCTTTTCTTTCCTGGGAAGAGATATTCTGGTATTTATTTCTCGTATCCAGAGAACGTATATCTTTGATGACGGCATTCTCGAAGGTAAGGATTTTCGTGGGGTGTATACAACCATACACACACTCACTCTCTAATACAACAGCTCACACACCAACTTCCTTAAGCAAACACCCACTCAAACAGCCACTCACCCATACAGCCACTTACACACCCAGTCACTCACACATTTAGCCATGCAGATACCCACTCACTTACCCATACAGTCACTCACACACCCACTCACCCACCCATACATCCCAAACCGTGCCTTCTGATTGGCTACATTAAGATCCCACCCTTGCACATGGAAAACCTCATCCACACACCCACTAATTCACTGATACAGACACTGGCACAACCCTTCACTCACCAATACAGTGACTCATTCAGGCACTCACTCACCCACACAGCTACTCACACACCCACTCACACATCCATACAGCCACTCAGACACCCACTAACATACAGATACATACAGTCACACCGCCACTCACCTAATATATATTAGAAGTAGTATCACCCATTAGTAGTACACATAGTATATTAATGTAACTTTTGTAGTAGCTTATTATCTATGTTTAACGCTCATGAACTCTTAGAAAACACTTACATTCACTGATTCTATTTCCTAACTATAACATCCATGTACCCTTTTTTAAACTGAATTTCTATGGTTTCTTTAACATTATTTCCTTACTATAACATCCCTGTAACCTTGAGTTTGGTTTGAGTGGATTAACGTATAGGGCCCGATTACGATCTCGCTCGGACGGGCTCCAGACGGCAGACTTTGGGGGGCCGTAGCGGGCCCTCCTTCACCCCTAGCCCTACGACTCGGTCACAGGGGGACATGCATGTACGGTGCAGGGGCACTGACGCGTCCCCACGACAGGGGGTGCCCTTTTCCGCGACGTACTTTTTTTGCAATGGAAGCCTATGTACGCAACGTACATCAGGCTCCCATTGACTTCAATGGGGCTCCGAGCGACCCGAGTCCATCAGCGCGTACTTGCATCGTACTCGGGCGTTCGGAGCCCAGGAGCACGAGTCGGTCGGAAAGCTGTACGGGACAGAGTCGGCCGTAGGGCTTTCCGAGCGAGATCATAATCGGGCCCATAGTAGTTAAACATCACTTAATCAAGTCCCCTTGGCTGCTGAGGTTTGTTGGGAGCCAAGAGCCCCTATTGTTGTCACAAGTAAGTCCCCCAGAGCGGTATTACTGAGACCTCCTCGGAGGCCCCGCCCCCTTTCTCAACCACTCTGCAAAGGGGCCTCTTGGTGCACTACTGGTTGGGGATGACGTCTTCTTTGCTGCTGAGGGTCCTTAGTGGCCAAGAACCCCTGTTGTTGCCACAAATAAGTCCCCCACAGCAGTATTTCTGAGACTAGGGGTGAGTGCCAGTAAACTCCGTGTTCCAAGTACAGCACGGAGTGCCAAAACTCTGCAAACTCCACTGGTGGAGCAGAGTTTACTGCCCACCCCCACTCACATACCCACTCAGACACTCACTCACAGACACACTGAGACACACATGCACTCACTCACGCACTCACTGTCAAACGTTAGTAGTTGCATTTAGGAAATAAAATTTAAAAAACCTTAGAAATTCACTGAAAAAACCAAAGGTTACAGGGACATTATAATTAGGAAAAATAATAAAAAAGTGTTAGAAATTCACTGAAGAAATCAATGGTTACAGGGATAAGTAGACATAATATCGACTTTTAAATATCGTTGTGCTGTAATATCGACTTTTAAATGTTGAAAGTAAAAAAAAATTGTTGTTTTTAATATTGATGTGAAGAATATCGATTTAGTGTGCTGTATAAAATAGCATTGATAAAAATATCGATTTTGAAAATATATGTATTAAAAAATATTGATTTTGTAAATGTAGTGAAATTTTTATTATAATATATTTGTTAATGTGTTAATAATTTTTAATAAATTGGATATGTTTTATAGAAAAATTGTTTTAGTAGCGGGATGTTGGATTTATAGGGGATAAGGGTGGGGAGTGTTTAAAAAAATGTAATTTTAATATTTTAAAAGTAATATTAAAGAAATTTAAAAATGGTTTTTAGGAGTGGGATGTTGGGGTTATAGGGGATAAGGGTGGGGAGTGTTTTAAAATTCTTTTTTTTAAATTTTAATATTTTAATGTAATATTAAAGAAATTTAAAAATGTCTTTTAGGAGCGGGTTGTTGGGGTTATAGGGGATAAGGGTGAGGAGTGTTTTAAAAAAAAATTGTAAATAATGTTTAATTTATATTAAATAAATGTCATTTTTTTTTAGGAGCGGGATGTTGGGGTTATAGGAGACAAGGGTGGGGAGCGTTTTAAAAAAATTGAAAATTCAAAAAAAATATTTATTTAATGATAAATAAATTTAAAATATTTTAGGAGCGGGATGTTGGGGTTATAGGGGATAAGGGTAGGGAGTGTTTTAAAAAAAAATGTAAGTAACAATAAAAAATATTTTAAATGTTTTTTAGGATTGGGATGTTGGGTTTATAGGGGATGAGGGGGGTCGTTATTAAGTTAAAAAAAGTTTTTAAAAATTTAAAAATAATTTACAAATATACATTTTTTTATTAATAGTGAAAATTTGTGGATTTTGCAGCTAATTTTGTGGAGTATTGTTTAAATTTAAATGATAATTGGAAAAAGTGAAAAGTTGAAATAAAATTAAAAAAATATTTATTATGATTTGTTGTTTCTATATGGTATTACAGTAGTGAAAATTAAACATTTATAAAAAATAAATAAATAATTAATGTAGAGGTGTTTTGTGTTGAGATGGGATTATTGTGCTTTTTTTTAACCACATTTTGTAATAAAATTTTAAAAAATTAAAAATTTTAATTAAAAAAATAATAAATTGTAAACTTTCAAGATGTTTAATGTTTGGGTTTGAAATTGTTAATGTTATAAAAATGAAAAATATTTTTTTTTTCAAGTTTAATATTTTTTTCAATTAATTATATTTTATTTTCTAATAAAAAAACTGTTATTATTTTTTATCATGTAATAAATTAAAACAAGAACATTTATAAAAATACTTTAAAAAGTCTCATAGCTTTGTTCTGGATATGTTTTTAGAATTGGGGATAGGTTAATATATATGTATAATATGCATTATTTTATATGTGTTTATGTAGTTTTTTGGGAATATTACATTTAATGAGTATATTGTTTTGCACTTTCTTTGAGGTAATATAGTTTGGAGTGGTAATAGTAAATTATATATGTTTAGTGTCCCGCACCTTCCCTGAGTTAATATAGTTTGGAGTGGGAATAGTAAATTATATATTTTTTGTGTCTAGCACCTTCCCTGAGTTAATATAGTTTGGAGTTGAAATAGTAAATTAAATATGTTTAGTATCCAGCACCTTCCCTGAGTTAATATAATTTGGAGTTGGCATAGTAAATTAAATATGTTTAGTGTCCAGCACCTTCCCTGAGTTAATATAGGTTCTGATTACGATGGGTGACGGAAAAGCACTCCGACCACCGTGGTTGCGGAAAAAAAACGTCTGCATGTACCGCGGCAAAACCGGAGGTCAGATTAGGATGCACTGATCGAAAAATCCGACCGCGGCGGACGGATTCCACAAAACTCCGCCGGGAACGCCCGGAAAATCTGTAAATCCGACCGCGGTAGACGGAAATTCCGCAGAAATAACCAATAAGGCCGATCGACCAGCGGAATAACCGCAAGTGAAATTATGATACGATGGCGGAGCCAGCGGACTGATCAGCTGTTCCCGACCGCCACGGTCGCGCAAAATGATAAATGGTAGAGCCGGCAGAAGGACCATTGCATTCAGACCGCTGCGGTCGCGCGGAAAGAGGAATGGCGGTCGAAAGCAACCACACAACAAGGCTATCAAGTGTGGGTGTTTTTGTGGCTCAGCCTCCAAAAACATCTGACACACCCCATTGACACATCCCCATGGCAAGAAAAAAATACAAATCCCAGGTCAACCCAGATAACACACCTGACATGAATACTCCATTTGGACCCACCCGCATAGCTGAGTATAAAACCAACCCCTTCCCTGCCCAGCTTCCTTTGCACAACTCCAGAAGTGAAGGGCCAAACACCACAGCACAAAGGAGAGGCAAATCAGCACACATCATACCATCACAACCACCCACACAACACACACCTCACACATCTCCACCACCACCTTCCCACCTGCACTTTTCAACCATTTGCACATCACACACCATGGCACAGAAGAAAATGCCAAAATTCACAGACAATGAGTTGTCACTCATGGTAGATGAGATAATCAGAGTAGAACCACATTTGTTTGGAAACATGGTCCAACAGACACCAGTAGCCAGAAAAAATCAAATGTGGGAAAGGATAGTCAACAAAGTCAATGCAGTAGGGACCACCCTGCGCACCCTGCATGACATCAAGAGGAGGTGGCATGACCTCAAGAGCAGGGTGATAAAGCATGCCAACAAGAACCATGAGCTGGCTCAGAGGACTGGCGGTGGCCCTCCCATTCCACCACTAACATTCACGGAATGGGAGGAGAAGGTGCTTGCCATACTGCATCCAGAGAGTCTCACAGGATACCCGGGGGAGTGGAGGATGGTAAGTACCAACAAATGTCTCCCATTACCCTGCTATGTACTGTCTTGCACAACTAGAAAGCTACACTTCCTAGACACAAATGCACTTATGTACAACACACTCTTCCCAACACACGTCTCACATATCTAACATTTCCTTCCTCTGTATCACCTCAAAGGTAGCTAGCAATATTTCCATGGGGGCATGTTTACAGGCAGCCAGCACTACAACTCCCACCAGGCCCCCTTGTCCCATAGCAGAGCAAGATGGATCACTCCCCACACCCAGAACCATGTGGCAGCCATTTCATTGTTCTCATCAAACTTACAGGTAGGTAGCCATCTTAACAGGGAGGGGGGTATGTGGATAGGAAGCCAGCACTACAACTCCCACCAGGCCCCCTTGTCCCACAGCTGAGCATGATGGAGCACTCCCCACACCCAGAACCATGTGGCAGCCATTTCATTCTTCTCAGCAAACTTACAGGTAGGTAGCCTTCTCATGCTCTCTTGTCTCACCCCTGAGCAGGATGGAACACTCCCCCCACCCAAGAGCCATGTGTAACCTATTCCCTTCCTCTGCTCCACTTCACAGGGAGGTAGCCATCTTAACAGGGAGGGGGGTATGTGGATAGGCAGCCAGCACTACAACTCCCACCAAGCACCCTTGTCCCACAGCAGAGCAAGATGGAGCACTCCGCACACACAGAACCATGTGGCAGCCATTTCATTCTTCTCATCAAACTTACAGGTAGCTAGCCATCTCAACAGGGAGGGGGGTATGTGGATAGGCAGCCAGCACTACAACTCCCACCAGGCCCCCTTGTTCCACAGCAGAGCAAGATGGAGCACTCCTCACACCCAGATCCATGTGGCAGCCATTTCATTCTTCTCATCAAACTTACAGGTAGGTAGCCATCTTAACAGGGAGTGGGGTATGCGGATAGGCAGCCAGCATTACAACTCCCACCAGGCCCCCTTGTCCCACAGTTGAGCATGATGGAGCACTCCCCACACCCAGAACCATGTGGCAGCCATTTAATTCTTCTCATCAAACTTACAGGTAGGTAGCCTTCTCATGCTCTCTTGTCTCACCCCTGAGCAGGATGGAACACTCCCCCCACTCAAGAGCCATGTGTAACCTATTCCCTTCCTCTGCTCCACTTCACAGGGAGGTAGCCATCTTAACAGGGAGGGGGGTATTTGGGTAGGAAGCCAGAACAATAACTCCCACCAGGCACCCTTGTCCCACAGCAGAGCAGGATGGAACACTACCCCCACCCAGAACCCTGTGGCAGCCATTTCATTGCTCACCTCAAACTCACTAGAAGGTAGTCTTCTCATACTCTCTTGTCTCACCCCTGAGCAGGATGGAACACTCCCCCCACCCAAGAGCCATGTGTAACCTATTCCCTTCCTCTGCTCCACTTCACAGGGAGGTAGCCATCTTAAGAGGGAGGGGGGTATGTGGATAGGCAGCCAGCACTACAACTCCCACCAGGCACCCTTGCCCCACAGCTGAGCAGGATGGAACACTCCCCCCACCCAAGAGCCATGTGTAACCTTTTCCCTTTCTCTGCTCCACTTCACAGGGAGGTAGCCATCTTAACAGGGAGGGGGTATGTGTGTAGGAAGCCAGCACTACAACTCCCACCAGGCACCCGTGTCCAACAGCAGAGCCGGATGGAGCACTCCCCCATCCAGAACCATGTGGCAGCCATTTCCCTCCACTGTGTCACCTAACAGGTAGGCAGTCAGTGCATGCACCCTGTCATCCTTCTCAAAATGCGTGGAGCCATATGAGCACACCAGCCCTCGCATGTCAGCCAACTTGGCATAGATCCAAAAGTTACATCCGGTGGGTAGCCAGCGAAGCACATGCAACTGTCACAGAAAATACACTTTGACTCACCAAGTCACATGTGAAATAAATTCAGGGCCCAATCATGCACAGCACAGAATGCAATGTGTAAGGGCCATGTTGTCAGAGCATGAAGGCCCATATGAACACAAAACATGCATGGTCCATCTGACAAACAAACAAAAGTACATGATATGAAAGAACATTAATAAACTTCCAATGGCTAGTTCTTGCTTAGCTGAAACTGATTCCAGGAAGAGTAAACAAAAATGACGCATTATCAAAAGTTGATGTGCCGCAAGTTGGTAGATGATGATATGTCCTTGTAATAACACAATCTGTATGTGGCACATGGTTTCAATTTACATGTCACACTATGGACAAGTAATGTATGTACCTCAACATCATGTCATGATGCTCATTATCTTTCAGCCATACCAAGTGATTGCAATGTAAAATGTTTGATATATCAAATGTTACATCCAAAAGTCTAACACCAAGCTTGTGGAGTGCACTTAACTGACAATTTAACCTCTGTTCAACAGGAGATCCACAAGCAACTGCAGCTGAAAACACCACCAACCAGCAGAGTCTGTCTCCCCCCCCCCGGAACGTGAACTCTCTGATGCAGATTCCCTACGTTTCTCGGATGAGGAGCAACAACCTGGCCCCTCAGGACTGCCAGGGTGCACTACGTCTCAGGGCCTCATTGTCCCCACCCCACCACAGCAACAACAACAGCGCTGACCCCTGCTACAACGACCTGTGCGGCAGCCACCTCCACCATCACCACTGATGCCTGCAACACTCTCCCTGCCTCAGTGGTTACCAACACCACCATACCATCCGAGGATGCCAGAGAGAGTGTGCAGGTGCATCGAGTCCCAACGCAGCAGGTCCGTGTCAGCAGGGCAGGTGGGAGGGCAACTGGAGGACAATCACTGGAGGACACTGAGACAGAAGCCCTGGCCACCGTTGCAAAGGTCCATGGTGCATATGAACAGAACCAGGGACAGATGGGCCAGGTTGTTGAAGAAGTGCGTGAGCTCCGCCTGCTGTTGAGGTCCATGGACACACGTATGGGCCAACTTGTGGATTTCATGGGCCAACTTGTGGGTGTTCTGGGGACAGACATGCGGCCCAAATGATGGCTCAACCCCCCTCCAGTGGCCAGCCTGCTGATACTCCCACCACCTCAGCTGCGGCCACAGAGAGGGGTGAGCTGCAAGACAATGACTTCTCAGACACTGCTGAGCCTGCAGCAGAGGCCCCCCTGCCAAACGCAGGAGGGGATGTCTGAGAAATGCCAAGGGAGGATCACATGGCAAAGCACCAACCAAAGGCAAGTCGCTGAGCCAGCCATGATGGCACTTGTGTTGCCCTTGACATTAACTTTGTTAATTATCCTAACCCACATTGCCATGTTGATGGCAGGAGTTTGTTCGACTGTGTGATTACATCAATGTGGTGACTACTCTATTTGTCTCATTTACCATCACTGACAACTCATAAACTCACTTTGCACAATTTAAAAAACATTCACTTCTCTTTCACAAAAACTTATTGAAAATAAACACTCTTTACACACCTATGCCTTTGTGTCAGTTCCATGTTTATGACAAATCCACACAGGAACCCATTTCAATTCCACCAGGCTGCACAGCCTCAACATAGTTTGAATCCAATGAATCAATTTCATAAGCTTTTCTCTCATATTTTCTTCATTGTTTCACCATGAATTTTTATCCATTTCTGTTCACTTGTGTTCAATTCATTATATTCAATCATAGCTTGACGTTGATGTTCATAAAAACACAGGAGTGTAAAATGGGTTTCACATGCCATGACTTTATTCCAACAACCCTATGCATTTCGGGAAATACATTCCCTTCATCAGGGGCATCTACAAATACACATATTTATATTGTTGCCAACTTCATTAACTTGATAAAACACTTCACTAAATTTAAAAAGACGAAATTCATCAGATGAATTTCGTCTTTTTAAATGATGAATTTCGTCTTTTTAAATTTAGTGAAGTGTTTTGTCAAGTTAATGAAGTTGGCAACAATATAAATATGTATATTTGCCAACAGCATGCTCCATACATGACCTAGTACTAACTGTACTTGAGTATGTGGGGAGGATGGCAACATGGACACTTGTCCAGCTCTTCTTAAGCCAAAATGAACATATGTTGTTGTGAGACTGTGTAATGTAAAGGTGTGAGATGCTGCCTAGCATGATGACTTCATGTCGATGGGGTGTGTAGCCTTATTTCCACAGAACCCTGACTGCATTTAAGGATGAGAATTACATACTGTGGTCTGGCAGTTACCCAGTTACCCTGCTGGTTTTAGAGACTCGAAGTCTGAACACACATTCCCTGTGCTATGTGATGTCCTAGTCCATTAAGTGTTCATATGCTCATTTGAGACATTACAAATGTAGCTTGGCCAGAGGGTACTGAATAATGTTTGTACCTTTTTAAAAATGACCCTATGGAGATGTGTCCATTCTGCACAGGAGTACAATACCTGGGTCTATCACTCTTGGGAGTAATTCTCCTATGACACATCAGCTAAATGTGAGTTGGACATGTCACCCTACTATTGATTCCATGTTATGTTATGTTAAGGTATTTGTAGAGTGCATGGCTGCCACAGCAACGGGGCGTCCCAGCGCTGAAATGAACACAGAGTGAGATGCCGGAACAGAGGTGAGATTAGCATTGGGTGAATAGCCATGACGTGTAGAGTCTTGCCTGTGTATGCACTGTTTCTCCATTCATATTGTACATGCATGTGATTTCTGTGATGGGCCACGTTTATCCCCAGTGTGAGGCCGTCTGGCTTGCACAGAAACTGCCCAATGTTACAAGGACCCATCACCAAAAGGACTGAGTGAAACATATGTGTTGTCCACAGCCCTATTTCTCAATGAGCCATGATAGGCCTGAGGATTGCACAAGACAGGACTCCACCTTGTGAGAAGAGTGTGAGATTGTAAGATCAGGGCCCTCAATGTGATCACCATGACACATGTAGCTAGGCAACGGTCAGGTACATTAAGGGGCGTGTAGTGTAGGACACAGTGAGTCTGACCTCTACACATCATTTCCAGTGTATTGTATGTCATGCTCACTCACATAGTGCATCACAGCTGAGGGCAATTTTTGCATTGGTTTCTGTGTTGGCACTCTGCATGTGTATGGGATGGGCATGTGGTGTGTCCATCATCATATATGTAACCATTGCAATGATATTGTTTGCTCCAAGTTTACTATGTGACATGCTGTATGGGCTCTGCTCTCTATTGATGTGTTAGTGTGCTATGTATTTTCATGCTCCTGTACTGTCACACAGTGGTACACAATGCAGTGTCACAGAAACTTCCTCTTCTTGTCTCCCATGCCTGCAGCTTAAGGTCCATCAGAGTAAGGCCATATGGAGGGCCATTGCACGCAAGGTGCAGTCTCTGGGTGTCTCCAACCGACGTCATACGCACTGCCACAAGATGTAGGATGACATCTGCCGCCTGAGCAAAAACGTCGCCGAGATGACGCTGGGGAGGCTCCCTCGAAGTGGCAGGTTGGCACTCCGGAGCATGACACCACTAATGGCCTGCATTTTGGCAGTGACCCAGCCAGAGCTGGATGGACGCTTGAGGGCCCATCAGCAGCAAGTTGGGGGTGAGTATTGTGCAAAGTGTGACTTTGCGTATGAGTGACTGCACAAATCCCATCCCTGAGCCTGTGCGGACCTCTGTGATGTCTCTACTGTGATGCAATGGTTTCTAAGTGGCCTCACTGTTGAGTGCAGCTGTTCTGCATTCGTACAACATTTTGTTTATCATGTGTTAAAACCCATGACCCTTGTCACATAAAATCAGCTTGGCATTTTTTCATCTCACATTGTATAAATGTTGTCTGAACTGAGACCTTCCTACACAGGATAATCCATTGTGTGAAGTGGGTAGCCTAGTACACTTGTCAGGCTTGTGTGCGCTGTGTGGCTAGCTCAATAGTGTGCTGTTGTGATGATATGTCAGTGGCTACAGGCATGCACAGATGTGGACTCAGGGAGCAGTGAGTTGTTAAGGGTCACACCTGTCCCATGGGTCTCTTTTTTCACAATTATATACAGGACAGCACCATTGTGAAGTATACTAGCCCAATATCAGCAGCATGGCATAACATGATGTAATTACCTGCCATAGTGACAGCAAGTGCACACAGGTGCTGATGGGGTAGATGGTGATGATTGCAGTGATGCATTGGCTAAATTACCTGTGCCATTTGTGCACATGGCAACATGACTGGGTTGGTTAGACTCTGTGACTTAACTGCAATGTAGCAGAACCTGGCTATTTCAAGATTGTTTTGGCACTATGTCTTAACATGGTGGGATGTGATCAGTGGGTATGTCAAATTGTGATGTGACTGATGTGTTGTATAGTATTTTGGAGGATGATAATGAGCAAAGGTTACTCAGATTGCCAGTCCTCAGTATGTGTGCATTGTGGAGGGGTGTCCTGGTGCATCAGTGCATGGTGAAGTTGTGGCTAATGCTTGTAATCAGTGTGTGAATTTTTGCCACATTGATGTGTCCTCAATGTCGTCAGTCAGCACAACGTAGGGATGTCATATGCCAGACCCTAGGGATTGTCACACATTAGCTGTCCTAATGGAGTCCACCTACTTAATCATCAACAGAAGACACAATCCTGCCTTGGATCAATGAGGGCCTGTCAGGGACTTGTGGACATGTTGGTATGTGACATGTTACAACCTATGGAGGCCTTGCATTAATTTCCCCTTCTCATGCTATTGTGCATTTTGTTTGTGACTGCCCTGGAAGATTCATGGCTGGAAACACCAACCACCAACCTCCACATCCTCCCAGTCCAGTGGTGACTCCTCGGTGTTGGCGGGCACAGGAAGTTCAAGATCTGTATCTTCTTCCGCCACACCTCGTCCAGTGCCCACCCTCCCGGATGCTCCCTCAAGTGCTGTCCATGCCCGCAGCCCTAAGAAGGGTAGAGACTCCTTCGCCCCAGGCACCACTGCCCCAGCCCCCATCTCCCCTGCTGCCCTCAGTGTGGAGGCCGTAGAAATTTTGCACCAGCTGTGTGTGGGTCAGACTGTTCTCCTGAATGCCCTCCAGGATCATGGCAACAAGTTGTCACAGGTTGTTGCATTCATGGAGGGCATTCATTCGGACGTGGGTGGCCTACACAGAACTGTCCAGTCTTTGTCCTCCACAGTGACGGCAGCCATTCAGCAGTCCCAAGCTCCCAGTCCAGCTCCTGTCCCTTCAGCGACCACCCTGCCAGTGGTCGCTGAAGGGACAGTCTCGTCAGGTGGGCCAGTGGGCCCACCTGACGAGAGTACACACACGCCAGAGCCCTCAGGCACCCAGTCATCCACACGCAGCACACAGCAGCAGCAGCTGCATTCTAAGCGTACCAGACACCATCACCACAACACAAAACGAGCACACATGACTGCAAAACAAAAAGCCCATCTCAGGACACTCAGGGACATAGGGCAAAGAAGCATGTTATCTAGTCTGTGGTTTGAATACCGAAGGGTTTTTCCCAAGCACAGGCATACAGTGTACTCATAACATTATGCATGAGCATTCACCAGCTACATCTCCTGCATAATATGTATGTACAAAGTTCATCCCTGACGTATTCCTCATGTCTAACAAAGACCAATACAAACCATACTGAGGGACGAGACACTTTAGGGTATAAATACACCACATCTTGCCACAGTAAGGTAGAGGGAACCGAGACTTCCATGCTGACACACTGACCAGAGATGCTGAGGCTCCTGCATGCAGTCGCTCCAGCTGACAGCGGTCTAACACAGCCCTTGCGGGGTGTCCAACTCGAGACCAGGACGGGGTCCCACACTCTCTCTATTCAGGTAATGGGGTTCGACTAAATCCTAGAGGGATTCTTGGCTACACACCTTCTCACATGCTAGGTACACTTAGGTACATCTAGTTAGGCATCGTAGGAGTATGCGCTTTCTTTTACCAATGCATTTTATTTCCATGTATTTATCCATGATTATTGCAATATGGTAGAACTGTACTATCCTTTCACTTTTATCGTACTGCTGATAATATATCTCTGCTACTGTCTGCTGGTTGCTGCAGCACATATATTATACACTAGAATAACAACTGTTCAATAAATACTTATTGAAATGCCCAGACTGTTTATTCTGTGTAACTCTCTGAGACAAACCGAATAAGTAAGCACGAGTGACAGAGCGAAAAGTAGTACATTGTTTCCACGATTCTGAGGGTTCAGGGTTGTCATGATCTAAGGTTGCCAGAAACTAATCTCTCCCCGATAAGAGGAGATTCTAGTGGCACTGTGAGCTAGCTAATGCAAAACAGGCTAACATACGCGGTGGGGGTGCACAGAGCCAGTCTACCACCAAACCCACAGTTTATGTTATCCAAACGCGCAGGTCCTGCATGGGTACTATAGGAACTACACGACAATAATTTACTACTCCAACTCCAAACCACATTAAGGGGTCCATTAGGATGGCGGGCGGAGGCACCACTGCGGTACTGGCGGGGGTGGAAAATGCAATTTTCCGCCCGCGAACAGCGGTCCACACGTCCGCCATATTAGCATGGGCAAACCTAGGCCATTTCCCGTCCGCCGCGATGCGACGTGAACCGCCATCTAAAAGCGCCCGCAATCGCGGCGGTGGGAGCCAATGGAGACCCACCGCCATGCGGAATGACGTCCTGTCCGCCGTACGAATGAGGATGCCCCAAATAGCCAGCCGCACCGCAGCAGAGAAACCTGCTAACCAGAGATGGCGGAAACACCACAGAGGAGCGAGCACAACCAGATTCACGGTCCCTACCACCCGGTCACAACCGCAATGGACCCAGCCTTACATGTTTTCCCGGCGCTGTACGTGATACACCACCAGCAAGTCATGAACTGTCGCGGACGCCGCCGCAGGTACGCAATGACACAACTCCGCCCACAAACAGAACATACAACTCCCGGGATGACACAGGGCTCCTGTCCACACCAGACACCCTGGTGGGGACAGGAACAAAACCACAAGTGCACCCACACATGTCCTACCTGTCAGTAAATCAGCCCTCCGGATCCAGGCCACCCATCCACCGCAATCTTGCTGTACTGTCCCAGTCACGTCACCGCAGCGGTGAAGACGCAGGAAAACATGCGCACAATGCAGGAAGGCAGGGCCTGCGCCAGGCATGGGCTGTGCACAAAGATCATAGGGCCACACCTCCACCCTCTACACACTAGGCCCCCCACTCAAGGGACATGCCATGTGCCCCACCTGTGCCACCCCATGTACAACAACCACCCAGGTGACCCCACAGCCTGCACCACACACTCCAAACAACTAGGGAGGCAGCCTCAGTAGGTAGGGCTGCAGAGGAACACACAGCACAGAGACACATGGCCAGGGCAACCCTCACACCACACAGACACTACACTCATGGCAGCAAAACTGAGTCCAAGCACAAAATGAACACTGATACAGAATAGGAACAAAAACTGAACTGGACACACAGCCTGTCAAAACTGAACTGGACACACAGACATACCCCACACTGACACACAGCCACATACACAGACCACATGTCAGCAGCAATGTAGGACCACAAATAGGAAAGCAAAAGTGAGGTGCACACCAATGGAAGGCCAAGGAGACAACCACTAAGCAGTTGTACATCACATGCAAGATAAGGAACATTTGATGACACCCTTACCCCATCAAACCACACATGGCTGCCACAGTGAGTGAAATTAAACCACAGCCACCCCATCTGCAACAACTCAGGGAGACAGCAAGGCAAAACATGTATAGGTGCAGGAATGAAAGGAAGTCTCAGAAGTCAAACAGTCAACAGCCACACATCTGCCTCCAACTACTTGATAGGTGTTGGTCATCAGCACCACACACAGGGTCCATTGACAAACTCCACAACTGTCAAACACAAGTAGGATCCTCCACACATACCCCCACCCAAACAACACCCACACCACACAACACCAGTGTCAAACACACATAAGGGGGCCAATAATGTCCAGTCAATACATTGACAAACAATCACACTCCCTGGGGGGCAGACACAAACATCACACACACTCAGGGATGCCTGAACCAATGCTGACACCAAAACAACAGCCATACACAAACATCAATAACAACACACACAGGAGTACAACAAGACCAGACCTGACCTGTGCAGCAAAACTGTAGAAAGGCAATGGGAGCACAGACAGAACAGGAGAACCCAACATCATCACCCAGCAACACTGCACAGACTACATACCCCAACACAGACAAGAAGTGCATCATCTCAAAACAATCATGGACACAAACTGGGACCAAGGGGCCTACAATGAAACACAGACAGACATACCACACCACCCATCAAGTCAACATGGTGTCATAGCTCCCACATGAGAGGAGAAAACCCCCAGGATGCACCCAAAACAAGCCCAGGGAGAAGAATAGCCCTAAGTGCATGTGACAGACACACAAGTAATGCACACCACACTGGAAACACACATCTGAATGAATCACAACACACTAACAAGACACACACACTGACATGTCAAAAGAACATCACACACAGAGCACCTGTCAGCTGCAAGAGACAATACAGCCCAAACACTGCACACATCCACATCAAACACACAACAGATGCACATGCCACTACATCACATTGCTAACACAGCAGGACATCAGGGGGTGCACACCAGGCAAGGGCAAGACAACATACACACACAGCACTGCATGCACGACAAGCAGTGTGTGCAAAAGAAACATAACAGTACCACACAGATATGAGTGACACAACATGAACACACACACCACCAATCAGCACAGCACTGACACAACATCACACTCAGAAAGTGAAGAAGTACCACAGCAAACACACATACAGCCAATACAACACCCACACATGCAGAAGTGTGGGACTCCCAGGTGACAACACCATGACTAGAGGACTGTGCAGCACAAACAGCAGAACTGCAAATGAGCAAACAGGTCTGCAAAACAAAACAAGAAAATCACATATAACCAATTGGTCAACTGTCCTCAGTGGCACATTGGTCCTGTGCACAGATCCGCACCACAAAGCATAGTGAAGCCAATGAACTGATGGGGAGGCACACACACAGGCAAACCAAGGGGACAGCTGACATGAGAGTGAAGTGGTGTGTACGCCAGTAGTGGACAGGTGAGGAGTGCCCCATACAAATATAGATGCAGGGCACACAAACAATGGGTAGGCATCAGAAGCACAGATAGGCAATGGTCTCACTCCACACCCCACATGCCATAATGGCTCCAAATCAGACCTAAGTGACAGCAATGCATGAGAAAACACACCCACAATGTCAGTGTGGCTGAGCAGGGCTGCACAGCGAGCACAAACAGTTACAAGACACATGGCTGACCAACAAAACAGAACACTGACTTGCCAGACACACACTCTGCATACTCACAATTTCAAGCAACAACAAGTAGTTGTCCCCCACAAGTGCAAGGACACACCAACACACTGCATAGTGCACAACCTACAACTCACACATGTGCACACAGTCACAAGCACAGGCCTGACCAATGCAAAGAAACAGGCACCCAACTCCAGGGTGACACATGTGTGCAGTTGACAATGCAGGGGCACACACACACACCAACACCACTGACAAAGTCACCCCTTCACATTGCACACTTCATGAACATACAAGTGCACACATTGAAATCAACACATGTGACTAGGACGCCTGGACATCACTAGATGAGCATACACCAACACTGCTCTGCACACATCAAGAAAGCACACACAGACATGATTACCCTGGCCTGCTAGCCTGCAATACTGTGTATAGAATCCCACTTTGTGCTGGCACTGCATACACACATGACATGTGTCCAATATAGCTTAGATGACGAAAGAGTGACCATTACAACAGTAGTCCATCACAAACCAACAGCATTGCACCCCCAAGCCTCAGAGTCAAGAAGAACTGAAGTGCATGTCACCTCTGTCAAACCCAGAATGAAGTGAGCCAAACCATTGGCAATGTTGAAGTGGCATATAGAGCATGTGTCACAGTAAACCATACCCACACAGAATAACGCTTTATTCATGAAGGACACTGACAATGCAGACAACAGGAGTAACTTGGTTTATTCACATATCACAGTGATAGGCACCAGAAGTGGACAAGAGCAAGGCCAGTGGCCACGACAAAGTACTGACTGTGTCCATGAGATCCTGCCCAGGGAAGGGGTAAACAGCAAGGCCAGTGGCCAGTCCAAGGTGCAGACTGTGTCCATGAGATCCTGCACAGGGAAGGGGTAAACAGCAAGGTCAGTGGCCAGTCCAAGGTGCAGACTGTGTCCATGAGATCCTGCACAGGGAAGGGGTAAACAGCAAGGCCAGTGGCCAGTCCAAGGTGCAGACTGTGTCCATGAGATCCTGCACAGGGAAGGGGTAAACAGCAAGGCCAGTGGCCAGGAGAAAGTGCAGGTGAGGTACATGAGAAGCTGCACAGGAAAGGCTCAAACACCAGTGAACAACAAGGCCAGTGGCCAGGAGAAAGTGCAGGTGAGGTACACGAGAAGCTGCACAGGCAAGGCTCAAACACCAGTGAACAACAAGGCCAGTGGCCAGGAGAAAGTGCAGGTGAGGTACATGAGAAGCTGCACAGGCAAGGCCAAACACCAGTGAACAACAAGGCAAGTGGCCAGGAGAGAGTGCAGGTGAGGTACATGAGAAGCTGCACAGGCAAGGCTCAAACACCAGTGAACAACAAGGCCAGTGGCCAGGAGAAAGTGCAGGAGAGGTACATGAGAAGCTGCACAGGCAAGGCTCAAACACCAGTGAACAACAAGGCCAGTGGCCAGGAGAAAGTGCAGGTGAGGTACATGAGAAGCTGCACAGGCAAGGCTCAAACACCAATGAACAACAAGGCCAGTGGCCAGGAGAAAGTGCAGGTGATGTACATGAGAAGCTGCACAGGCAAGGCTCAAACACCAGTGAACAACAAGGCAAGTGGCCAGGAGCAATAGCAGGTGAGGTACATGAGAAGCTGCACAGGCAAGGCTCAAACACCAGTGAACAACAAGGCCAGTGGCCAGGAGAAAGTGCAGGTGAGGTACATGAGAAGCTGCAAAGGCAAGGCTCAAACACCAGTGAACAACAAGGCCAGTGGCCAGGAGAAAGTGCAGGTGATGTACATGAGAAGCTGCACAGGCAAGGCTCAAACACCAGTGAACAACAAGGCAAGTGGCCAGGAGCAATAGCAGGTGAGGTACATGAGAAGCTGCACAGGCAAGGCTCAAACACCAGTGAACAACAAAGCCAGTGGCCAGGAGAAAGTGCAGGTGAGTTACATGAGAAGCTGCAAAGGCAAGGCTCAAACACCAGTGAACAACAAGGCCAGTTGCCAGGAGAAAGCAGGTGATGTACATGAGAAGCTGCACAGGCCAGGCTCAAACACCAGTGAACAACAAGGCAAGTGGCCAGGAGCAAGTGCAGGTGAGGTACATGAGAAGCTGCACAGGCAAGGCTCAAACACCAGTGAACAACAAGGCCAGTGGCCAGGAGAAAGTGCAGAGTAAGTACATGAGATCCAGCACTGGGAATGGGTGGTACTGTACCCTGCCATGGTCAGCAACACACTAAGGGCGTCAACAATGGGAAGTCCATGGCACCACTGTGGGAGAGACATGTGTGTGAGGGGGACTAACACTCAGACTTGGCTGACAGTCTGACTGGGAGGTGGCTGAGTGTCGGGGACAGTTGGGGGACTGGACCGGGGAGAGTGAGGCCCAGCTGGGGTTGAGCCATCAGTGGTTTGGGAAGCCTGAGGGCTGCTAGGACCAGGTGGGGTGGTGGCACGTGGAGCTGGACTCATGCTGCCCTGAGACACAGTGTGTGTGGGAGATGCTGGAGGGGTGCCCTTCCACTTCTTTGGGATTCAAAATGGCTCCCTGTCTTGGGATTCATGCCAAGTGGCGTGTACCCAACAGGCCCACTCACCACAAAAGCAGGATCATGTGCAGACGGTGGCCCTCCCTCTGGGGATGTGCTGGATTCAGTGGTGCGCTTGCCCGGGATTGCCTCTGCCCCTGCATCCCCTGTTCACCAGGTGTACCCTCTACAGTGGGCTCCTTTCCCTGCTTCACAGGGCTCTGGATGGGAGTTGATGTTGTGGGTGAACCTGCCTTGGAGCTCTTTTTACGTGTACTCTTGACAGGCACATGTTTCTCACTGGGCACGGAAACTGTCTGCTTGTCTTTGCGAGACACTTTTGGGACAGGTGAGTCCTTGGCTGGGGATGCCTTTGAGGCATGTGATCCTGAGGCATGCTTCTTGGATTCCTTGCCCTGGGTGTCGCCTGAAGGGCTTTTGCCTCTGCGGTCTGGGGTGGCTTTAGATTTCTGTGGGGATGGTGTCTGCGCCCTGGACTGCTTGGGCTGCTGCTGTCATGTGCTGCTTGTGCTGTATCTCTCCCTTGATGTGTGGGGTCTGTGGTCACTATCATCAGACGTGGCCACTGGCAGGGTGGTGGACCTAGGGATTGGAGGTGGACCATGAGATTGGGCCAGTTGAATGGCTGCCGTCACCGCAGAGGACAGAGACTGTACAGTATGGTGTAGCCCACCCACGTCTGAATGAACGCCCTCCACGTAAGCAACCAGCTGTGCCAATTTCTTGTTGTGGTCAATGAAGGCATTGAGGAGAGCTGTCTGCCCCACACACAGCTGGCGCAAAAGTTCCACAGACTCAGCACCGATGGCAGCAGGGGGGACAGGGGCAGGGGCAGCGGTGCCTGGGATGAAGGACACCCTTCCCTTTTTGGTGGTGCGGACACGGGCAGCAACAAAGGGAGTAGCTGGGAGGGTGGGCACTGGACGCTGTGTGGTCGACGATGAGGCAGAGTCCCCGTTCCCTGTGCCCGACAACATAGATGCGTCTCCACCATCGTCAGATGACGCTGAGGTCTGCGTCTCTGGCTGCGACTCCTCCAGAAGACTCCTGTCCCCCTCTGATGCGCTGGTGACATCCGTGTCACTATGCTCGTGTGCAGCAGTTGTGCTGGATCCCTCACCACCGGTGTCCGTCCCCTGTCCTTCCGTGCCCACGGGAGATGCTGCATGATAGAGAGAGAGATGTAGGATCAGTACATTGGCATCAACATCAAAAATATATGCCAGCAAAGCATCACAAAAGATGATGAATTCTCCATGTTGCACAACACCATGGGCAGTAACATTGTGCAACCTCAATCCAAAAGTTGAATCTTTCTTGGCATCATGCATACTTGGCATAATTCACCCATGTGATGAACACACAGACAAATAGCCTGTTGGTGGCTCCGTGTGACCAGACACACTGATCCCTCTGTGTACACCTAGGGCCCTGAGGGGAGAAAAGATGTTCCTCCCAACATGTTGCCACTGTCACATCTTGAGCCAGCAGAAGTGGCCAACACAGGGACAGCCTCCAAAATAGCAGTCCACAATGGCCATGAGCACATGTCATCCGCCATGTCGTACCTTGCGGCACAACTACAGTTGCACATTGGTGCCAGATGTGTAGTCCTCACAAATCTGGCATCAGGAAATGCACACATTGATGATGGCACACTCAGATGAAGCACTCTGCCGGTCACTGCCATGGGATGTCCCTGACTACCCCAATGAAGATGGTACCAGAAGGCCACAACTACAAATGCGAGTCCAAGGGCCATTACACCTATGACATGGGAAAGTACATGTAGGGAGAATGCATGACAGCTGCACCCAACACCGAGGCCACTTACATGCCATTGCATCACACTAGCAACATCAGAGCCCTGCACTGGCCCGGGTTTGGAACACATGCAGCCACTCACCACCCAAAGTCACACTCCCAGAATACTCACCCCCAGCTTGCTGCTGATGCTCCTTCAGACGTGCATCCAGTCGTGGCTGCGTCACAGCTAAGATGCGTGCCATGAGTGGTGTCATGCTGCGCCGCGCCAACCTTCCGGCCCGAGGGATCAGCCCCAGTGTCATCTCTGCCACGTTCTTGCTCAGTCGACAGATCTCATCCCACCTCTTGTGACAGTGGGTGCGCCGGCGGTTGCAGACACCCAGAGCCCGCACCTTGCATGCAATGGCCCTCCACACGGCCTTACGCTGGTGTACTTTGAGCTGCAGGCATGGGAGACAAGAGGGGGAACACATCAGTGACACAGTGTTATGTACCAATATCTCTCATTACAGGAGCATGATACCAACTCATCCCAAATCCACATATACGTCTAACAGAGACAAGAATGCATCTCACATGGAACATCAGCATGGGAGAACCACACGTAAATGCATACAGGTGTGAGGGTGGACACAGTACCTGCCCATCTCATACACATGCAGGATGCCAGCACATTAAGCCATGTGTAGTCTGTCCACATCTACTATCCATTTTCATGCAGAGGAAGACATACATCACATATCAACATATGTATGGGGGTAGACTCACTGGGTCCAACACTGCACAGCCCTCAATGCACTTGCCCTTTAACTAGCTCACTGTGTCATGGAGGTCACATCGAGGGACATGATCTCACAAACGCAACCCCTCATCAGAAGGCCTGTCGTGCTTGAACTACATGGCTGAAATGGATCATTGATGGAGAGTAAAGATTAAAAGCACAAATTTGACACTGTACATTCAGTGATGTGTCCCTGTCAGTTTGTGCGGTGAATGTGCAGGCCAGGTGGGGTCACACAGAGGTCCCACGTGGGGCATCTGAACTGTTACATGAAGGGACAATTTGGAAGCACAAACAGTGCCAACACATGCGAGTATGTGCACATGCTGGTGGCGATGGAAGGGTCTGTGCACAATAATATGAAAATCTACAGTGTCATAGGTGAATGACCAACAAGAGTGTCACCCTCCGGGATTGAGGTCCTGAGCATAGTGCAGAACTAGAGATGAGGCCCATATTGAGTCATATACAATTCCATCACTACCCTCTGGACAACAACCCTAGATAATGCCACAGATGGGCCTGTGAAGGACAGCAGGGACCCACACAGACCTTCACACTAGCAATCACTGTCCTGACTCCTGCATTCCAAACTTGCTGCGTCACTGTATGACTGACAAGACAAAACATGTCTCTCAAATCTGGATGTGCAGGCAGGGAAACGTGTGGAATAAGCTAAACACCCCTTCCCCCTGCGGATAGCATGCTAGGCAGTGCATGACACAACCCCACACTCTCATGCACATACTGCAGCAGATCAACTTCATGTGTGCCCCCTCTGCACTCTCACTCCCACTCTGAGAGACTTACCACGACATTTGGCGCACCATATAGCCTTGGATACTGGGTGAGAACCTCGTCCACCAGGACCTCCAGCTCCTCGGTGGTGAAGGGAGTGGCACGGATCTTCTCAGTCCTCGCCATCATTGTGTGCAGGAGTCAGCAGCAGCAGAAGCAGTTGGTGGTGAGGGGTGGCAGGCAGCAGGCCCTGGAGACAGCAGCAGCAGAAGCAGTTGGTGGTGAGGGGTGGCAGGCAGCAGGCCCTGGAGACAGCAGCAGCAGAAGAAGTTGGTGGTGAGGGGTGGCAGGCAGCAGGCCATGAAGACAGCAGCAGTTGGTGGTGAGGGGTGGCAGGCAGCAGGCCCTGAAGACAGCAGCAGCAGTTGGTGGTGAGGGGTGGCAGGCAGCAGGCCCTGGAGACAGCAGCAGCAGAAGCAGTTGGTGGTGACGTGTGGTAGGCGGCAGGCCCTGAAGACAGCAGCAGCAAAAGCAGTTGGTGGTGAGGGGTGGCAGGCAGCAGGCCCTGAAGACAGCAGCAGCAGCAGCAGTTGGTGGTGAGGGGTGGCAAGCAGCAGGCTCTGTGAGCTGTGTAAATGTGTGGCTCTCACACACATATATAGCCCCCTGGGCTCGTTTCAGTGGTTCTAAGCTGCTGCAATTGGTGTTCCAGGTCTGCCTTCTTCAAATACATCCAATGACCGGCTCCGCGGTGGCGGAGCACGCCTACCGCGATTTTCAAAATTGCATCAGGCTACCGCGATTGCGGTTCCCATTGGCTGTAAGGGCATGGTTCATGGTGGTGACACACCGCAGGGGATAGGCGGGCGCTACCGTGGTGGTGCATCTTTCAAGTGCATCCAATGACCGGCTCCGCGTTGGTGGAGCACACCTACCGCGATTTTCAAAATTGCATCAGGCTACCGCGATTGCGGTTCCCATTGGCTGTAAGGGACAGGCGGGCGCTACTGCAATTCCGGGGCCATACATTGCTATGAGTGACCGGGATCGGGGTGGCGGAGAATGCCAACCGCCATTTGTCAATGCATATATGTCTCTCACTACCACGATTGTGTTCTAGGGATTGGTGGTGACACACCGCTGGTGGCAGGCGGTAGCTTCTGCGATTTGGGTGCCATACATTGGTGCCTGTGACCGTGATTTGGGTGGCGGAGCATGCCAACCGCCATTTGTCAATGCATATATGTCTCTCACTACCGCAATTGTGTTCTAGGGATTGGTGGTGACACACCGCTGGTGGTAGGAGGGAGCTTCCGCAATTTGGGTGCCATACATTGACCTGAGTGTTCGTGATTTGGGTGGCGGGACACCTTGTCAGCACCTATGGACACATCATGCTGTGTCAATGGCCGGTCATCAACAGTGCACAGTGGCCACATGATTAATGGCACATCATTGTGCACACAATGCCAGTGTCACATTTAACACACTGCTGACTACACATGCCATGTTTGGGTATGTAACGTAGTACATTGGCATGTACTCACTCACATGTCACTAGTGATATTGATGGGCATGTGCACCGCACAGTGTTGTCATGGACTCTCAAATGCGTACACATGTCAATGTGTGAAAGTGCTGTGAAAATCACAGTGATGTATGTCTTAATGTAGACTGTGCAGATTTGACTGTCTTGTTTTCTTGGATCATGCACACACTGATTGTTTATGCTCAGCCTGTGGTCATTGTGTTGTTGATGTGCGCCATGTTCAACTTATGCCTGAAGGTGTGTCAGGTACAGCAGCTAGGTATGAGACAGTGGTGTTGCAGTTTTACACATATGCTGTATGAAATACTCTCAGGCCTGCTCATGCTAGATGTGGCCATATCCCTACGTGCATTCGCATAGTCAGATGTTGTTTTGGATGTACTTGCTGTGTGAAAGGGGAGAAGTGTGTGAGTAGTGTGGCAGAAGGTGTCCCTACGTGTAAGCTGCTCTGTAACTCAATTGTGATGACAGTCATTGTTGGCGTTGTGTCAGTCAAAACGTAAGATGTTGTACACGTCTCAGGTTGTATTGAATTGACATGTGTCCACTTTCATCTCAACTAGGAGGAGACCAAATCTGCATCGTCCCTACACTGTGCTGGCAGACATGGAGGATGAGGAGGTCATCCGGAAGTTCCGTCTGGACAGAGCCACCCTACAGAACCTCTGTGCTATGTTGGAGCCCCACCTGCAGCCTCGCAGAACATATCCAACAGCTTTCACCCCAGCATCTAAGGTGATGGCGGCTCTGCATTTTTTTGCCTCTGGATCATTCCAGCACACGGTGTCCAGCGCAGGTGGGATGTCGCAACCCATGTTCAGCATGGTGCTGCGTGATGTCCTGTCCACCATGATGATTTACAAGGACAGGTATATCCATTTCCCCAGGGTGCCGGAATTGGCGGCTGTGAAGGGAGACTTTTATGCCCTTGGACACATCCCCCATGTTGTTGGGGCCATTGATTGCACCCATGTTGGGCTTGTTCCACCACAGGCACGGGAGCACATTTATAGGAAAACGAAAACATTTCCACTCTATTAATGTGCAAGTGGTGTGCCAGGTGGACATGATCATCATGCACGTGTGTGCCAAATATCCAGGCTCAGCCCATGACTCATACATCATGCGGAACAGCATTGTACCACAGCTCATGGCTAATCTGCTTCCTGAGCGTGCATGGATTGTGGGTGAGTACGAAGAGTCCAGTAGCGTGCTGTGTGTGTGACATGCTGTCCTCTGCCACAGTATGTTTACAAGGTTTATCTGTGTCTCTCACACCTAGGTGACTCTGCATATCCCAACCATCCATGGTTGCTGAGCCCACTGCGGAATCCCAGGACACCAGCTGATGTACACTACAATGATGCACATGGGAGGACACGTCGTGTGGTGGAGCGGACTTTTGGTCTCCTGAACTCACGATTTCGCTGCCTTAACAAGATGGGAGGTGCACTCATGTACTCGCCCAGGAAGGTGTGTCAGATTGCTGTGGCGTGCTGCATGCTCCACAACCTAGCCATTCGCAAGGATATCCTCCTGCTCCTGGATGTTGATGAGCAGCCAAGGCCCCCACCTGCAAACAAACCCGTGTCCAGTGATGAGGACAGTGGAGAGGAGGATGGTGTTGACCTGCGTCAACAGCTCATCAGCCGCTACTTCACTTGAAGGTGAGTTGCAATGTACAACGGACCCATTGTCTGATGATGTTGCTGTTGTTGTGAAGGTGTATGTGAGCTTTGTGACTGCAGCCGGTTGTTGACTCAGTGGTGGCTGACAATGTTTATGGGACAGGGTAATTTTGAACATCTACAGGATGTGTATGTTGGCACTTGTTGCCCATTGTGATGTGTGCATGTTGTATTAGCTTTATGGTATGTGTTGTGTGATGTTTGTGATGCCACACCAAGACTAGTGAATCTTGTTCTGTTGTGTTTTCCTAGGTCCCTTCAGCCTCTCCTTGCTTACATACATTCCATCCTCCTGGTACATTTTAATCATGGTGATGACTGCACATCCTGGAATAAAGACAGAGCAGAAACAAGAACATGTGTGTAAGGAGTTTTATTTACAATGGTGACATATGTGGGGGTGAACATTTACATTGAGGTGCTTAGTGAAGCAGTGAGTTGACAGTTATGGTAAGTGAGAGAATCGAGTAGTCACCACATTGATGTGGTGACCCAGTCCAACAGACAGATGCCATTCACAAGGCAGTGTGGGGAAGGACAGTCCAATGAGTCAATGCAGTAGTGAAGAGTGTTGCCATCATGGCTGGCTCCGTGACTGATGTTTGGCAGGTGCTTTGCCATGGGATACTCCCAGGGATTTCTTGGGACGGCCCCTCCGTCGCTTGGCAAGGGGGGCCTCTGCTGAGGGGCCTGTGGGGTCTGAGGACTCACCCCTCTCTGTGGCCGCAGGGGAGGATGGTGAACTGTCATCCTGCAGCCCAGCAGGGGGAGGTGGAGGTGTTTGTGGCGCAGGCCTGTCCCTCAGTGCCACCACGATCTGGCCCATGAGGTCCACAATTTGTCCCATGCGGGTGTCCATGGACCTCATCAGCAGGATGAGCTCGCGGGAATCTCCTTCTGCCCGTGCCGTTCGGCCCTGGGCCCATTCATATGCCCCAAGGACTCTATTTATGCTGTCCAGGACTTCGGTCCCAGGCTCTGGTTGTCTGTGACTGACCCTGCCACTCCCACCTGCCCTGCTGCCACAGGCCTGTTGCATCACCACTGTAGGCACCCGCATCCTCTCCCTGCCCTCCTCAGTTGGTGGTGTGGGGTGGTCATCCTCTGGCAGCACTGGTGGTGGTGGATGTGGCACAGGCCGTAACAGCAGGGGTCTGCATAGCTGTTGGTATTGCTTCAGATGTGGTGGGGGTGACGATGGGTTCCTGGCACCGGTTGCGCCCTGGCACACCAGATGGGCCGGCTCCGAGCTCATCGTCCTCTGAATCCCTGGAGTGGACATCCGAGAGTCCATGTTCTGGGGGGGGGGGGGAACTGGCTCTGCAGGTTGCTGGTGTTGTCCTCTGCAGTCAGTTCTTGGTCACCTGTGGGACAGATGGGAAATGGTCATTGTAGTGCACCCCGCAAGCTTTGTGTTAGCTGTGTATTATTCACTCTTTGTACACCACACAGTTGACTGGTCATCACATTGTTTGTATGCGCACTACTGTGCCTCCTGAGATGATGTTGAGGTACATGCATTAGTTGTCCATGGTGTGAGGTGTCACAACATACCATGGGCCACGTGCATGTTTTGTGTTTACAGGGACATGTTCCATCTAGGGACTGGCTCAACAGAGCATTTCTGTGACGCCTCTTTGTTGATCACTCTGGCCTGGCAGATGTTACATCTGAGCATGGACTGGCCATTGTCATCTCATGCATACCTTTGTAAGGTCATGTGCAAATATGAATTTGTGCCAACAACCATGCTTTCTTTGTTTACAAGTGGTCCTTGCTGCTCTGGCCACATGGCACTTACACATGGCCTTCAGTGGTGTGCATGATTGTGCACAGACTTTCTTCTACATGTGAATTGGTGTGTCACACTTTGGATGCTGTGGCAGTTGCATTTGCTTAGCTGTCTGCACACTGTGAGTGGCAATTGGATCTGTGTGTATTTTTGTGTGATGAGAGGGCTGGTGTTGTCATATGGCACCATACTTTTTGGGAGGAATGGCTGGGTGCATGTACTGGCTACTTACCTGTTCTGTTTTCACATTTGGGTTGGATTTGTGTCACATCTATGTGTGTGTGTGGTTGAGGCTTCCATCCTGCTCAGGGGTGGGACAGGGGGCATGGTGGGAGTAGTACTGCAGGCCTCCCACCCCCAAACAGCCCTCCCAGGGAAGATGGCTACCTACCTGTTAGTTTGTTTGTAGTGAGACAATGGCTTCCCAATGCTTCTGGGTGTGGAGTGCTCCATCCTGTTCAGGGGTGGGACAGGGGGCATGCTGGGAGAAGTACTGCAGGCCTCCCACTCCCAAACAGCCCTCCCAGGGAAGATGGCTACCTACCTGTTAGTTTGTTTGTAGTGAGACAATGGCTTCCCAATGCTTCTGGGTGTGGAGTGCTCCATCCTGCTCAGGGGTGAGACAGGGGGCATGCTGGGAGTAGTACTGCAGGCCTCCCACCCCTAAACAGCCCTCCTAGGGAAGATGGCTACCTACCTGTTAGTTTGTTTGGAGTGAGACAATGGCTTCCCAATGCTTCTGGGTGTGGAGTGCTCCATCCTGCTCAGGGGTGGGACAGGGGGCATGGTGGGAGTTGTAGTGCTATTTGCCTGGGCACATACAGCCCTGTAAATGTTGTCTACCTTTTGGGGTAATTCAGATGTAGTGGATGTTACATCTGTGGGACATGTGTTGGATATTGTGGTGCATATGGATATACTTGTGCCTCTGAGATGTAGCTTTGTAGTTGTGCTTGACAGTACATTGCTGTGTAATGGTCTACATTTGTTTGTACTTACCAGCCTCCACTCCCCCGGGTATTCCTGTGAGACTCTCTGGATGCAGTATGGCAAGCACCTTCTCCTCCCATGCAGTGAATGTTCTTGGTGGAATGGGAGGGCCACCGCCAGTCCTCTGAGCCAGCTCATGGTTCTTGCTCCTCTTCTTTTTGACAACACTCTTCAGGTCATGCCACCGCCTCATGATTTCCTGTCTGTTGCGTGGGATGGTCCCTACTGCATTGACCTTATCGACTATCCTTGCCCACATTTGATTCCTTCTGGCTAATGGTGTCTGTTGGACCAGGTTACCAAATAGTTGTGGTTCAACTCTGACTATCTCATCTACCACGACTGTCAACTCACTATCTGTGAATTTTGTCATTTTCTGTGGTGCCATGGTGTGTGATGTGCTGAGGGGTTTGAGGTGCAGCTGTGTAAGTGGTGGGGGTGGGGGTGATGTGTATGGTGTGTGATGTGCAGAGGGGTTAGAGGTGCAGGTGTGTAAGTGGTGGTGGTGCTGTGTGTGGTGTGAGTAGTGATGGTGTGCAGATTTGCCTCTCCTTTGTGCTCTGGTGTTGGGCCCTTCAGTTGTGGAGTATTGCAAAGGATTGTGGTCAGGGAAGGGGCTGGTTTTATACCCAGCTATGTGGGTGTGTCCAAATGGGGTATTGCTGTCAGGTGTGTTGTGTGGGTTGTCCTGGGATTTGGATTTTTGTAGTTGCCATGTGGTTGTGTCATTGGGGTGTGTTGTGTGTTTTTGGGTGCATGGCTAGTTTGCTGTGTGCAATTTGTGGCCTTGTTGTGATTTTTCTCTGTCGACCGCCATATTTGTCATGGAGCGTCCGCAGCGGTGGCTATGCTGCAGTTCTTCCGGCGGCTCTCCCATTCATCATTGTTGGCGTTTTCGGTGGTCGGATTCAGCGGAACGTACTGCGGTCACATCGGGGATATCCTAATGTTCCGTGCGGTGTCTCCGCTGTCGTGGCGGCGGTTTAATTTGTTTCCTCCGGGAATCCGACCGCCGAGGATGGGTTTAGGCCTTTTCCGCCCGCTACGGGCGGTTTTTCGGTGGCTCTCACTTCCACGGTCGTTTTTTTTGGGCGGGACATCCTAATCTGGCCGCTGGCTTTGCCGCGGTACCTGCGGGCGGTTGTTTTCCGCTACCATGGCGGTCGGGGAGGTTTTCCGACCGCCATCGTAATAGGCCCCTAAATTAGGGAAGGTGCTGGACACTAAACATATATAATTTACTATTCCAACTCCAAACCACATTAAATCAGGGAAGGAGCTGGACACTAACCATATATAATTTAGTATTCAAACTCCAAACAACATTAAATCAGGGAAGGTGCTGGACACTAACCATATATAATTTAGTATTCCAACTCCAAACCACATTAAATCAGGGAAGGTGCTGGACAATAAACATATATAATTTACTATTCCCACTCCAAACCACATTAAATAAGGGAAGGTGCTGGACACTAACCATATATAATTTACTATTCCAACTCCAAACCACATTAAATCAGGGAAGGTGCTGGACAATAAACATATATAATTTACTATTCCCACTCCAAACCACATTAATTCAGGGAAGGCACTAAACACTAAACAGATATAACCTAATATGCCTAATAACAATTATATTAACTCTTGTAAAATACTACAAACTAAACATATGTATGTATCTATAATTAAATATACATTGTATAGTATTTTTTTTTTAAACATATCTGTTAAAATATCTCAAACATATTAATATCCCAAAAAATATAATAAAATTGCCACAAAATATTTTACAATGTTAACCAAATACAAAATTATAACCAATTAAATACAAAATAATAACTCTCATTAATAAATAAAATTTTAAAAATTATTTAAAAATTTTAATTTTAGAAAATGAAATTTTAATAAACTTAAAACATAGTCAACTTCAACAACTATAAACACAATATCCCAGTACTGCAATAATTAAATTTTTTATTTAAATTTCAAATTTTTAAAAATTATGAACAATAAATTTAAAAAACACTCACAACCCTTAAACTCAATAAATGCCATATTACACTCATGAATTGATTTTTCTTAATTTTTAATTAAAATTCAAAAATTTACATTTTTTTTGAAAATTTAAAACCAAATAAATACCCACCCTTATCCCCTATTAATACAAAATCCCACTTTTATATTTTTTTTAACAGAAATTTTTTTTTTCATTTTTTTTTAGATTTCTTAAAAATAAATGTTAAAACTCCCCACCCTTATCCCCTATAAACCCAAAATCCCAACCCTTAAAATTTAATTTTTAAATTTAATTTTCAAATTTTTAAAACACTACCCACCCTTATCCCCTATGAACCCAACATCCCGCTTCTAAAAAAAATTACAATTTCTTGAAAAAAATATAAAATTTAAAATATTTAAAATTTTACATTTTAAAAACACTCCCCACCCTTATCCCCTATAAACCCAACATCCCGCCCCTAAGAAATTATTATACATTCAATTTAAATTTTTAAATAAATTTTAAATTTTTTCACAATTTATTTTAAAACACTCCCCACCCTTATCCTCTATAAACCCAACATTCCGCCCCTAAAAAAATATTATACATTCAATTTAAATTTTTAAATAAATTTTACATTTTTCCCCAATTTTTTTAAGACATTCCCCACCCTTATCCCCTATAAACCCAACATCCCACTCCTAAAAATTAGCATGTAATTCTTTTTACATTTACTTAGCAATAATTATATCATTTACAAACATTTGACCAAATAAAAAAAAATACTAAAACGATGTATTTTACTAACGATATTTTAACAATCGATATTTTTTACAACGATATTTTTTACAACACACAAAATCGATATTATATACATAGATATTTTTTACATCGATATTTAATACTAACGGTATTTTTTACTCGATATTATGTCAAAACGATATTAAATACTCAATATTCTCACTACTTACCGGGGAAAGGGACGCAGTTGCGAAGGGCACTAAGAAGGGGGGGGGGGTAACTCGCCCGTGGGAGGGGTTTGGTCGTTGTTATGCTTGCGCTATAAAGGCATGCATTAGTTAAACATTCGTTTTTCTATTACACAACCAACACGTGGTCGTAATTGAGGAGACTTTTGCCTACATCTAGCACTTTGAGATGACCAAGTCCATATAAACTATACGTTCTGCACTCATTCACTTTATAGACATTTCTGACTTATACGTAGTTTATGTATGTCATAAAGTACACATGTAAGCTCATTAAATTTCCATATAATTCGGAGCCGAAATCACTCTGAAAGCTGCAAATTTAGGGGGTCATTACGATGGCGGAACGATCGCCACCGCCGGGCCGGCAGTGGCGATCGTTCCGCCATCAAATTGAGAATTACCCACCGCCATATTAGGATGGCGGTGGGTATCACGGCGGACGCAAAGTCCGTCTGCCGCTTTTCCGCCAGTGGCAATCGCTCCGATTGCCTGGCGGTCGGAGCAGGGCCGCTAATATGGTGGCGGTACCTAGCAGGCACCATCCGCTATATTAGGATGTGGGTTTTAGGAGGCCTTTCCATGGCGGCGATGCCGCCATGGAAAGGCTGGCGGGATTGGGTTTTGGGGCCCGTTGCGGGCCCCCATGTGGGGGTGTCACTGCACTGGGGGTACCCATGGTACCCCTGCATTTCCATGCACCAAGTGGCAGGCACCGCGTGGTGCCTGCCACGTGGTGCAGGGAAATGCGGTGCAAGCACCTTTCACATTTGCTGCAGCCAGCAGCACCTCCCGCAATGTTAAAGGCCCAGGATGCGCCCGCCAGTATTGCAGTCGCATCCTAATTGCAGTGGTGGGACCGCCGCATGTCTGGCGGGCGGTCCCAATCACCGCTACGGGGGCAGGCGGACGAAGTCCGCCCGCCATCGTAATCAGCCCCTAAGTTCTGTTGGAATCTCATTTTTGCCTTTCGTGTTATTCAAATAGATTTGCAGGAGTTCTTCTGGGAAGCTATGACTGTCCCCGTCTCCTTTAAATATTCAAATGCGTGAACATTTTTAAATCCCGAAATGTAGCAGGTTTATATTTCGAAAATGTAAATGCACAGCAGAACTGAAATTACACCTGCTGATTTTTTTCACTCTCCACACGAACCATTTTTCCTGAGGAGAAACCCTGTCCACCACACTCATTAATGTTGCATCTGTTTCTCCTCTTTGCCATTACCAGAAAGGTTTATTCCTGACATTTATAGAAGTAAATCTCTGAATTCTTTCAGGATTTGTGAATATCTGCAAACTCGCTTTTCACTGACTTTTGCTGGTGTCCCCACACTGCTTGGCCCACAACCTACCACTGTGAGAAGACTTACTCACATCTTAAATTATTCCATGGTGGTAAACATTTTGATGAGAGAAAATCTTTATCAGATTTGAATCACAACTAATTTCCACCACTAAAACCCCTTTCCTGTCTAAATCACGGCGCACTGAGCTTTTTCAATGTATTGCATGCAGTACACAAGTTGATGTTAATACATTTGTGAACCATTAACTTTTTTCTTTTATTTGACAACTTTTCATTTTTCAATACACACATTTTTCCCCCAAAATAGCTCATATTCCAATGCACCCCTGTGATTTGTGAACAATTTGGTACACTTTCCCATATTTGCTAATCATAGCACTAATACATGTGAGCTTCAGTTACGTGTGCAGACAAACTTGCAAAGTGTTGGTACATATAAGCTAATACATGCTATATGTTTGTTTACAATCCATTTCTTACCTGGCCCTCTCTGTATAACTAGACCTTAATGTCAGAATCATGGCGCTATTCATCACGTACGTCAGCGACTGGACGCCATTTTCATTACCAAATACCCCCTTAACTATGCATTTTTTTGTTTGCTAACATTGCGATGCTTCAAGAGCTGAAGGTTCCAAGGGGCAGATTTACAACTCCCCTGCGCCACCAGTCACTTTTTGTGACGTACTGGAGGCGCATTTCACTTCTCCATATTTACAACTAAGGAGAGGAAAAGTCACCCTGCGTGACTTTTCCTCTCCTTGTAAATATGGCCCCTTCACAGGCAGCACTTTGCGTGGAAGGGGCGTTCCATGGGTGTTGCTGTGGGTGTTCCCACGCAACACCCATGGAACGAGACACATTTCCAGATTTACGAGCAATCGTAAACCTGGGAATGCGTGTCAATGCTAGAGGCGTAGCGAGGCGCTATGCGGAGAAATGTTTTGATTTCTCCTCGTTTTTTCCTCTTTCAAAGCGTGCTGCATTCTACAGCACGTATTGAAAGAGGAAAATGCCTGTAGTGATTGTTTTTGTGCAGGAATGTGCCCCTTCCTGCACAAAAACAATCTCCCTATGACGCAGGCATCTGCCTGCGCCGGCGCATGGCTGCAGTTTGTGCGCCAGCGCAGGGGAGAGCACAGGAATGCGACATATTATTGTAAATATGTCGCATTCCTGTGCTTCGGAAGGGCTGCAGGGTGGCGCAGCCAAAGGGCTTGCGTTGCCACGCTGCGGAACTTCCTTGTAGATCTGCCCCCCAATGCTCAAGGCTTGTTTTCCGGGAAAGCAATGATACATGCAAATCCCAACAGCTAGCAGATATTAAAATGATCAATGAAACGAAGCGAACAAATCCTCTCATCTTATCTCGGCCTTCTTGGTTCACGGCTTTAATGTAAAACCTCATCTCAAAGCGACCTTATCAGATGGTAAAGAGCTGCAAGCAGCCTGGAGCCTGGCCAGGGGAGGGTTGAAATGGGCTTTGCTGGTAGATGCTGACAGCACCAGTCTTGTTCAATGGGCGGAGCTTCCTAGGCAGTAGCAGCAGGTTGCTAAGTCTGTTTACTGCTGCTTCACTACTCGTGTTGAGAACATTAATAATTTCCAGGGTTCAGGAAATGCGGAGAATTAGCAAAATGAACCTAATGCGAGACGATGTTCGGTCATTTTATATTTTGTGACGTTGTCTAATGCTATGCATTGTTATATTACAATGTGTTATGTTACGTTATGTAAATTACACTGTTGCATGTTCTGTTATTCTATGTTATATCACGCTGTATCATATAATATGCTGTAATATGATGCATTTCTTATAAACAGTTCATAGTGCAACCCCTTCTTCCTAGAAATTGCGCATAATGTACACAACACATTTGCGAGTTGGAACATTCTCCTAGTCTATAATGTTTGGCAGCCTACTCAGCAAACCCCAAAATATAAGACTGTATTCTCTACTGATGACGGTTAATAAACCAGAAACACGTGTCTAGAGATCAGCACTATCTGCGCCAACCTTGGCGAAACACTCGAAAATATCGGAGCGAGCTACAAGAGACTGCATTTACCAGAATGCCAGGGGCGAACCTTGCCTGAGAGGTCAGCGGTGTGCTCCCACATCCTGTTGTCTATTTAAAGTACTCCCGTGAGTCATTGAGCTGACGAGCTCCTGGATGAAGCACCTGTGCGCCAGTGAGAGGTACCGGACCTGATATAATGTTTGGCAGCCTACTCAGCAAACCCCAAAATATAAGACTGTATTCTCTACTGATGACGGTTAATAAACCAGAAACACGTGTCTAGAGATCAGCACTATCTGTGCCAACCTTGGCGAAACACTCGAAAATATCGGAGCGTGCTACAAGAGACTGCATTTACCAGAATGCCAGGGGCGAACCTTGCCTGAGAGGTCAGCGGTGTGCTCCCACATCCTGTTGTCTATTTAAAGTACTCCTGTGAGTCATTGAGCTGACGAGCTCGTGGATGAAGCACCTGTGCGCCAGTGAGAGGTACCGGACCTGATATAATGTTTGGCAGCCTACTCAGCAAACCCCAAAATATAAGACTGTATTCTCTACTGATGACGGTTAATAAACCAGAAACACGTGTCTAGAGATCAGCACTATCTGCGCCAACCTTGGCGAAACACTCGAAAATATCGGAGCGAGCTACAAGAGACTGCATTTACCAGAATGCCAGGGGCGAACCTTGCCTGAGAGGTCAGCGGTGTGCTCCCACATCCTGTTGTCTATTTAAAGTACTCCCGTGAGTCATTGAGCTGACGAGCTCGTGGATGAAGCACCTGTGCGCCAGTGAGAGAGTACCGGACCTGATATAATGTTTGGCAGCCTACTCAGCAAACCCCAAAATATAAGACTGTATTCTCTACTGATGACGGTTAATAAACCAGAAACACGTGTCTAGAGATCAGCACTATCTGCGCCAACCTTGGCGAAACACTCGAAAATATCGGAGCGAGCTACAAGAGACTGCATTTACCAGAATGCCAGGGGCGAACCTTGCCTGGGAGGTCAGCGGTGTGCTCCCACATCCTGTTGTCTATTTAAAGTACTCCCGTGAGTCATTGAGCTGACGAGCTCGTGGATGAAGCACCTGTGCGCCAGTGAGAGGTACCGGACCTGATATAATGTTTGGCAGCCTACTCAACAAACCCCAAAATATAAGACTGTATTCTCCACTGATGACGGTTAATAAACCAGAAACACGTGTCTAGAGATCAGCACTATCTGCGCCAACCTTGGCGAAACACTCGAAAATATCGGAGCGAGCTACAAGAGACTGCATTTACCAGAATGCCAGGGGCGAACCTTGCCTGAGAGGTCAGCGGTGTGCTCCCACATCCTGTTGTCTATTTAAAGTACTCCGTGAGTCATTGAGCTGACGAGCTCGTGGATGAAGCACCTGGGCGCCAGTGGGAGGTACCGGACCTGATATAATGTTTGGCAGCCTACTCAGCAAACCCCAAAATATAAGACTGTATTCTCTACTGATAACGGTTAATAAACCAGAAACACGTGTCTAGAGATCAGCACTATCTGCGCCAACCTTGGCGAAACACTCGAAAATATCGGAGCGAGCTACAAGAGACTGCATTTACCAGGTCAGCGGTGTGCTCCCACATCCTGTTGTCTACTCGTGTTGAGAACATTAATAATTTCCAGGGTTCAGGAAATGCGGAGAATTAGCAAAATGAACCTAATGCGAGACGATGTTCGGTCATTTTATATTTTGTGACGTTGTCTAATGTTATGCATTGTTATATTACAATGTGTTATGTTACGTTATGTAAATTACACTGTTGCATGTTCTGTTATTCTATGTTATATCACGCTGTATCATATAATATGATGTAATATGATGCATTTCTTATAAACAGTTCATAGTGCAACCCCTTCTTCCTAGAAATTGCGCATAATGTACACAACACATTTGCGAGTTGGAACATTCTCCTAGTCTTGCAAAAAAAGGGGAGGGGGTCACATTTTCTAAATCGCCATTAGGATGAGAATGAAAGGGATGTTCTCTCCTAATTGTTTGTGGCAGTGACATGTATCGGTGGTTTGTTAATGCAGATGCTGTTGCCAATCGCTGATCGGATACTGACACCCAATTTGGGTTGGTATTTGATTTGTAAGCAAGTTTGGCAGCTTTGAGGGGAGTACAAATTGGTCCTAACGACATCTGCGTGCTGCCTCCATTAGCTTCCTAAATGGATTTCTTAAATTAAAGTAACACCTGTCTTTTAAAAGACATGGTGTAATTTAGTGATGGTAGAATTTTTAACAAAAAATTCTAGATATCTACAATATCTTTCCCAATGCCTCCAACCTTGATAACCTGGACCAGGAGGTAGAATCTCCTAGGGGCAGTCTCCCACGGCTAGAAGATATTCCTGCTTTGGACTTAGATACATTACACCAATTGTTCTCCAAAGTTAAGTCAGGTTGTCCCCTGGACGCGGCCCCCATGTTGCGCAAGGTGGGGGATATCATTCCACCTGTGTTATTAGAAGTATTAAATTCTTCTATAGCAACGGGCCAAGTGCCCAGGTCATGGAAACATGCCATGATACGAGCACTTCTAAAAAACCTAGCCTTAAACCAGATGTATGGGGCAACTATCGGCCCTCCCCATGACTAGTAAAATCTTAGAGAAACATGTAAATAGAACTCTCTCGGAGTACTTAGAAAGCCATTCGATTCTGCACTCTTCCCAGACGGGCTTCCGGCCAAACCATGGAACAGAAACGGCCCTGTTAGCAGTAGTGGAGGAATCACGAAAAATCTTGGACCAGGGAGGCACTGTGGCAATCATTCTGCTTGACCTGAGCTCCGCTTTCGATACGGTTAACTATAGCATTCTTTTTGACAGATTAAGAATGATCGGAGTATCAGGAAATGTTCTTACCTGGATCAAATCTTTTCTGAAAGACAGGTCATACCAGGTGTTTGAGGGCAACCACACATCAAGAAGAGTGCCACTTACATGCTGAGTCCCACAGGGCTCCTCACTGAGTCCCACCCTATTTAATATATATCTAAGACCGCTTGCATAGTTAGTCCTGCCATATGGAATCCATATTATAACCTACGCAGATGACACCCAATTAGTGGTGGCATTAAACCACCCAAAGAAGGTGCCAGCTAATCTAGAATCTTGCTTGGGAACGGTGGCCACGTGGATGGACCAGTCGTGTCTCAAGCTTAATGGAGACAAAACTGAGCTAATGATCCTGGGCAACTGCTACAGTGCCACGGCAGGCCTGAGTTGGCCAAACTGTCTTGGCCCAATGCCAAAGCCCAAAGAAAAGATTAAAAGTTTGGGTGTTTGGCTGGATAGGTCGCTTAATTTTGACCAACAAGCAGTACAATTAGCAGCTTCATGTTACGGCATCATTCGGCAGTTGCGAAAAATTCTTCCACTGCTCCCTGAAACTGCACGTAGGATCATGGTTCAGGCACTGGTGTTATCCTGGCTGGATTATGGAAATTCCCTTTACTTGGGTACTCCAAAGTCCACAACAAGGAAACTACAAGTGGTGCAGAATTGCGCAGCCAAGTTGCTGCGCAACATCCCTAAAGCACACTCGCCAAGCCGGCATTAAAAGAGCTACACTGGCTACCAATCAAGGAACGCATAACGTTCAAGTCATTATGCATAGCACACAAAACACTCTGGGGTATGGGCCCTAAAATCAATCTTTCACTTATAGCTTTCCACCGCCCCTCGAGAAGCCTGCGTTCAGCGAATCTCTTCCTGGCGACAGTACCGAAAATCAAGAGAGCACGATCTGGAGGCCGAATGTTCGCCTATAACGCTGCAAAACTATGGAATATGCCCCCCATCGATCTCCGTTCAATGATCCACCATCTATCATTTCAGAGACAACTAAAAACATGGCTGTTTCAGAAGTGAGTGTGAACTGTATCTGACTGCCTGCTATCGTATGCGCTGGGATGCCTAAGGGTAGCCATGCGCTCTATTAAATGTTAATTAATAATAATAATGTGAATGAAGGGATGGATTTCTGCAGTCCCTTGCTGACCATCCACCCAGCTTTTGCAACCAGTATCAGTGGTTTGTCCATAGTGACCTGCCTAACTAATACTTATTAGGCAGATTGTTCTGCAACTCTCTGTGAATGGGCGGTTTGCAATGCAACCTGTTAGTACATTGGTGATATTGCAAATTGCCAGTCGTGTCACTAAAAGTCAGTGTGCAATTTACACCTACTAATTTCGACCAGTTAGAAGGGTAGGAGAAAACATTAGTTCCTTTTGGAGTGATTGCACATCTACTCTACATTTGAGGGTTCCATGGTCAATCAGGCTATCTGTGCCATGGATGCATGAGATCATATCAGAGTTACATCCATACAATTAATGATAAAAACATAGAAAACAAGAACAAAAAAAAATACGTAAAATCAAAATGTATTTCAAAAGCATACACAAAATTGTGGGCCTCCAAAATACAATATACAGCGCTGTATAAAAAGGTGTAGCGATGGCAATGTGCTCATGTGCATCCAACATGCAGATGAAGTGGCAACTATTACATAAAAATAGAGGAATATTTCTAACTATTTACTGAATATTAAGTGATATGGTTGCATCCCACCTATAGTCCCCAAACAGTCCTTTAATAGAGAAGACAGTTCAAAAAACAATATTGGTGACATTTTCGACCATAAGTGGGCTTTAAAAGGTCTTTATAAGGACATTCCATTAGCAATCCTGGAACAGAAACCTACCCACAACTCAACATGACCACACGAGTCAATGCCATCACCTCCTCATTCTTCCATACCCTGAAGATGCTGAGAAATATTTCCAAATGGCTCTCAATCAGCACCCGGGAAACCATCACACATATCCTGGTCACAAGCAAGCTGGATTATGGGAACACCTTCTATGTCAGGATCAACAAAAAACTCACCAGAAGGCTAAGGACCATTCAGAACTCTGCAGCCAGAACCACTTTCCAGGAGGTGGAAAATGGTTCTGCTACACTCACATCACACCACACCTGAAGGAGCTCCCCTGGCTCCCCATACACAAACAAGCACAATTCAAACTCTTCACCCACACTTTCAAGACACTACATAACACTGGCCCAGCATACCTCAACAATTGCATCTGCTTTCACAAACCTTCCAGATACCTCCAATCATCTAGACTCCTACTTGCACACATCCCACGCATACTGAGAACCAGATCCAGCTGTTGAGCTATCTCCCACATTTCTTCTAAAACATGGAATTACGTGTCAATACACATGAGTCTCCTCTTCACTTCTTGAATTCCACAAGAAGCTGAAGATCAGGCTTTTAGAGTAGTCCCACTAAGCCCTTGGTTTGGATAGACTCCCACATGCTCCACTCCAGGATACCTTTGGGTGACCTTTGAACATAAAAAAGCTTACCTTAAGTGACTATGATGGTAATAAGACACCTAGCATAAATCTAGAAGGCATACAAAGGGAAATTTAAAAAATATGTTTCTCATTAAAAACACATGTGGTGGTGTTCTGTGTTATGGAATGCCAAAAAAGACCTTACCAGTCAGGATATGTGGAAGATGCCACAATAATCAAAAAATTAATCAGATCAAGCTCATAAAGTTCATTTCAAGTATTTATATGTAATTTCCTTATATGCAATTTCAAGGTGATGAATACTTACCTCCAATAGGTTAATTTCAGAAAAGATTTTCATTTTTGATGTGTGCTACATGCTTGCATCACTAACAACCCCTGGCAGTGACTGTGTACTGCCATCACAGCTGCACCAGGTTTGGTTTTTGATGATTACTAAGGATTTGATAAATCTCAAGAAAATCACACCAGATCAATTTCCTGGAAAGAGTTTCAACAGTAGCATTCAGGGGGAAGGAATTGTTGGTGAGTAATCAGTACTAATCGTGAAAACGCTTGAGATTGTTCTTGCTTGAATTGTCTTTGGTCAATTCATTGCACTGATTTTAAATTAGGGCCTTATTACGCGTTTGGCGGTTCGTGGTCCGTCGTCCCAGTGGTGGCAGTACGACCACTGTGAACTCGGCTGTCCAACTGCCGTATTACGAGTTGGGTGGATTGGCTTAGTGAAGAGTGCTGCCTAAACTGCTGACACCGCCACCCAACTCTGACCACCACGGGTACAGAGTGGGCCTGTGAAGCTGTGGGAGCCACGGACCGCCAGTGAAATTGCCCACCCAATGACAAGTTGCTTTACTGTTGGTGTGACAGTGGCACTCCAACCACCACATCTGATATGGCGGAAAGGGAGGGATATAGGGCCAAAATTCACCTCTGCTCACCTCTACTCATCGTCTACCATCGTGAAGCCATCAAACACATCCTGCGGCTGCTCTACCTGCTCAACCATGTTCAAAACACGCTTCATCACAGATGAAATCGGCGGTAAGTCATACAACTACCTGTTGCCATAGACTCCTCTACAGAACAATGCCCCGCCATGGACCAGGCAAGGGAGTTGGGGGTCCCTAAGTAATTTACACGTATACATGAACTCTGTCTGGGATTGTTTCATAACAAGCATCAAAAAATATCTGTAGGATGCCCTCGTAGGCAAAAAACTGGAACTGCACATGTACACAAATAGACATGTGTTTACAAATTATATACAGTGAAAGTGATGTGTGCATTATTTTGTGTTGCACAACAGCACCTCTTCATCAATATCATACCTATAAATGTCTGACACACATCGTTTGCCCTTTCTCACTTGTCTCCCAAGTTACTACTGATCTTTACTAGTCATGCAGGTTACCATTTCTTAAGTGCTGCTAAAGTGACATTAAAGTGACTACAACTACCATGAGACCTTGTCACTCCTACTCTAACCAGGATGCTACACTCCTTTGGCTCCTTCTCACTTGTCTGCCATGTCACTCTTGATCTTTACTAGTTATGCAGGTTACCATTTCTCAAGTGTTGATAAAGTGACATTGAAGTGACTACAACGTCCATGAGGTCTTGTCCTGCAACTCTAACCAAGATGTTATAGTGACTGTTACACACTCACATTGCACACATCCCAGTTCCTGTTTTAATGTCAAAAACATCTTTATGGTTTTGTCAGTAAAGTCAAACTCACATCATACTAACCACTTCAACTGGATCAGAAATCAGGGATGAAACAAACACAACTGTACTCACGCATTACTAACTGTACTATAACATCAAATAATTATAAAAGTAATAGCAGGACTAATGTCTTAAAAAGAGTGAAAGTTTATATTGAATGGATGAAACAATTCATCAAATCAAACAAAGGATGATGTCCAGTCCATGTCTAGAAACCATTGCCACAGCACAATGCTTTGCCAACCCACTTGCCCTTTCCGACACTGCCAAGGAATAGCAGGCACCTCAAAGATGGTACTTGGGAAGCAGGGGCAGAGGTTTAGTGAGGGGTGGGTTTGTACTTCAGAGGGGGATTCTTGGGTTTGGGCTTTTGGGACTGGGTTTTGGTTTAGGATGTTTTTTCTTTTTGGGCTCGGTTCAGGGGAGTGGGGAGGCTGTTTTTCAGGGGTGGAGTGGGAAGTAGAAGGGATGGGTGTGGCTGTGGAAGGGGTTTTGGGACTTTGGGATGGGGCATGTGTCACAGTGTTATGGGCAAGGGCAAACAACAGATCTTCTCGGGAAAACGGGTAGCTTGTTCAGGTTGGGTTGAAGAGGAAGTGAAAGTGTGAGGTGGGTCTGCTGTCTGCATGTGTTGTGCTGGTGCCTGTTGTGTGGGTGAGTGTGAGTGTTTGCTTTTTTGGGTGCGAGTGTTGTAGATGTGCTGGGTGATATGGAGGGTTCTGAGCCTGTACGCACAGGGTCTGGGGATATGGGTATTGTGGAGGGGGATGTGCCTGTTGGTGTGGTGTCTGGAGATATAGGTGATGTGGAGGGGGCTTTTGCCTGTTCGTGCGGTGTCTGTGATATGGTTTTTGTGGAGGGGGCTGTTGCCTGTTGGTGCGGTATCTGGGGACATGGGTGTTGTGAAGGGGGCTGTGGCTGTGAGTGTGGTGTCTGCAGGTATGGGTGTGTCTGTGGAGGGGTATGTATGTGTTGCTGTGGTACCTGGGGGTATGCTGGGGGTGGTAGAAATGGTGAGTGTCTGCTGTGTGCGTGCATGTTTGAGTTTTTTAGATTTCTTTGATTTGTGTGTGGTGCTTGTTTCTGATGATGTGCGTGCAGGCTTAGGTGTGTGTATGTGTGGGACAGGAAGGGTAATAGGGAATGTGGATAGGGAAGGGGCAGGAGGGGGGAAAGAAGGTTGGGATGGGTGGAGGACTGCCATGAGGAAGAAGCCAGAGACTGAAAAGATCTCTTTAGGCCAGACATGGCAGTGTTACGTGGCTGATAGGGCCTTTGTCGACATTGCTAAGTTAGCATGGCTAGTGCCCCCATGATGCTGCTTTTGCACACGTTACTACATAACTTTATTTTTGCAAGACTCTGTTTATGCCTTTCACATGAGAACTGTCTGCTATGTTCATTCTTTGCCATTTCCTGGAGTTTAGTCTGAACACTGTGAGCAAGGTCGATAAACAAGGCCCCTTGTTATTCTGTTCTGGTCAGGCCCTAGCACCTAGACAAAACATATCACGGCAGCTGGGACTGAAGACTTGTGTTTTTGATATTACGGGGATGCAGGGTTTGGGGAACACACTTGGAGAGGGACCTTTCCAGGGAGTAGAGCAACACCTAGCCTCTATGTAGAAATCTCATCTATGCTCTAAGGTATGGGGTCTGCTAACAAAACCCAGAGATCTTCTATTATATAATAATACATATTCGATCCAAGGGAAGGGAGTTTAGACACTATGGGGCTTATTTACAAGCCCCTTGCGCCACCGGTATGTCACTTTTCCCATGTTAAAAATGACGCAAAAGTGGCGCAAGGGGCTTGTAAATAAGCCCCTATAGTTTTTTTCTCCATTGTCTTTATACAATGACATCTCCCTTCATAATATATGGACTGGCTGTGATGCTAACTGTATTATTGTTATGCATTTATTTTCCTGCTTGTTGTGGCACGTATACTGCATGTTAGAGCATGTTAGTTAAAATAAACATTTTAAACTATATTCGTGTCTCAGTCAGATCTTATTGTGGACAGGTACGAGAGTGTGAGCGAAAAGGTGAGTCTTGTCACCACGATTCCTGAGAGATCAGGGAGTGTTGTGTTCTGGGTTGTCTAATCATTTGCTTCTCTGTATTTGGATAGGAGAGCGAGTGAGACACTATAGCTAGTCGGTCCTGGGCACATGGGTACTAAGGTGGTAGGAAGGCATAGCCCCTATACACCGAGGTTCCATATTCCTGTGCATAGTTCTGTGTATGTGCAGAATCCCTGCAACTGCACTGTGAAGGCCTTCCAGGTGGGCAACCACCTGGGTCAGATTGTTGCCTTGCTCCTGGATGGCATTCAGCACTGCAGTCTGACCCACAGAGATGCTCCTCAGGAGATGAATAGCCTCCTCACTCAGCGCAGCGGGGCTAACAGGGGCAGGCACTGAGGTGCCTGGAGCGAAGGAGACCCCTCCCCTCTTAGGGGAACGGGCAACTCGTGGGGGGATAACATGGAGGGTGGCAATGGACCTGGGGGTGGTGGACAAGGATGAAGGTGGAACTGATCCTGTTGGGTCCTCTACAACTTGGGAGTGACCTCTGGAGGTGGCATTCTATGGACTTGGTCACATTCGACCTGAAATTGAACCTATTTATGGCACCCATATTGCATTAGAACCACCACACGACACAGAACAAGTCTACCGGAACAGGAAGCACTATCATTCTATCAATGTGCAACTTGTCTGCAAACCAGATTTGTACATCTCAAACATCTGGGCCCAGTTTCCAGGATCTGCACATGATGCCTATATACTGCGGAACAGCACCATACCCCAGCGAATGTCACAACTACTACCGGTAAGGGCCTGGCTTTTAGGTAAGTGTGATCTGTCCTAGTTTTGTGTGGGAAATATCAGGTAGTATGTAACTAAATGTTGCCCTTCTGTCTATCTTCCATCTAGGAGACTCAGATTATCCCAACCGGCCATGGTTGTTAGCACAGCTGAGGAATCCTACAACGCCAGGAGAAGTCCACTTCAATGAGGCCCATAGAAGAATCGGAAGGACAGTGGATCGGGCTTTTGAGCTCCTGAAAGCCAGATTCAGATGACTGGACAAGACTTGGGGAGCCCTCCTCTCCTCACCTGGGAAGGTGTATAAGATCACATCGCAGAGGATACAGGCCATGAAGACCCATAAGGTGGGGACCCTGAAATGCCAACTGTAGATGATGATAGGGGTGAAGAGGAAGGAGCTGACATGTGTCATGATCTCATCCAGAACTACTTCTCCTGAGTGTAAGCATGGTGTGAGGTGTGATGACTTTGACTATTATTGCAACTCTTGTAGTGATGTTTTGAGGAGGATGTTAATGCTACATACTAGAAATATATGGGTCTGGAAATATCTGGGGGTAGGTGTTTGTACTTTAAGGGGTCGATTCCGATCCCGGCCGGAAGCGCACCTAACAGTATTCGTCCGTAAAAAAACCCAGCCGATTGCGTGTTTCCCGACCGATTCGAACATTCGTCCGGACGAACAAGTACGATGCGTATAACAACCCAGATTCCGAGCGAGCCGTACTTACCCAATCCAGCTCCTGTTCCCCGCCAGAGCCGGATCCGTAAACGCCGAATCGAGTCGTACGGAAGCAAATACACAGCACCTTCCGGCCGGACGAGTACGATGCGCACTCCGTACGCACCGAACCCGTCGCTACGTCCGGGACGTTTGAGCATCCGGGCGAGCCGTACATAAGCTCCGTTTCGCACCACAAGATGATCCACGGCTACGAGACGAACAAGCCTGCTACGAGTACGACTCGAAGACACGAGAAACCCGAACGAGACGATCCAAGCATGAATCCCATTGCACAGGTCCTACCTATACTCTACATCTATTACCGGGACCGGCACGGACGCGTACGGCGCAGACGGTAAGTCAAACACCAACAATACAAACAAACGACACGTACCCGAAATATGTCACACACACATAGGGATGCACAAATGACGTACACGAGCAACAGCAGAACCATAGGGGTGGGATGGCCATCACCAATGCCATACACACCCATAGGGGGCTGGATGCCTACCACTACCACCACCCCACTCAGGGGTGGCTGGATGCCTGTCACTACTACCATCCCCACCCTCAGGGGGCTGGATGCCTACCACTAACACCACCCCTACTCAGGGGGGGCTGGATGCCTGCCACTACCACCACCCCACTCAGGGGGGGCTGGATGCCTGTCACTACCACCACCGCTACTCATGGGGGCCTGGATACCTGTCAGCACTACCATCCCCACCCTTAGGGGGATGGATGCCTACCACTACCACCACCCCTACTCAGGGGGGCTGGATGCCTGCCACTACCACCACCCCACTCAGGGGGGGCTGGATGCCTGTCACTACTACCATCCCCACCCTCAGGGGGCTGGATGCCTACCACTAACACCACCCCTACTCAGGGGGGGCTGGATGCCTGCCACTACCACCACCCCACTCAGGGGGGGCTGGATGCCTGTCACTACTACCATCCCCACCCATAGGGGGCTGGATGCCTGCCACTACCACCACCCCACTCAGGGGGGGCTGGATGCCTGTCACTACTACCATCACCACCCTTAGGGGGATGGATGGCCACCACTACCACCACCCCTATTCAGGGGGGGCTGGATGCCTACCACTACCACCACCCCTACTCAGGGGGGCCTGGATGTCTGTCACTACTACCATCCCCACCCTCAGGGGGCTGGATGCCTACCACTAACACCACCCCTACTCAGGGGGGGCTGGATGCCTGCCACTACCACCACCCCTACTCAGGGGGGGCTGGATGCCTGGCACTACTACCATCCCCACCCTTAGGGGGCTGGATGCCTGCCACTACCACCACCCCACTCAGGGGTGGCTGGATGCCTGTCACTACTACCATCCCCACCCTTAGGGGGATGGATGGCCACCACTAACACCACCCCACTCAGGGGGGGCTGGATGCCTGTCACTACTACCATCCCCACCCTTAGGGGGATGGATGCCTACCACTACCACCACCCCTACTCAGGGGGGCCTGGATGCCTATCACTAACACCACCCCTACTCAGGGGGGGCTGGATGCCTGCCACCACCACCACCCCTACTCAGGGGGGCCTGGATGCCTACCACTAACACCACCCCTACTCAGGGGGGGCTGGATGCCTGCTACTACCTCCAATCCCTACTCATAGGATGGGTAATGTATGACACAACCAGCATACTCCCACATAAGGAATGTCTGAAAATTACATCCCCCCAACACCATGACAAGCGTGTGTAGTCTGTGACAAATGCCTACAACACTGAACATGACATTGAACATACAATGTGACCCCCTAGCACATGTGTCACACATAAATGTGTGTGGCCCCCACAATGCAAGCCAACCATGGCCACTGTGGCAATGGGGTTGAACACCCCATCAACACAGTGACCAAAAGGGAAGTTTGGGGTCCATAGCTGATGCACCTTTTGAACAGTGTGGCAATGGGGCCCAAAGCCCCATCAACACAGTGACCAAAAGGGAAGTGTGGGGTCCATAGCTGATGCACCTTGTGAACAGTGTGGCAATGGGGCCCAAAGCCTCATCAACACAGTGACCAAAAGGGAAGTGTGGGGTCCATAGCTGATGCACCTTTTGAACAGTGTGGCAATGGGGCCCAAAGACCCATCACCACAGTGACCAAAAGGTAGGTGTGGGGTCCATAGCTGATGCACCTTTTGAACAGTGTGGCAATGGGGCCCAAAGCCCCATCACCACAGTGACCAAAAGGGAAGTGTGGGGTCCATAGCTGATGCACCTTTTGAACAGTGTGGCAATGGGGCCCAAAGCCCCATCACCACAGTGACCAAAAGGTAGGTGTGGGGTCCATAGCTGATGCACCTTTTGAACAGTGTGGCAATGGGGCCCAAAGCCCCATCACCACAGTGACCAAAAGGTAGGTGTGGGGTCCATAGCTGATGCACCTTTTGAACAGTGTGGCAATGGGGCCCAAAGCCCCATCACCACAGTGATCAAAAGGGAAGTGTAGTCAGGGTAAAAGCTGCCAAAGCCAAACTGCATGGATGATTCCTGGTCACACAACAACAAACACATCAGTGGCATAGTAGTGCTTGTGTCCCATAGCAACATAGATTGGGTGAGGCAAACAGTGCAGTGCAAATAAAACATACCTTTGGCCATGTGCATACAAACATCATTCATGGGGGCTCACATTGTCAACATTCACAAATAACACAATGACAGAAGTGACCATCATAATGCAGACCCACATATCTGCACCAATGGACACACAAATGTAGATATCTCAGGGAGACTGTAGATGTCAGGTGAACAAATACCATACCATGGCAGCAATGGGATATACAAACCATGATTATTGTGCTGACTGATGACCTAGGAGTCCCAGGGACAGCAGGGGAAAGCCACCAAACAACATACAGCCAATGGCACACTCAATATATGCCAATGCAGTGGTGCAAATGCACAAACACAAACAGGCAGACCCACACTGCATATCAAACACAACAGGTGATGGGGGTGTGTGCCAGTGTCCCCAGGCAACCACACAACACATGAGGAGGCCTGAATTCCAATTACACAAATGTGTATAAAGTGCCATACAAAAGTAACTCATGGATCGGATTCCCCTATGTGGGCAAACAGGCAATGTTAGATGAGAGGGAGCCCAAATTACACATGTCACACAAGCTAGTAGGAACAGCAACTAACACAGCAAGAGACAGACCCACCACAGCACTACGCCCAGGGACCCCACATTGTGGTGACACTACCCTGCATGATAATCCCACTGTGATGACAAAGGTAGATGTCATTCACACTGTGAACCACAGCCATGTGTCCTGAGCAACAAACTACCATCACACCTACACAAGCACAAATCAAACAGCACGGCCTGCCAGCCATGGCCAATATGGAGGTAGGGGTCTAGCCATGCAACAACTCACATTTGCACACACTCAACACCACACACCTTGATCTCCACCAATGTGCAGCAGTGAAGCTCACATGGACTGGTGACATTGCACATGCACCCATGACAATCCCAGGGGTGGTGGGGGAACTAAGGTGCAGAAACCCATCACACATGGCCAGTTAACAAGACTCGTGAATGTCTGACACACTGCACACTACGCGGTACATGGGCATGACGTGAAATCCACCACAATCAATGGGATCCTGGCCATAGTCACACACCAATGAAGAAGACAAGGTGACACACAAAGAACACACGTACACAACTTCCAACATTGCAGCTCTGACCCTGAGGAGTGGCAGCAGTCACACACACAACGTGTCACAATCACTGAAAGCTACCATAGACTGTAAATTACATGACATGTGTAACCAACAAGTGCCAAGGGAATCCTGAATGTGTCCCATCTGCGTTTGCCCACATCCCCAGCCCTGACAACAAAGACAACCTGGGATGACAACCTGATGAACCTTAGTTAGCCATGCACCCACATCCCGGAGTAACCAGGTCCAAGATGCTGGATGTACACAGAACAACTCAGCAAGCATCAGAAACAGGAACATCCGTAGGGACACAGCCTGTGTAGGAAAAGGGAAGGGTACATGCACAGACATGCTTACACAACACAAAACACGGGCCCAGGCAATGTCACAGGATTACACACTACCATGAGGGCACTCCACTGCTGTGGAAGGTCCGCTGTGCCAAGCCTTGTCTGTGCACGACTCAAACATGTCGGCAGAACACTCGGTCAGTGAGTCAACAACTACAACACATTGAAGGCTCTGCTCACATCAGCCTGGGTACGGGAGTGTCACGTCATTCATCTGCATACACCCAAAACATGTGTCAAGCAAGGTGCACTGTATACACTGATGAGTCCTTCAACATTGGTGTGCGAAACTGCATGTCCAGTGGAGATGGTCACAGAGTCAGGGAAATAGAAACATTGAACAGTGGTAAGCCCACCAGATGTGCATCACTGTAAGACAAAGATGTTAATTTACAAATGCAAAACGTACATCCCTGTGTCATATGCTGAACATCACACACTCAGACTGCAGCAGAGGATGCCATAGATCCAGACTACAACAGGACACACATCCCATGGACCACATGGAGTCCATCACTGCAACACTTCATTTCCCTGATCTGAACACTATTACAACTGCAAATGCATGCTGATAACCATGTACATCATGTACATCAAAAGAAAAACTACAAGTAAACAAAAATAGGCTTCATTCAGCAAATGTCAATAGAAAATCAGAAGTCCAAATTAAACTAAGGCCAATGGCCAGTCTAAATACACAGTCCCAACAGGGTGATATGTGACAACTTGTCACCCATTGCTTGCCTGCACTGGTAGGGACAGGGGACATCCCCCTTGGAGGGGCATACAAGGGGCAGGCACCGCAGGGACAGGATCAGGGGATGCCAGAGTGAGGCAGTGAAGGGGTGGTGGGTGCAGGAGTGTCACCAGCAACTGCAGTGGAGGTGTCTGACTCAGGGGGGGCCGGCACCACTGCATGCCCGAGTCAGACGGGGTGGTTGTGGACTCCACTGCTGTGCATGCCTCCAAGGGAGTGGAAGGGGGGGCAGATGAGGTGGGCAGGACAGAGGGGGGACCCGGTCTCCACACCAGTGGCACAAACAGGCTGAGCGTCTGGGTTGGGGGCGGAAGAGCAAGTGGCAGGGGGGAGGGCCTAAGCAGTTTGGGGATGCGGTATCGGTGTGTGGGGGAACCTGGGGCAGGGTGTGGCGGTGGAACCTGTGGAGTGGTGGCCTGGGGGATGGAGGAGAGAGACTGGGTGGTGGAGCTGCGTGGTGGTGGTGGGGTCTTGCCCTTCCTGGTCCGGGGGACTTCCGAATGGGGTCCTCAGTCTGCCTGCGCCTGGGGGAGGGTGTCCGGGGGTGAGGGGCACTCCCCTCTGTGTGGGTGGACCTCCTCTTCCCCCGGTATGCCGGATCTGCAGGATCGGAGGGGAAGAGGCCGAGGTCACACAGGAAGACCTGCTGTGTAGGTGGGGTTGCAGGTGAGGCAACGGAAGGGGTCTTGGAGGGAGAGGATTTGGAGGACTGCGGAGTGACTGTGGATGCCTGTGTCTGTGTCTGTTCCCCATCCCCTGTGTGTGTGGTATCTGTCCCCTGAGGATGCTTGTGTGCACGTCTTGCCTTTCTTTTGGGTGTGTCTGTGCTGCTTGTGTCTGTGTGCTTGGGTGAATATGCAGGTGTGCATGTGCTTTGGACAGGTAGGGTGCCAGGAAGTGTGGATGGGGCAGAGGTAGGAGGTGGGAGGGACTGCTGGAGGAGGGACACTGCTGCCGTCAGGGAGGAGTCCATGGACTTATTGCTCCTCTGTAGGGCAGACATACCCGTCGAGATGCCCTCCATGAACGACACCAGCTGTGTCAACAGAGTGGTGTGTGCATGGAGGACATTCAGCATTGCTGTCTGCCCTACATGGAGCTGCCGAAGTAGGTACACAGACTCCTCACTCAGGGCAGCAGGGGACACAGGGGCAGGGGGTGCGGTGCCTGGCATGAAGGAGACACGCTCCCGAACACGGGAGCCTCCACGGATGTCTGGAATTGGAGCCAATGGGAGGGCAGTGCTGGTGGTGGTGGTGGCGGGGCCAGACAGACTAGCGGGGGTGTGGTGGCTGCTGACACCCGCCTCCACAAGGGAGTCATCCTCCGAGCTGCTGTGGTCCTCAGCTGAGGTGGATGGTGCTGAGGACTCCTCGGTGTGGCTCCCCTCGCCCTCCGTGCCACTGGGTCCCTCTGACCACTCGTCCGATGCTGACCCAGTCTGGCTCCGCTGCTCCTCCTGGTCCGTGGAGCTGTCCCCTCCTGTGGCTGTGGATGTATCTGCAAACAATTAGGGAAACAGACAAACATCAGTCACCTGCACAGACCGCACACACCACAGTAAGTACAGCACTTACAGAGCCAGCCCTGGCATCCTTAGTAGAACATTGCCAAAACTCCTCACACAGATTTGGAGAAGCCAATTGTCAGTCTGATGGTCAACCATGGGACTCACACCCCTCCTGCCCTTGCACCCATCTGTCTGGTGCCTGTCTGATGGTAAGACCCCAGTGTGGACACATGCACCACCTACACAGTTGTTGGACATTGCAGGGAACACAGTGAAGTATGTGAACATGCACACATCACATCTCTTGCCACTGAGTCAGTGCAGGTGTCCGTAGAAAGGGATGGCCAGAGTCCAAACAGAAATGCATGTGATGCATACCAGCACCACACACCATGATGCACCCATGTCCGGATAGTCCATGCCACAATGGGGTGCATGTTGCACATGTCACTCCCCTGCAGGATCACTCTTAGGAAGTTTAATGCCATCACACAGGCATGCTTGCAAAGTCATACATCACTGTCTCCAGTCACATGGCCATGGCAGCCTGCCAACAACAGTCTGCACTGTGTCACAATCCTAGGACATGAGGAATGCAAGTTATGTAACTGACAAGTGCACATGTCCATCCCCCACACACCACATCATCTGAACTAGTATTTGTCCACGTCATGCCAATTGGACATATGGGGGACATGAAACACAACTCCCATAACCTGACCACCTCACAGTGTGCTGTGAATGAATAACAGCTGCCTGAAAGTCACAGTCCCATACACCTGTGTGCACAGTCAAGTCATCAAACATCTATAAGTCACAGAAGTATTGTCTCACATGGTCACATCTCAGATGGCATGCTGAACCCTAACCGACAAACATACCAGTAGTCCTGACAACAAAGCCACAGCACACTGACACAGAGGCAGACACCTGAGGGAACATGTCACTGATCACAACATGTCAGATGATCCACGGGAGTGGGAGTACAGAGTCTATTGTATGCCCTGGAGTAGGCATGACTGTCCAGCTCCACCTGTAAGAGGGATGAGTCCTGGACAGGAGGCAGGTGTCTAAGCATGTGTGACACACTTGATATACATACTCCTGAGGCCCAAACATTGTTCCCACCCACAGCATGGGGGTGTGCCAAATACCCCAGGGACATGTGGTGAATCAGATCAGCAAGTGGACCACATATCAAAGTTACACCCAGATTACATGTCAGGACTTGGGCATTGTGTGAGCAATTGACCCACCCATGAATCCCACAACATAGTCACCGGAACAAATGCTGTCTCCCACCTTGAGCAAAGCAAAATGCAATGATACAGTCCCCAAGTGACACAATTTCCTGACTGTAAGGGCCACACATATGCGTATCAGATGAGGAGTGGGCATGTCACAATAGAGGGACATGGGTCCTGGACCACAAGACTGATGTACTGTGGAAGTTTAACCAGGCCAGAGGAAGGCACATAGCATGTCAGACAAAGTGCACAGTCCTGTCATGGACTCACCCTCTCCTTGCTGCTGTCTGGCCTTCAGCTGCCCATCCAGGTCAGGGAAGACCACCGCCAGGATCCTGAGCATGTGGGGGGTCAGGGTCCGGTGTCCGCCCCTCCTGTGAGGAGGCGACAGCTTCAGCTGGACCCTTGCGATCCTCTGGGTCCAGCCTCAAAGGTCCTGCCACCTCTTCTGGCAGTTGCGGATCCGGCGCTTGTAGTCCCCCACGGATCTTACTGCCCGGGCGATGGTCAGCCAGATTTCCTGCTTCTGGTGGGCATCAACCTGTGAGGATGACAAAGTGAAAATGCCATTACTACACATGCAACATATCCATGCATCACACAGTTGGATATACATGTCTCAATCACTGGGGCACATCATGAAACAGGCAGTGCAACGATGGCTATGAACAGTTTGCCAGCAGTTACTACATGGTATCATTGCATGGAAAGTAAACCTTGTTGGAATGCACTGTTACTGCACTGTACCTGTTCAGTGCATGTAATTACACACTTTGGGGGCTCAGAACTACTCAGTGAGCATTCTAGCCAGGGGTGTGCACACTGTAAGTCCTGCTAGTCAGACAACATGCAAAATTAGTAAGGCAGTGGACAGCACACTCACCTGCTCCCCTGGTGTCCCATACAGCTTGCTGTACTGTGGAAGGAGGCTGTCCAGCAGGGCCTGGTTCTCCTCAAGGCTGAAGGCTGGGGCTCTCTCCACAGTACGTGCCTTTGCAGTAGCCAGAGGATGCAGAGACAGCAGCAGTGTTGGTGGCAGATGTCGTCCTGAAGCATGTAGTGCAGGCAAGTGAGCTCTCAGGGGAACAGCCAGCATTATATGTGTGCTGCAGAGGCAGATACTGTCCCATGTGTCCAAAGTGATAGGTCCAAGTCGTTTGCATCTTCTGAATCTGACCAATACATGGAATAGCAGCACTAATACACGCCCACAGCATCCTTCAAAAATCCAAGTTCATGACACCCATGATTTTGCAACATTGTTGTGGCTGGCCAACTGAATTCACTGCATCAGACTCGTTGAAGCTTCGAATACGCGTCCGTTGCCATGCCAGGCCCCAGCCAACGCGTGCGCACCGTTCGATCCATTGCTGTACAATGCGTATTTCGGGATACAACGCGTACCCGCTCACAACAGATGCAATGGGCCGGCCGGGCACACCGATCGGTCCATTGCTGACCAACGCGTACCCGCTCACAACAGATGCAATGGGCCGGCCGGGCACACCGATCGGTCCATTGCTGTACAACGCGTACCCGCTCACAACAGATGCAATGGGCCGGCCGGGCACACCGATCGGTCCATTGCTGTACAACACGTATTTCGGGATACAACGCGTACCCGCTCACAACAGATGCAATGGGCCGGCCGGGCACACCGATCGGTCCATTGCTGTACAACGCGTACCCGCTCACAACAGATGCAATGGGCCGGCCGGGCACACTGATCGATCCATTGCTGTACAACGCGTACCCGCTCACAACAGATGCAATGGGCCGGCCGGGCACACCGATCGGTCCATTGCTGTACAACACGTACCTGTACAGGTCAGTCGCATATGTCACCATGCTTGTCACTGGTGAACGTATGCCAGCCACATATACCTGCCAGAGACCATGGGGCACACCTACAACACCACACCCAGTCCACACTGTTTCCTAAGGCATGTAAGGCTGCATTACCTTTTCTGTGTATGGGGGTTGACATGTGGTTTCTGTGGTGGCACTTGTGGGCAGCCACACCCAGGCTGTGCATGTGTTAATGGGGTCAGGGTCCTTTGTGTGTTGTGCACATGACCACTGTGATGTGCAACAGTTCATTTCTGAGCATGTGGCATGGTCACATTTCCAGGTTGTGTATGTGTGTGACATGTCACATACCCCCAGGGTCCCATGGGGGAAGGCATGTACGTCACAGGGTGACCCATTGCCACAATAGTGATGTCCCTCCACAGTCTGTGTGCATGTTGTGTTTCCGATGTCTCTGATTCCATGTGCACGATGGGAGACAGTCTCCACATCAACGTTGTTTGTGCATGGACTTTGATGTTGTGCGTCACTGGCGTCCATGTCTGTCCTGCGTAGGCGACAGGGGCCACCTCCTGTGGGAGTCATGTTTGTTTTTCTGACGTGTACATGATACGCCATGTCATGCCAGTGTCCATGTGGCAAGACAGGGTCACTGGGAATCTACCTGTCAATGAGCTGTGATGCCTGTGGCGCATCTGTCCAGACATGTCACTGTGGTGTGTGTGTGGAACGTGACAGCAGTAAATGGGTACTGTGACACAGCCTAATGGTTTCCCATAGCACAACCTGGAACCTGTTGTCCACACATGTTGTACTGAGAAGTTAGATGATGGCCATGTAGGTGCGAGTTATGTCCGAACAGAACGGCACACACATCAAGTACTTGTGTCTCGTAATGATGTATCATGTGAAATTGAGTATGGTGAATGGCACATATGTGGGGTGACTGACAATCTTTCTTTCCTCAACCTATGCACTGCAGGGCTCCAGCTGTCCATAGACCATTCCCTGACCTGGCAACGATGGTGGAACGTGACAGCATCCGACGGTACCGCTTCACCAGGCAGCTGATTGAGGATTTGGCAGTGCGCTTGGCACCACATTTGCAACCTGGCCGGCCGTACCCTATGGCGCTGACCCCCAAGGTGAAGGTAATGGCAGCCCTACACTTCTTTGCCACCGGTACCTTTCAACACACTGTGGCGACTGCCAGTGGGATGTCACAGACTATATTCAGCCGTGTGCTACGCGATGTTTTGGAGGCAATGGTGAGATGCCTGAACCAGTACATCTATTTCCCTACACGTCAACAACTCACTGACGTCAAGAGTGACTTCTATGCCCTGGGGAGGATGCCACATGTCATTGGCTCTATTGATGGGACACATGTGGCTTTGGTACCACCACAGGCACATGAGCAGGCATACCGGAACCGGAAACATTACCATTCGATCAATGCTCTGGTGGTATGTCTTGCAGATATGAGCATCACACATGTGTGTGCCCGTTTCCCTGGTTCAGCACACAATGCCTACGTGATGAGGAGTAGTCGCATCCCGAGGATGATGGCACAGATGCAGAACCAGCGTGCCTGGCTTGTCGGTGTGTACTGACTTTGTACCATTGTGTGTGTTCTGCTCTGTAGTATACCGCCCACTTTTCCAAATCAGCTAATGTGCACTTGTCTGTCCGTAGGTGACTCCGGATACCCCAACATGCCGTGGTTGCTGACACCCCTCAGGAACCCTGTGACACCAGCCCAGATGCGCTACAATGAGGCACATGGTCGGACCAGGAGAGTGATTGAGCGGACCTTTGGTCTCCTGAAGAGCCGCTTCCGCTGCCTGGACAAGACAGGAGGGGCCCTCCCATATGCCCCAGCAAAGGTGTGCAAGATTGTCATCGTCTGCTGCATGCTACACAACCTGGCAGTGCAGAAGGAGTTGCCTCTCATCCTGGATGACGATGACCAACGTCCGCCACCTGTGGAGGATCCTGGCCTGGACCACGATGCCAGTGATGATGATGATGATGATGGTGATGTCCGCACACAGCTCATCACCAACTTCTTCAGCTGAATGTGAGTATCCAGGGAGATGTAATGTGAATGATGTGAGTTTGCATGATATGTGTGGGTGGTGCTCTGGTGCTGTTTGAGTGTGGCCATGTGCTACTTGACTGGATGCGTGCAGCAATGTATCCTTACAGGTAGTATGTACTCCCCAACAGTTTTGAAATGCTAACTTGGTTTTGTGTAGTTGTCTTGTGACATGTATTCGGCATGAGTATTGCAGTTCTGTCCTGTTCTTCAGTGGTTTTAACTGTGTGTCATGTCTGTCCTTCACAGGGTGCTTACTGAGTACTTTGGTCAACTTGGATCCCCCGACACCATGATTCAGCTTTCAGGGTGGCAGCAGTAGTTTCCCTACAGGTGATGTGCCACACACCCCTGGACTTCATATCTTCTGCACTTGTTGACTGTGTGGCCACTGCCACGTGGGATTACCTTGCATTTGTAGTGGAAATGTTGCAAATGTGTAATAAACCTGTGCTTCACTTTGGGATGTGCGTTGTCTGTGGTCACACATCTGACTGACATTTGCTTACTGCACCTGTGGGCTAGTTGACACAGACTCTGAATAGGTGTGGTGTCTGTGCATTCCACAGTATTTCCTGGCAACATCACTGTAGGCGATGAGTCCGATGGCCCTGGTGTCTCTGTGTTGTGTAGCCCTAGTGGTGTGTCTCCCTCATATGTGTCACATCACCATGACTCACATGATGGTGTTGTACTTGCTGTAGCAGTTAGCATACACAGTGTAATTTAGCAGATCATCATCACCATAACAGTAACCACATTTGAATAACAACAGAGGCAAGTATGGTGTACTAGTGATTTTATTTACAGAAATGTGTGTGTGTATAGTGCGTAGGATGGTGGGTGCTGTACATTGGGATTGGGATCCAAAGTTCCCAGATGAGTTGGAAGTCTTGGTAGCAGAAATGTCCTGAGTGAAGTCCACAGTCATATGATACATTAGTCCAACTTGAACTCCCCATGTCAGGTGGGGGAGTTGTGTTGCATTCGACAGGGTGAAAAGTTTGCACACAAAGGAGAATTTCCGGAACAGGTGTTGGCTTCCTGGGGGATGTACGTGGCCATGAACCTCTCAGTTTTCCTTCCTCGGACGACCCCTCTTCTTTGGGGGGGGACCCTCACGTGCAGGGTGCTGCGGTGCAGGGGAGTCTCCGCCAGAGTCCTCCTCCCTCCCTGTGGCGGTGTCAGTTGTTGCAGCACCAGATGTTGTGGGCACACAGGGAGGTGTGGCCATGTTGGTGCTAATCTGGGGGAGGCATGTCAATATGTCCCTATGCACCGCCGTGAGTTCTTGCAATGTGTCCCACTTGGACTCCATGCGAGACATGTGTGTCTCCACACAGGACATGTGGGAGTCCAAGCGGGCATGATGGGCAGCCTGCTGCTGTTGTATGTCCTTGAGGATCCCCACTACCTGTCTGACCTCTCCGGTGCTATCCTGGTACGCATCAGCGATGCGTGCCAGTTGTGGGTCATCATGCAGTCCAGACCCCTCTGCAAGCAGCGACCTATGTCTACCACCCCTCCCACCACCCCTGGCGACACGTGCAGGACCTGCAGTGGCACGCACAGGTGACCCGAGGCCCCCTTGGGGGTTGTTAGTGGTGTTGTTGTCCGTTGCTCCACGGTGGGCCTGGGGCCCTGTGCTGTTATCATCGGTGGTCCTTGGTCTGTCCGTGTCAGCGGGAGTGGTCTGTGTGTTTGGCAGTTGTTGGAGGGGTGGGTGCAGGGGGTGCAGATGTTGGTCCTGCTGGTGCTGCATGATGACTCACACCGGAGGTGCCAGGTAGGTCTTCGCCATCCGAGGAGGGCAAAGGCTGTTCCACACCAGTGAGCTCAGTGTCCCCCGGAGCCTGGGACAGGGACTCCTCCTCGCCTGCTGCTGTGTCCCCATCATCATCACCTGTATTTGGAAGAGACACACATTGTATGTTATGTTTCTACAGGCATCAATGGTTCACACACCTGACAGTTGTGACTGTACCTCTGGATGCGGGCATGTACATTGCATTGTCCTAAGTAGTCACAGTAAGAGGTTGATATTGGTGTAGCACATTGTCCTGCATACCTGGGGCATTTCAATGTGAATGTTGAGGTGTGTGCATGGCCAGCATTGGTTGTATTTGGTGGACATCCGGCCATCCTTCTCCACCTAGCCCAGTTATCCCACCATGAAGCATGCCACCCTTGCAGTGGGTTCAGGTTGACTCTCAGGATATCAGGCAGTGGTGTTGTGCTGTTTGTTGGTGCACAGTTCCCAGCAGGGCCTTGTGCTCCCCACAGCAGTACCCAGTGTCAGCCATCTTGTCAGTCCTTATCCACTCCCTGTGATGTGAGCATGGTTCAGAGTGGTGTTGATGGGCCAATTGTGAGGGTGAGCAATATCTGTGACTACAACTCCCATCATGCTATTCAATCAATCAATCAATCACGGCATTTATAGAGCGCGCTACTCACCCGGGAGGGTCTCAAGGCGCTGGGGGAGGGGGTAAGTTACTGCTCGAACAGCCAGGTCTTGAGCTGCTTCCTGAAGGAGAGATGGTCCTGGGTTCGCCGAAGGTGAGTGGGGAGGGAGTTCCAGGTCTTGGCTGCCAGGTAGGAGAAGGATCTTCCTCCGGCGGTGGTTCTGCGGATGCGTGGTACGGTGGCGAGGGCGTGGCTGGTTGATCGTAGCTGGCGTGTGGGCGTGTAGAAGGTCATGCGGTCGTTGAGGTACTTTGGGCCCAGGTCGTGGAGGGCCTTGTGTGCGTGGGTGAGGAGTCTGAACGTTATTCTCTTGCTGACGGGGAGCCAGTGCAGGTCTTTCAGGTGTCCGGTGATGTGGCTGTGTCGGGGGATGTCCAGGATGAGTCGTGCGGAGGCGTTCTGGATGCACTGGAGTCTTTTTGAAGTTTGGCTGTGGTTCCGGCGTAGAGGGTGTTCCCATAGTCCAGTCGGCTGGTGACGAGTGCCTGGGTGACGGTCTTCCTGGTTTCAGTGGGGATCCATCTGAAGATCTTGCGGAGCATGCGCAGGGTGTTGAAGCATGAAGATGAGACGGCGTTGACTTGTCTGGTCATCGACAGGGAGGAGTCCAGGATGAAGCCCAGGTTGCGTGCGTGGTCCGTTGGCTTGGGCGCGGTGCCCAGGGCCGGGGGCTACCAGGAGTCGTCCCAGGCGGAGGGTGATGAGCCCAGGATGAGGACTTCCGTCTTGTCTGAGTTCAGTTTAAGGCGGCTGTTCCTCATCCAGTCGGCGACGTCTCTCATCCCGTCGTGTAGGTTGGCTCTGGCGGTGGTGGGGTCGTTGGTGAGGGAGAGGATCAGCTGGGTGTCGTCGGCGTAGGAGATGATGTTGAGGTTGTGTCGGCGTGCGATGGCTGCGAGGGGGCTCATGTAGACGTTGAAGAGGGTTGGGCTGAGTGAGGATCCCTGTGGAACGCCGCAGATGACTTCGGTGGCTTCGGATCTGAACGGGGGTGGCGGACTCTCTGGGTTCTTCCGGCGAGGAACGAGATGATCCATTCCAGTGCTTTCTCTCGGATTCCGATGTTGCTGAGGCGCTTCACTAGGGTGCGGTGGCAGACGGTGTCGAACGCCGCGGAGAGGTCCAAGAGGATGAGGGCAGCTGTTTCCCCGTTGTCGGTTAGGGTTCTGATGTCGTCGGTGGCTGCGATAAGGGCGGTCTCGGTGCTGTGGTTGGCCCGAAACCCGGACTGCGAGGGGTCGAGGGATCCATTCGTCTCGAGGAAGGCGGCAAGCTGTCTGTTGACGGTCTTCTCGATGACTTTGGCTGGAAACGGAAGGAGCGAGATGGGACGGTAGTTCTTAAGGTCGGTGGAGTCCGCCGTTGGTTTCTTCAGGAGGGCGGTAAGCTCGGCGTGCTTCCAGCTCTCCGGGAAGGTGGCGGTGTGGAAGGAGGAGTTGATGATGTCCCGGAGATGGGGTGCGATGGTGGCGTCGGCTTTGTTGAAGACGTGGTGTGGGCAGGGGTCGGTTGGTGATCCGGAGTGGATGGAGTTCATCGTGCGGGTGGTGTCTTCGGTGCTGATCGGGGTCCAGTTGCAGAGGGTGGTGGTGGCGGGCGTTGGTTCGGCGGTAGGGTGCGTTGTTTGTGCGTCGAAGCTGTTATGTATGTCGGTGATCTTGCGGTGGAAGAACGCGGAGAGTGAGTTGCAGAGGTCTTGCGAGGGGTGATGTCGTTGTTTCCGGCGCTGGGGTTGGAGAACTCTTTGACGATGCTGAAAAGTTCCTTGCTGTCATGGGCGTTGTTGTCCAGTCGTTCTTTGAGTGCCGACTTCTTGGTGTCACGGATCAGCTGGTGGTGTTTGCGGGTGGCGTGCTTGAGGGCGGTCCTGTTGTCTGTGGTCTGGTCGAGTCGCCAGGTTTTCTCGAGAGTGCGGCAGTTCTTCTTGGATTCCTTGAGTTCGTTGGTGAACCAAGGGGTTTTCTTGCTTCCGGGTCTGCTGGGAGGGTTTTTAGTGGTGCGAGGTCGTCGGCGCAGGCGGTCAGCCACTTGGCGAGGTTGCTGGCTGCTTCGTTTGGGTCCGTTGTGTTGGTGGGTGTGTTCTGGCTGAGGGAGGCGGTGAGCTGCTCGGCGGTGATCTTGCTCCAGCTCCGGCGGGGAGCCTGTTGCGGGTGGTGGTGGGTCGTAGTCTTTCTGAAGCTGAAGTGGACGCAGCTGTGGTCGGTCCAGTGGAGTCCGGTGGCGTGGCTGAAGGAGATGTGCTTGCTGGATGAGAAGACGGGGTCAAGCGTGTGGCCGGCGTAGTGGGTGGGCGTGTTCACCAGTTGCTTGAGTCCGAGGTTGGCGAGGTTGTCCAGCAGGGCGGTGGTGTTTCTGTCGTTGTTGTTCTCCAGGTGGAAGTTGAGGTCCCCTAGGAGGATGTAGTCGGCGGAGGGCATGGCGTGCGGGCTGATGAAGTCTGCGATGTCTTCGCTGAATAGTGTGCGTGGTCCCGGGGGTCTGTAGATGAGGGTGCCTCGGAGGGTGGTCTTGGGGTCAGTGTGTATCTGGAAGTGTAGGTGTTCGGCGGCGGTGAAGGTCTCGTCGGAGTTAGTCGAGATGCGGATGGTGTTCTTGTGTACGATGGCGATGCCTCCTCCCGTCTGGTTGACGCGGTCCTTCCGGGTGATCTTGTATCCGTCCGGGATGGCTATGGCGATGTCGGGCGCTGAGGAGGCGTTCATCCAGGTTTCGGTGAGGAAGGCGATGTCCGGTGCTGTTGCGTCGAGCAGGTCCCAGAGTTCCACGGCGTGCCTGTGGACGGAGCGGGTGTTCAGCAGGATGCATTTCAGGTGGTTGCTGCTGGTGCTCGACTTGGCGGAGGTGGTGCACGTCCGGGGGCAGGTGAATCGGCAGGTTTGGCAGGTGAAGGGTCCGTGGGTGCGTCTCGGTGAGGCTCGGTAGCAGGCAGGGTTCCGGCCGGCATTGAGTGCGGTGAGTGTGGCGGCGTCGTAGGTCCGTCGAGTGGTGATGCATCGGTGGGATCCAGGGGTTCTGGCGCTGGGCGCGGTCCAGTCGCGGACGGGCGCAGACGGGCTTGCCTTCGGCGCGCCAGCGGCGCGGCCGCGCAGCGGCCGCCATTTATGGGGAGGTGGGAGGGAGGAGCAGCTGGGAGGCGGGAGGCAGGGGCAGCGAATGGGCGGTCAGGGGGCGGGGCCGCAGGGACGCAGCGGCGGGAATGGCGAGAGGCAGCGGGGGCACAGAAAGGAAAACAGGGGAGAGAGCAGACAAAATCACGGGCACAGCGACAATGGGGCAGCGAGGGGCACAAAAAGGAAAACAGGGGAGAAAGCAGATAAAATCACGGGCACAGCGACAATGGGGCAGCGAGGGGCACAAAAAGGAAAACAGGGGAGAAAGCAGATAAAATCACGGGCACAGCGACAATGGGGCAGCGAGGGGCACAAAAGGAAAACAGGGGAGAAAGCAGATAAAATCACGGGCACAGTGACAATGGGGCAGCGAGGGGCACAAAAAGGAAAACAGGGGAGAAAGCAGATAAAATCACGGGCACAGCGACAATGGGGCAGCGAGGGGCACAAAAAGGAAAACAGGGGAGAAAGCAGATAAAATCACGGGCACAGCGACAATGGGGCAGCGAGGGGCACAAAAAGTAAAACAGGGGAGAAAGCAGATAAAATCACGGGCACAGCGACAATGGGGCAGCGAGGGGCACAAAAAGGAAAACAGGGGAGAAAGCAGATAAAATCACGGGCACAGCGACAATGGGGCAGCGAGGGGCACAAAAAGGAAAACAGGGGAGAAAGCAGATAAAATCACGGGCACAGCGACAATGGGGCAGCGAGGGGCACAAAAGGAAAACAGGGGAGAAAGCAGACAGAATCACGGGCACAACGACAATGGGGCAGCGAGGGGCACAGAAAGGAAAAGGGGAGAGAGCAGACAAAATCACGGGCACAGCGACAATGGGGCAGCGAGGGGCACAAAAAGGAAAACAGGGGAGAAAGCAGATAGAATCACGGGCACAACGACAATGGGGCAGCGAGGGGCACAGAAAGGAAAAGGGGAGACAGGCAGAAAAAAACGGGCACCGGGGCCACAAGCGGAGGGCGATCTTACCTGCAGAAGCAGCGGGCAGACAACACAGGCGGAGCTGTGTGGTGGGGGAGCGACCTACCTGGCAAGGTCAAGGGTCGCTCTCCTCACCGCGCAGCGGCCGCCATTTATGGGGAGGTGGGAGGGAGGAGCAGCTGGGAGGCGGGAGGCAGGGGCAGCGAATGGGCGGTCAGGGGGGCGGGGCCGCAGGGGACGCAGCGGCGGGAATGGCGAGAGGCAGCGGGGGCACAGAAAGGAAAACAGGGGAGAGAGCAGACAAAATCACGGGCACAGCGACAATGGGGCAGCGAGGGGCACAAAAAGGAAAACAGGGGAGAAAGCAGATAAAATCACGGGCACAGCGACAATGGGGCAGCGAGGGGCACAAAAAGGAAAACAGGGGAGAAAGCAGATAAAATCACGGGCACAGCGACAATGGGGCAGCGAGGGCACAAAAAGGAAAACAGGGGAGAAAGCAGATAAAATCACGGGCACAGCGACAATGGGGCAGCGAGGGGCACAAAAAGGAAAACAGGGGAGAAAGCAGATAAAATCACGGGCACAGCGACAATGGGGCAGCGAGGGGCACAAAAAGGAAAACAGGGGAGAAAGCAGATAAAATCACGGGCACAGCGACAATGGGGCAGCGAGGGGCACAAAAAGGAAAACAGGGGAGAAAGCAGATAAAATCACGGGCACAGCGACAATGGGGCAGCGAGGGGCACAAAAAGGAAAACAGGGGAGAAAGCAGATAAAATCACGGGCACAGCGACAATGGGGCAGCGAGGGGCACAAAAGGAAAACAGGGGAGAAAGCAGACAGAATCACGGGCACAACGACAATGGGGCAGCGAGGGGCACAGAAAGGAAAAGGGGAGAGAGCAGACAAAATCACGGGCACAGCGACAATGGGGCAGCGAGGGGCACAAAAAGGAAAACAGGGGAGAAAGCAGATAGAATCACGGGCACAACGACAATGGGGCAGCGAGGGGCACAGAAAGGAAAAGGGGAGACAGGCAGAAAAAACGGGCACCGGGGCCACAAGCGGAGGGCGATCTTACCTGCAGAAGCAGCGGGCAGACAACACAGGCGGAGCTGTGTGGTGGGGGAGCGACCTACCTGGCAATGTACACCCCCCTTCCCAGCATGCCCGTACTTCCTTCCTTTTGACTCTGCTTCCCTGTGGGGTAGTGTGCCTGTGCTGTCAGGAAGGCTGACAGTGTTGTCCTTGCGTTTGTTTGGCTACAAGTCCCAAGAGTGTCCCTGTGCTTCACACAGCATTACCCAGGGTGGTGGTTCTTTGTGGGATCTTCATTTGGTGTGTGAGGCATTGCATTCTCCCAGGTGGGTTATGTGGAGTTTGTGTTGAGGGGGTGTGTGAGGAGAGCTGCTTGTAACTATGGTCAGTGCTGTCAGTCCTCCTTCCCACCCAGCCAGATATCCCACCATGCAACATGCTTGCATTGCAGGGAGTGCAAGTTGGCTTTCAGGATGTCAGGCAGTGGTGTTGTGCTGTTTGTTGGTGCCCAGTTCCCAGCAGGGCCTTGTGCTCCCCACAGCAGTACCCAGTGTCAGCCATCTTGTCAGTCCTTATCCACTCCCTGTGATGTGAGCATGGTTGAGAGTGGTGTTGATGGGCCAATTGTGAGGGTGAGCAATATCAGTGACTACAACTCCCATCATGCTATTGCCTACACCCATCTTCCCAGCATGCCCATACTTCCTTCCTTTTGACTCTGCTTCCCTGTGGGGTAGTGTGCCTGTGCTGACAGGAAGGCTGACAGTGTTGTCCTGGCGTTTGTTTGGCTACAAGTCCCAAGAGTGTCCCTGTGCTTCACACAGCATTACCCAGGGTGGTGGTTCTTTGTGGGATCTTCATTTGGTGTGTGAGGCATTGCATTCTCCCAGGTGGGTTATGTGGAGTTTGTGTTGAGGGGGTGTGTGAGGAGAGCTGCTTGTAACTATGGTCAGTGCTGTCAGTCCTCCTTCCCACCCAGCCAGATATCCCACCATGCAATGTGCTTGCATTGCAGGGAGTGCAAGTTGGCTTTCAGGATGTCAGGCAGTGGTGTTGTGCTGTTTGTTGGTGCACAGTTCCCAGCAGGGCCTTGTGCTCCCCACAGCAGTGCCCAGTGTCAGCCATCTTGTCAGTCCTTATCCACTCCCTGTGATGTGAGCATGGTTCAGAGTGGTGTTGATGGTCCAAATGTGAGGCTGCCCATTATCTGTTACTTCGAGTCTCATCATGCTCTTGGCTACACTGACTTCACCAGCATACACAGGATTCCTTCCTTTCTGTGAGCTTCCCTGTGAGGTGGTGTTCTAGTGGTGGCTAAATATCTGACAGTGTTTGTTGGTTAGATTTGTGCCACTGCCTAGCTCTATTTGGTATTGGGTTTGTACATGTCATGACACAGTTACATGTCACTATGACATGGCATGTATTGTGTTTATCTGACTAACATACACTTCTTGGGATGATTATCTTTTGGTTGCTGTTGATTTTCTAGGGGTGCATGGTTTGACTATCCCCTTGACAGTGATGTGTGTGTATTGGCACACAATATTGTGTATATTAGTTGTGTACTCACCAGGCTCTGGGATGTTTGTTAGTCCATATACGCTCACTGGTGGTAGGATGGCCCGCACCTTCTCCTCCCAGGGCCTGAGGTATACTGGTTTGGCAGCAGGGCCACTGCCGGTGTGCTGGCTCAGGAGGTAATCCTTCTTCAGTAGGTCCCTGACCCTCCTGCGCACATCATACCACCTGTTCTGGATGTCTTCCTTTGTGCGCAAACATGGTGATTGTGCGTTCACCCTGTCGACGATCCTCGCCCACATCTTGGTTTTCTGTGACATGGGGGTCTGTTGGACCAATGTGCCAAACAACTGTGGCTCTACCCTCAGGATCTCGTCTATCATGACTTCCAATTCACTATCTAGGAACTTTGGATTCTTCTTTAGGGGCATGGTGATGGGTGGTGGTGGTGATTGATGTGTGTGTGTGTGCAGGTGAGGGTGTGTGTGTGTAGGTTTTGCTGTGTGTGTGAGGGTGCAATTTGTTGAGGTGCTAATGGTGTGTGGCTTTTGTGTTGGATGAGCTGTGTGTGTGTCTGCTGTCTGCTGGTGTTCTGTGCTGGCAGGTCAGTGGAATTTGCAAAGGATCATGGTAGGGATTTGTGGCCTTTATGTAGGTGGAGTTGGGGGTGTGTCCTTGTTCCATTTTTTCCACCCCCTGTATTTATTGGCTTTGTCATTGCTTGTTTGGCCCTCTTTTTTTGTATTTTTTCATTTGTGATTATTGTGCATGTAGGAGTCGTTCTTCGGACCGAGTAGGACGTTGCAGTTGTCTCGTGCGCGCCTCTCCGAGTCGTTCCCGCTGTGTTTCAGCTAAGTTTCATATGCGGCGTACGCGTCGGTCGCAGAGTATTGTGTTTGTTCGGCTGGGTTTTGTATGCGTGTCGGTCGTACGGCTTGGGCTCCGTGCGAATCGGTCTGATTTTGCACCCATTGCATCGTACTGCGCGGGTCGGAGTTCGCGGGTACGTTTCGTTCGGGTTGATTCCTGGTGCGTGTCGGTCGGTTCGATTCGCGTGGTTTCCCGGCCGGATAGCTTGTTTCCGTCCGGGTCGGTCATTCGCCTTGAGTTCCGTACGAGTCGGTCGTGATTCACATGCATTTCATCGTACTTCCCAGGTCGGGCAACGCCGGTACGTGTCGGTCGGACTATAATCCCGTACCAAGTCGGTCGGTATTTTTTCCGGCCCGAATCGGATTTGGCCCCTAAGTGTAGCTTTGTTCAGCTGGAAATCTTGTTTTGGACTGTGTTCTCTAGAAGTTGACACTGTGATGTGGGTCATATTCATATGTAGGTTTTCTTAGCTAATCTCTCTGTATTGCTCTGCTTTAGGTTCCTTCACCATGTCATCTTCATTTCAACATTTCAGACTTGTGACATTAGCTTGTACATGATGCTGTTCAGACGTACAAAGTGGACATGGATTGTTCCTGGGAATGTCTGTCATAGAGTTTGCGTGTACAAAGCCAGCACCAAGACAGCTTGCACAGCGTTTATATTGAAGTTCCTTGGCTTTCATTGGACTTGCTCCTCGCGTTCTATTGGTCGTAATGCAATATGTGTGCCATCATGTGATCCAACGCAATGTTGTGTTGCGCCCTATTCATGCTTTCCTGCCTTCAGTTTGGCAAATTCTTCATTCTGTATGAACTGTATGTAGCTGTTGATGTGTCTCTTCATTGTAGGCCAAAGTGCTTGTAGCACATCACAGACATGTGCTTGTGACATTCCACCAGATGCAAGCAACACTGGATGTAAATGACCCTGTGGTCAGAAACTGTTGTACTGACGTGTGTCCGTTTATTTGTATATTTGATGTATGATATGGCTCCAGATGATGATGTAGAACTAATTTATTGTTGCCAATTGTGTTGGATATTGTCAGATGTATCCCTCCTTCAATGTTGTCTAAGTCTGTAGCTGATTATGCGATCACTGACACAGAATAACTGAGTCACGTCTTATTTGGTATGTGTCTGACATCATGTCAGCCTATGATTTGAACAGTGGAATAAAGATGTTCTCAGCCCAGACACTTGTATGTATGTGTTTTTGTGACATGGCAGTGATCTCGAGTTGGACCCTGTTTACATACAACATGTTCATGCTTCCAGAAGTCCCTAGTTTTGACATTCACATGGCAGTACATTCACATTGTTATATGTGAAAATTACAACAGGAGACAATAAATTGGTGACCTGCGTATATATTGAAGTGAACAAGGATAATATCAAAAAGTGTTAAAACTATTTAAACAAGGAAAAGCTAAAGTGAAATAGTCAGTTATGGTGGATGCAACCATTGTAGTAGTGTCCAAATGGTAAGGAGTCCAAGGTCCAACATACTCCTCCCGAATCACTAACATAATATCGAAAGACACAATATCGAGCTATCATATTATCGATGCAAAAATATCGATTACACTAATATCGACATTTTATACTTATTTTAAAAAATACACTAATATCAACACCAAAATATCGTCATACACTTACATCGATATCAGTGTTATCGAACACAAAAATATAGATTAAAAAAATATCGAACATGTTTAAAAAAGATACAAGATGTCAATAATATCGATAACAACAATTGAGACAGCAATAATATCGTACAAAAAATATATCGACATGTTAAAAACATTTAAAATATACAAAACTTAACTCAAATAATATATATTTACCAACAAACATACACTGCATACAAAATAAATCAAATACAACCTGTTTTAAAATGAATTAAATATATCATCATAAAATATATTATAAACACACTATTATTAACTCTATAAATAATATACTTAAAAAATAAACACATATTATTTAACATCTAAAACAATATAATACACATTTCATACACTAAAGCAGTAAATAAAATAAAATGCAATAACTGAATCTTGATTAGCGTTTTCCATATATGGAAAACAACCACCAAAAGAATTAAAACAATAAATGACAACCAATGAAATACACACACTATTAAAATAAACCAATGAAATTAAACAAACTATTAATTAAACACTATGGGGCCTATTAGGTGGCGGGTGGATCGCCACCCCTGGGCCGGCGGTGGCGATCCGCCCGCCATCCGTTCCTGTTTTACCCCCGCCATATTAGTATGGCGAGGGGTACCCCGGCGGACGGAAAGACCGTCCACAGCATTTCCGCCGGTCTTGCCGGCCAGGCGGAAAAAGCCCATAACATGGTGGCGGTGCCTTGCAGGCACCGCCATCCATATTATGATGCATGCGGTGGGCATGCCTTTCCATGGCGGTGACTCCGCCATGGAAAGGCATGCAGGTAATTAATTTGGGGGCCCATTGCGGGCCCCCGGGAGGGGTGGGGGGGTGGGTGGCTGCACTGGGGGGTACCTATGGTACCCCCCTTCATTGCCATACACAAGGTGGCAGGCACCGCGCGGTGCCTGTCACATTGTGCATGGCAATGCACAACATGGACTTTCACATTGCGGCGGGTGCTGCTCACAGCACCGCCCGCCGCAATGTTAAGGTTGAGGATGCGCCCGCCAGTGTGGCGGGCGCATCCTAATTGGCATGGCGGGACTGCCGCACCTCTGGCGGTGGGTCCCGTTTTCCGTTACGGTGGCGGGCGGGCAAAGTCCGCCCGCCATCGTAATGGGGCCCTAAATAAAGACAGGAAATTGAATCAATCTTTTACACCTCAAACCAAAAAGAAACAAGAAGGCAAAACTCTGCCAGATTGCTGCCAGAACACAGGCCTTCATTAAAGAAAATTCTATTTCCTACTCCAGAAAGTAAGTAAAATAACATTTATAATCTGATACTACTGCTAATCTTCTAAAACAACTATTTATACTAAAAAAATAATTAATATATATCTTTTAAATTTATGTCTCCTCTACAGATAATTTTGAAAACATCCAAACAGTTACAGAACTCTGTGAAAAATCGTCTTGGAAATAAAGTAAGTATCAAATGAAATTAAATTAAAACAATTACCTAAAATACCCCATGAAAGTCTAACTTTATCCCAACTTCCCTCCCACTTGGTACACAAATAAACAAAATTATGACAATGTTTTTTTCTACCAACAGAAATATCAGCAACAAAACTGAAATCAAACAGCAAAGAAAGTGCATCAGCATTGAAAACGACTTCAAATTTAACATTGTGAGTATATAAATGTCAATGTATATATATATATACATAAATAATACAGTACAGGAATATTTTTAGTATTTTTTATATACATTTTGTTTAGCATTTGAAACATCACAATGACTGAAGGCGCCCAATTCATTACTTCACAAAAAGGAACATTTTTACTATGTTACATGGGGTATGTATATACCCAAGAAAAGCAAACTGGACTGAAAGTAAACTGGAAATGTAGTAAATACTATTCTAATAAATGTTATGGGAGGGCTACAACTAAGGAAACAACTGTTCTGTATGTTAGGGAGCATAACCATCCCCTAACGTTAGTGAAATTGAGGTTAGAAATGCTTTGGACAATATAAAAGAAGCTAGCACTAGAACAGAAAAATCTAACACTGAAATACTTAAGGAAATGTTACCCAAAATACCACAACAGGCTACTGGCCAAATGCCCTCAATATCTTCCCTAAAAAGAACTATAGCTAGAACGAAAAAAGCTACTACCACCACCACCCATGCCCCAAAAACATTTGAAGAAGTAGAAGTTCCACCAGAACTGTCAATTACACATAATGAAGAACAATTTCTCCTTTATGATAACAAATCTAAAGCTAAAATAATAATTATGTTTGCTACAGCTAATAATTTAATAAATCTTCAACAGTCTGAAACTTGGATGATGGACGGGACTTTTAAAATATGTCCCGAACCATTCTATCAATTATATACTGTCCATGCACTATACCAAAATACAAACATCCCTTTTCTCTACGCTTTATTACCAAATAAGCAAAACTCCACCTATATTGAACTAGTGTCTAAAATTAAACAAGAGACCAATCATTATTTTCCACAAAAAATAATTATTGATTTTGAGCAGGCAATGATAAATGCAATACTAAAAACCTACCCACACACAGTAATTCAGGGTTGCTACTATCATTTTAATCAAATTATTTGGAGACACCTCCAAAAATCCACACTAAGGGGGTCATTACGATGACGGGCGGATCGCCACCGCCCGTATGGCGGTGGCGATCCGCCCGCCATTCCCCTCCGCCCGCATGCCATTTCCCCCGCCACATTACGATGGCGGGGGGGAGCCCGGCGGACGGAAGGTTGTCCGCCGGTCACACAGGTGACCAGGCGGAAAAGGGCACTAATATGGTGGCGGTGTCTGCAAGACACCGCCATCCATATTAGGATGGTTGCGGAGAGCAGCCTTTCCATGGCGGCAATGCCGCCATGGAAAGGCATAGGTCTTCGCTATTGGGGGCCCGTTGCGGGCCCCCAGAGTGTTGGGGGGGTAGGGGGTGCACATTGGGGGTACCCATGGTACCCCCCTGCATTGGCATGGACAAGGTGGCAGGCACCGCGCGGTGCCTGTCACCTTGTGCATGCCAATGCACGATGTGCATTCCCAGCATTGTGGTGGGCGGTGCTGTGAACACTGCCCGCCACAATGTTGGGAATAGGGGATGCCACCGCCACTGTGGTGGTGGCATCCTAATACTCGCGGCGGGACTGCCGCTCCTATGGCGGACGGTCCCATTCACCGCTACGGTGGCGGGCGGACTTTGTCCGCCCGTCATCGTAATGTGCCCATAAGGGCCCGATTCCGATCTCGCTCGGAAAGCCCTCAGTACGACTCGGATCCGGAGGGCTTTCCGAGCGAGACGTGCTTCGGGAGTCCGAACGAGCGAGTACGATGCAGCCGTATGCTTATGGACTCGGTTCGCTCGGACCCCCATTGAACTCTATGGAAGCCTGTGTACAGACGCGTACACAGGCTCCCATAGCAGAAAAGGGGTGGGTGGGGAAAAGCGTACACCCTGTGGCGGGCACCCCATGGTGCCCTCTACACTGTGCATGGTTGGAACGGGGGGGCCCATGGCCCCCCCATCGTGATAGATTCGGAGGTCTCAGGGTGAAGGGGGGCCTGGTATGGCCCTCTGAAGTACGCTTCCAACAGCACTTTTGTCTCGCTGAGACAGAGGCGAAGCGAATGTCCGAATCATACATCGTACTCGCTCGGTCAGCAATCGGCTCCATTGTGCGGCACGATTCATCTACAAACGAGACGTACGGAGCGGTTCGGGTCCGGAAACGATTCGGTCGACGCTTACGCGATCTTCGCATCATACTTGGTCATTTGGACCTGTGTACGATTCGATCGTGAACAAGGGCTACGAGTCGGATCCGGTAAAGCCAAATCCGATTCGGATGCCTTCCGAGCGCGATCAGAATCGACCCTTAAGTGTTGAATATGCAACAAATAGCTCCATTGCATATAAAAAAAAAAACGTATTGCACTGGCCTTCGTCCCAGTTACTGACGTGGCCGAACACTACAACTTATTGATAGAAAGTCCATACTATCAACAAAATGAACAAAAACTAAGGGGGTGATTAGGATTGCGGAAGGACCGTGGCCACAGGGACGGCGGTGCAGGGGGCCCAAAATGGTGGTACCCCCCTACATTGCCATGCCCAAGGTGGCAGGCACTGCGTGGTGCCTGCCACGTTGTGCATAATGTGCCTCTTTGGCATTGCGGCGGGTGCTGCTTACAGCAGCACCCGCCACAATGTCGAAGATACGGACTGCGACCGCCACGGTGGCGGTCGCATCCTAATTTGCAGGGCGGGACTGCCGCACCGCTGGTGGACGGTCCCAACACCGCTAGGGTGGCGGGCGGACTATTGTCTGCCCGCCATCCTAATAGGGCCCTAAGTCCCCTTCTAGACTATTTTGAGGATACCTGGGTGGGAAGACTCCACAGATCTGGACACAGAAGGCAACCTAAATACCACATTACATGGTGGAATGTATATCACAGCAAACTAAATTAAGAAGCTAAAACAAACAATGCTGTTGAAGGATGGCATAATGCCTTCCAAGCAACAACAGGCAGATCTCCCCCTACTCTACATAAACTACTGCTATAACTATACAAAAAGAACAGAGCTACCAACAACTAAGAATGGAGCAATCTGTAACACAAATAGGCCCAAAACCGACCAAACACACTAGACAAATATTTGCATACTTGCAATATAAAGTAAGACTATATCCAACAACAAGAGGCCTAGAATACCTAGAAACAATAGCCAAAAGCCTACATTAGCTTAAAAATCCTCAAAATATCCAAATACTCATTACCAATATCAAAAGTAAACAAATAAATATTTTTTTATATTTTCAGAAATATAAATAATTTGTCAAATATATTTATTTAGAAACCATAAATATATATTGACATATTAATTATATTTCTGAAAATATAAAACACAATAACACTACTTTTTTAACATTTCCCTCCCACAATAAATAATTCAAATAACTTACCGTTTCCATAGCTATAGAAAGGAAATCCCAACTTTTGTAAATGAATCCAGGTATATCATAATACCAAAAGTACCCAAAAAATCCCCCCAAAAAATGGAAAAATCCAACTGTTCCAAAATTAATCCTCCGTCCGTAACTCCACAAACGATAAACCATAAAAATCCCGAAAAATATCTTTAAAAACAGAAACGCTCCATGAAAATTCGACAAATAAAGGAAGCGTAAAATAATTATTAGTTGATTAAACTAATACACAGTTCCTTTACCACTTCAAAGTACCAAAACCTGTAAAAAAAACGAACAATCCCACCCACACAAACATACACATAAACTATAGCATAATAATATTACAAACATTATTTAAACCATAGTCATACATATTTTCACATATTTACACCTTTCTAACATAGGCCTCTAATTTAAATAACGACATATCGCTAAAACCTAACTTACACATAAAAATGACCAAAACTTCAAAAACCTAACACTACACACACTACCTACCACCTAACTACCTTCAAATTAACCTAAAAGTATAGCTTAAGTAAAGAAAATTAAACTTACCATCCCCGATGCAACGCAGGTTCCAACCGCGAATTTCTCCCCATAGAAATGACCCAAAACAAACGCGAGCGGTTACAAAATACAAGTGATAAACAAATATGGCTGCTTTAAACATTAAAGATTAATGTTTTTCTTTACTAAACTGTTATAACATGATAAATAAATTACTAGAAAGTTTTGTAAAAATACTACAAATTATAACTTATGTTTCAAAAATTATATTATATTTTTTCTTCAATGTAAAATTATAATAATAAATATTATAAAACATATAATAATTATTATTACAATTCCATAAATATACATGTTATATACAAAGTTAAATAAAAATATGTACTAAATTAAATAAATGTTAAAAAAATGAATACATTTTATTAAAAAAATTCTATTGAATAAATCCATGTAATAATTAATATTATTTATATTTATATATAAATAATATTAATTAAAAATTATTATATGTTAAAAAAATGTAATACAATATCAAAAACCTTGTATTAAAACATGTGAAAATAGATATGTTAATTAAAATTTACAGTATATGTAACAATATAATAAATGTTCACAATACAAAATATAAATATACAACTGTTATTAAAAATTATTCTTTTTTACAAAATGTTTAAAAAGCAATGTAAAACTACATTTCTTCATTTCACAAAATGTAAATAACTCTATTAAAAAGTTTAACAATGTTTAAAACATTTCTTTGTAAAATTATTATATATACAACTATACATATTTACCAACTATATAATGTGTCAAAAATAAAGATTGTATTTATTTTCGCTATGTCTAACAATACATATTATATGCGCTTAATAATTTATTTTTTTCATTACTATATGTTTGACAATAAAGAAACATATCAATACAATAATAACGTCTCATTATTTATTTATTAATTTAATAATGTTTGATCTATTAATAAAAGTATTTTAAATCAATGTACTTTATGAAATAATATGTCTTTAATAAATATATATATTTTTTTATTATTTTAACTTATGTTATTATTTATACACATTCCCACTAAACACTACATTAATTAATTTACTTTGCAAAACTGTCAACATATATAATTTTGTATTCCCACTACAATTTATATTAAGTCACAAAGGTGCTGGACACTAAACATATATAATTTACTAGTCCCACTCCAGTTACTATTAAATCAGGGAAGGTGCTGGACACTAAACATATGTAATTTACTAGTCCCACTCCAGTTAGTATTAAATCAGGGAATGTGCTGGACACTATAGATATATAATTAATTATTCCCACCCCAGTTAGTATTAAATCAGGGAAGGTGATGGACACTAAGGGGCCGATTCCGATCTCGGCCGGTAGGGCACCGAATCGGATTCAGCTTAACCGGATCCGATTCGGAGCCCTCTTTCCCGACCGATTAGTACGTGCGTCCGGGCGAGTGAGTACGATGTGAGCACACGCGAAATCGCCAACCGACTCGTACGCGAGTCCGACCCGCTCCGACGACTCGCACGGACACGACTCGCTCCGCGCAATGGAGACGTTCCCCGGCCGGGCAAGTACGATGCGCGCCGCGAGCAGTCCGACGGACTCGTGCCGTCTGGCTCAAAAGAGCAGTCGGAGCCGGACTTGGGGGTCCGTGTCGGACCCCCCTGTACATGTAGCCGCTCGAGTCGCACACAGGGGGGACCCATGGGTCCCCCCTACCTGTGCATGTACGGCGCGAGTCGCATCGATGTGTACCCGCTGTGGGGGGCGCCCTTGTTTGCCTCGCACCCATTGAGTCAATGGGAGCCCGCGTCCGCGTTGTACGACCGGCTCCCATTGACTTCAATGGGAGTCCGACCGAATCGAGTCCGATTGCATGCGTACGCATCGTACTCGTTCGGTCGGGCTGCTAGGGTCCGATTCGGTCGGAAATCTCTCCGGGTCCGGCTCGGTCGGAGTGATTTCCGGCCTGAATCGGAATCGGCCCCTAAATATATATAATTTACTATTCCCACTCCAGTTAGTATTAAATCAGGGAAGGTGCTGGACACCAAACATATATAATTTACTATTCCCACTCCAGTTAGTATTAAATCAGGGAAAGTGCTGGACACTATAGACATATAATTAACTATTCCCACTCCAGTTAGTATTAAATCAGGGAAGGTGCAGGACACTAAAGATATATAATTTACTATTCCCACTCCAGTTAGTATTAAATCAGGGAAGGTGCTGGACACTAAGGGGTCGATTCCGATCTCGGCCGGTAGGGCACCTAACAGTATTCGTCCGGAAAAAATACCAGCCGAATGCGTGTTTCCCGACCGATCCGGACGAACAAGTACGATGCGTATAACAACTCAGTTTCCGAGCGAGCCGTACTCACCCAATCCAGCTCCTGTTCCCCGCCCGAGCCGGATCCGTGAACGCCGAATCGAGCCGCACGGAAGCAAATACACAGCACGTTCCGGCCGGACTAGTACGATGCGCAATCCGTATGCGCCGAACCCGTCGCTACGTCCGGCACGTTTGAGCATCCGGGCGAGCCGTACATAAGCTCCGTTTCGCGCCACAAGACGATCCACGGCTACGAGACGAACAAGCCTGCTACGAGTACGACTCGAAGACACGAGAAACCCGAACGAGACGATCCAAGCATGAATCCCATTGCGCAGGTCCTACCTATAATCTACATCTATTACCGGGACCAGCCCGGACGCGTACGGCGCAGACGGTAAGTCAAACACCAACAATACAAACAAACGACACGTTCCCAAAATATGTCACACACACATAGGGATGCACAAATAACGTACACTAGCAACAGCAGAATCATAGGGGTGGGATGGCCAACACCAATGCCATACACACCCATAGGGGGATGGATGCCTACCACCAACACCACCCTACCACCACCCCTACTCAGGGGGGCCTGGATGCCTGCCACTACTACCATCCCCACCCTTAGGGGTATGGATGCCTACCACTACCACCATCACTACTCAGGGGGCATGGATGCCTACCACTACCACCACCCCTACTCAGGGGGGCCTGGATGCCTGTCACTACTAGCATCCCCACTCATGGGGGGATGGATGCCTACCACTACCACCACCCCTACTCAGGGGGGCCTGGATGCCTACCACTACCACCACCCCTACTCAGGGGGGCCTGGATGCCTGCCACTACTACCATCCCCACCCTTAGGGGGATGGATGCCTACCACTACCACCACCCCCACTCAGGGGGGGCTAGATGCCTGCCACCACCACCACCCCTACTCAGGGGGGGATGGATGCCTGTCACTACTACCAACCCCACCCTTAGGGGGCTGGATGCCTACCACTACTACCATCCCCACTCATGGGGGGATGGATGCCTACCACTATCACCACCCCTACTCAGGGGGGCCTGGATGCCTGTCACTACCATCCCCACTCATAGGGGGATGGATGCCTACCACTACTACCATCCCCACTCATAGGGGGCCTGGATGCCTGCCACTACAACCATCCCCACCCTTAGGGGGATGGATGCCTACCACTACCACCACCCCCACTCAGGGGGGGCTAGATGCCTGCCACCACCACCACCCCTACTCAGGGGGGGAGCTGGATGCCTGTCACTACTACCAACCCCACACTTAGGGGGCTGGATGCCTACCACTACTACCATCCCCACTCATGGGGGATGGATGCCTACCACTAACACCACCCCTACTCAGGGGGGCCTGGATGCCTGTCACTACCATCCCCACTCATAGGGGGATGGATGCCTACCACTACTACCATCGCCACTCATAGGGGGCCTGGATGCCTGCCACTACTACCATCCCCACTCATAGGGGGATGGATGCCTGCCACTACCACCACCACTACTCAGGGGGGCCTGGATGCCTACCACTACCACCACCCCTACTCAGGGGGGCCTGGATGCCTGCCACTACTACCATCCCCACCCTTAGGGGTATGGGTGCCTACCACTACCACCACCCCTACTCAGGAGGGCCTGGATGCCTGCCACTACTACCATCCCCACCCTTAGGGGATGGATGCCTACCACTACCACCATCACTACTCAGGGGGGGCTGGATGCCTACCACTACTACCATCCCCACTCATGGGGGGATGGATGCCTACCACTACCACCACCCCTACTCAGGGGGGCCTGGATGCCTGTCACTACTACCATCCCCACTTGTAGGGGGCTGGATGCCTACCACTACTACCATCCCCACTCATGGGGGATGGATGCCTACCACTACCACCACCCCTACTCAGGGGGCCTGGATGCCTGTCACTCCTACCATCCCCACTCATAGGGGGATGGATGCCTACCACTACTACCATCCCCACTCATGGGGGGATGGATGCCTACCACTACCACCACCCCTACTCAGGGGGGCCTGGATGCCTGTCACTACTACCATCCCCACTCATAGGGGGATGGATGCCTACCACTACTACCATCCCCACTCATAGGGGGCCTGGATGCCTGCCACTACTACCATCCCCACTCATAGGGGGATGGATGCCGGCCACTACCACCACCACTTCTCAGGGGGGCCTGGATGCCTACCACTACCACCACCCCTACTCAGGGGGGCCTGGATGCCTGCCACTACTACCATCCCCACTCTTAGGGGTATGGATGCCTACCACTACCACCACCCCTACTCAGGGGGCCTGGATGCCTGCCACTACTACCATCCCCACCCTTAGGGGTATGGATGCCTACCACTACCACCATCACTACTCAGGGGGGCTGGATGCCTACCACTACTACCATCCCCACTCATGGGGGATGGATGCCTACCACTACCACCACCCCTACTCAGGGGGCCTGGATGCCTGCCACTACTACCATCCCCACCCTTAGGGGTATGGATGCCTACCACTACTACCACCCCTACTCCGGGGGCCTGGATGCCTGCCACTACTACCATCCACACCCTTAGAGGTATGAATGCCTACCACTACTACCATCACTACTCAGGGGGGGCTGGATGCCTACCACTACCACCACCCCTACTCAGGGGGGCCTGGATGCCTGCCACTACTACCATCCCCACTCTTAGGGGTATGGATGCCTACCACTACCACCACCCCTACTCAGGGGGGCCTGGATGCCTGCCACTACTACCATCCCCACCCTTAGGGGTATGGATGCCTACCACTACCACCATCACTACTCAGGGGGGGCTGGATGCCTACCACTACTACCATCCCCACTCATGGGGGGATGGATGCCTACCACTACCACCACCCCTACTCAGGGGGCCTGGATGCCTGCCACTACTACCATCCCCACCCTTAGGGGTATGGATGCCTACCACTACTACCACCCCTACTCCGGGGGGCCTGGATGCCTGCCACTACTACCATCCACACCCTTAGAGGTATGAATGCCTACCACTACTACCATCACTACTCAGGGGGGGCTGGATGCCTACCACTACCACCACCCCTACTCAGGGGGGCCTGGATGCCTGACACTACTACCATACCCACCCTTAGGGGTATGGATGCCTACCACTACCACCACCACTACTCAGGGGGGCCTGGATGCCTGCCACTACTACCATCCCCACCCTTAGGGGTATGGATGCCTACCACTACCACCATCACTACTCAGGGGGGCCTGAATGCCTGTCACTGCTACCATCCCCACTCATGGGGGGATGGATGCCTACCACTAACACCACTCCTACTCATAGGACGGGTAATGCATGACACAACTAGCATACTCCCACATAAGGAATGACAGAAGATTACATCCCCCCAACACCATGACAAGTGTGTGTAGTCTGTGTCAAATGCCTACAACACTGAACATGACATTGAACATACAATGTGACCCCTAGCACATGTGTCACACAGAAATGTGTGTGGCCTCCACAATGCAAGCCGACCATGGCCACTGTGGCAATGGGCTCGAACACCCCATCACCACAGTGACCAAAAGGGAAGTGTGCTATCCATAGCTGATGCACATTTTGAACAGTGTGGCAATGTGGCCTAAAGCCCCATCACCACAGTGACCAAAAGGGAAGTGTGCTGTCCATAGCTGATGCACATTTTGAACAGTGTGGCAATGGGGCCTAAAGCCCCATCACCACAGTGACCAAAAGGGAAGTGTGGTGTCCATAGCTCATGCACATTTTGAACAGTGTGGCAATGGGGCCTAAAGCCCCATCACCACAGTGACCAAAATGGAAGTGTGGGGTCCATAGCTCATGGACATTTTGAACAGTGTGGCAATGGGGCCTAAAGCCCCATCACCACAGTGACCAAAAGGGAAGTGTGGTGTCCATTGCTGATGCACATTTTGAACAGTGTGGCAATGGGGCCTAAAGCCCCATCACCACAGTGACCAAAAGGGAAGTGTGGTGTCCATAGCTGATGCACATTTTGAACAGTGTGGCAATGGGGCCTAAAGCCCCATCACCACAGTGACCAAAAGGGAAGTGTGCTGTCCATAGCTGATGCACATTTTGAACAGTGTGGCAATGGGGCCTAAAGCCCCATCACCACAGTGACCAAAAGGGAAGTGTGGTGTCCATAGCTCATGCACATTTTGAACATTGTGGGAATGGGGGCTAAAGCCCCATCACCACAGTGACCAAAAGGGAAGTGTGGGGTCCATAGCTCATGGACATTTTGAACAGTGTGGCAATGGGGCCTAAAGCCCCATCACCACAGTGACCAAAAGGGAAGTGTGGTGTCCATAGCTGATGCACATTTTGAACAGTGTGGCAATGGGGCTGTAGTCATGGTAAAAGCTGCCAAAGCCAAACTGCATGGATGAATCCTGGTCACACAACAACAAACACATCAGTGGCATAGTAGTGCTTGTGTCCCATAGCAACATAGATTGGTCGAGGGAAACAGTGCAGTGTCAATGAAACATCGTTTTGGCCATGTGCATACAAACATCACCCATGGGGACCCACATTGTCAACATTCACAAATAACACAATGACAGAAATGACCATCATAATGCTGACCCACATATCTGCACCAATGGACACACAAATGTAGATATCCTGTGGAGACTGTAGATGTCAGGTGAACAAATACCATACCATGGCAGCAATGGGACATACAAACCATGATTTTTGTGCTGACTGATGACCTAGGAGTCCCAGGGACAGCAGGGGAAAGCCACCAAACAACATACAGCCAATGGCACACTCAAGATATGCCAATGCAGTGGTGCAAAGGCACAAACACAAACAGGCAGACTCACACTGCATATCAAACACAACATGTGATGGGGGGGGGTGTGCCAGTGTCCCCAGGCAACCACACAACACATGAGGAGGCCTGAATTCCAACCACACAGATGTGTATACAGTGCCATACAAAGGTTACTCATGGATCGGAAACCCCTATGTGGGCAATCAGGCATTGTTAGATGAGAGGGAGCACAAATTACACATGTCACACAAGCTTGTAGGAACAGCAACTAACACAGCAAGAGACAGACCCACCACAGCACTACCCCCAGGGACCCCACATTGTGCTGACACTAGCCTGCATGATAATCCCACTGTGATGACAAAGTTAGATGTCGTTCACACTGTGAACCACAGCCATGTGTCCTGAGCAACTAACTACCATCACACCTACACAAGCTCCAATCAATCAGCACGGCCTGCCAGCCAAGGCCAATATGGAGGTAGGGGTCTAGCCGTGCAACAACTCACTTTTGCACACACTCAACACCACACACCCTGATCTCCACCAATGTGCAGCAGTGACGCTCACATGGACTGGTGACATTGGACATGCACCCATGACAATACCAGGGGTGGTGGTGGGAACTAAGGTGCAGAAACCCATCACACATGGCCAGTCAACAAGACTCGTCAATATCTGACACACAGCACAGTATGCCGTACATGGGCATGATGTGAAATCCACCACAATCAATGGGATCCTGGCCATAGTCACACACCAACGAAGAAGCCAAGGTGACACACGAAGAACACACGTACACAACTTCCAACATTGCAGCTCTGACCCTGAGGAGTGGCAGCAGTCACACACACAACGTGTCACGATCACTGAAAGCTACCACAAACTGTAAATCACATGACTCGTGTAAGCAACAAGTGCCAAGGGGAATCCTGAATGTGTCCCATCTGCGTCTGCCCACATCCCCAGCCCTGACAACAAAGACAACCTGGTATGACAACCTCATGAACATTAGTTTGCCATGCACCCACATCACGGAGAAACCAGGTCCAAGATGCTGGATGAACACAGAACAACTCAGCAAGCATCACAAACAGGAACATCCCATGGGACACAGCCTGTGTAGGAAAAGGGAAGGGAACACGCACAGACATACTTACACAACACACAACACAGGCCCACGCAATGTCACCGGATTACACACTGCCATGAGGGCACTCCACTCCTGTGGAAGGTCCACTGTGCCAAACCTTGTCTGTGCACGACCCAAACATGTCAGCAGAACACTCCGTCAGTGAGTCAACAACCACAACACACAGAAGGCTCTGCTCACATCAGCCTGGGTACGGGAGTGTCACGTCAGTCATCTGCACACACACAAAACACGTGTCAAGCAAGTTGCACTGTATACACAGATGAGTCCTTTGACATTGATGTGCAAAACTGCATGTCCAGTGGAGCTGGGCACACAGTCAGGGAAATCGGAACATTGAACAGTGGTAAGCCCACCAGATGTGCATCAGTGTAAGACAAAGATGTTCATTTACAAATGCAAAATGGACATCCCTGTGTCAAATGCTGAACATTACACCCTCAGACTGTAGCTAAGGATGCCATAGATCCAGACTACAACAGGACACATATCCCATGGACCACATGGAGTCCATCACTGCAACACTTCATTTTCCTGATGTGAACACTATTACAACTGCAAATGTAGGATGCTACTCATCCACATCATGTACATCAAAAGAAAACCCACAAGTAAACAAAAAGAGGCTTTATTCAGCAAATGTCAGGGTAAACACGGAAGTCCAAAAGAAACTAAGGCCAATGACCAGTCCAAAACTCACAGTCCTAACAGGGTGAGAAGTGACAACTGGTCACACATTGATTGCCTGCACTGGTACGGTTAGGGGACATCCCCCTTGGAGGGGCATACAAGGGGCAGGCCAGGCACCGCAGGGACAGGATCAGGGGATGGCAGAGTGAGGCAGTGAAGGGGTGGTGGGTGCAGGAGTGTCACCGGCAACTGCAGTGGAGGTGTCTGACTCAGGGGGCCGGCACCACTGTGGTACACAAGTCAGTTGGTGTGGGTGCTGCAACCACTGAAGTGGGCTGGACTGATGTAGTGGACTGGGTACCCACTGCAGTGCCCGAGTCAGACGTGGTGGTTGTGGACTCCACTGCAGTGCATGACTCCAAGGGAGTGGAAGGGTGGGCAGATGAGGTGGGCAGGACAGAGGGGGGACCCGGTCTCCACAACAGTGCCACTAACAGGCAGAGCGTCTAGGTTGGGGGTGGAAGAGCAAGTGGCAGGGGGAAGGGCCTAAGCAGTCTGGGGATGTGGTATCGGTGTGTGGGGGAACCTGGGGCAGGGTGTGGTGGGGGAACCTGTGCAGTGGTGGCCTGGGGGATGGAGGAGAGAGACTGGGTGGTGGAGCTGCGTGGTGGTGGTGGTGGGGTCTTGCTCTTCCTGGTCCGGGGGACTTCCTAATGGGGTCCTGTGTCTGCCTGCGCCTGGGGGAGGGTGTCCGGGGGCGAGGGGCACATCCCTCTGTGTGGGTGGACTTCCTCTTCCCCAGGTATGCTGGATCAGTAGGATTGGAGGGGAATAGGCCGAGGTCACACAGGAAGATCTGCTGTGTAGGTGGGGTAGCAGGTGAGGCAAGGGAAGGGGTCTTGGAGGGAGAGGATTTGGAGGACTGCGGAGTGAATGTGGATGCCTGTGTGTGTGTGTGTGTGTTCCCCATCCCCTGTGTCTGTGGTATCAGTCCCCTGAGGATGCTTGTGTGCACGTCTTGCCTTTCTCTTGGGTGTGTCTGTGCTGCTCGTGTCTGTGTGTTTGGGTGACTGTGCAGGTGTGCATGTGCTTTGGACAGGTAGGGGGGCAGGAAGTGTGGATGGGGCAGAGGTGGGAGGGGTGAGGGACTGTTGGAGGAGGGACACTGCTGCCGTCAGGGAGGAGTCCATGGACTTATTGCTCCTCTGTAGGGCAGACATACCCGTCGAGATGCCCTCCATGAACGACACCAGCTGTGTCAACAGAGTGGTGTGTGCATGGAGGACACTCAGCATTGCTGTCTGCCCTACATGGAGCTGCCGAAGGAGGTACACAGACTCCTCACTACTCAGGGCAGCAGGGGACACAGGGGTAGGGGGTGCGGTGCCTGGCACGAAGGAGACATGCTCCTGAGCACGGGAGCCTCCACGGACCTCAGGAATGGGGTGGTGGTCGTGGCGGGGCCAGACAGACTAGCTGGCCTTTGGTGACTGCTGAGACCCGCCTCCACAAGGGAGTCATCCTCTGAGCTGCTGTGGTCCTCAGCTGAGGTGGATGGTGCTGAGGACTCCTCGGTGTGGCTCCCCTCGCCCTCCGTGCCACTGGGTCCCTCTGATCACTCGTCCGATGCTGACCCAGTCTGGCTCCGCTGCTCCTCCTGGTCCGTGGAGCTGTCCCCTCCTGTGGCCGTGGATGTATCTGCAAACAATTAGGGAAACAGACAAACATCAGTCACCTGCACTGACCGCACACACCACAGTAAGTACAGCACATTACAGAGCAAGCCCTAGTTGAACATTGCCTAAAGTCCTCACACAGATTCGGGGAAGCCAATTGTCAGTCTGATGGTCAACCATGGGACTCACACCCCTCCTGCCCTTGCACCCATCTGTCTGGTGCCTGTCTGATGGTAAGACCCCAGTGTGGACACATGCTCCACCTACACAGTTGTTGGACATTGCAGGGAACACAGTGAAGTATGTGAACATGCACACATCACATCTCTTTCCACTGAGTCAGTGAAGGTGCCCGGATAAAGGGATGGCCAGAGTCTAAATAGAAATGCATGTGATGCATACCAGCACCAGACACCATGATGCACCCATGTCCGGATAGTCAATGCCACAATGGGGTGCATGTTGCACATGTCACTCCCCTGCAGGATCAGTCCCAGGAAGTTTAATGCCATGACACAGGAATGCGTGCAAAGTCATACATTACTGTCTCAAGTCACATGGCCATGGCAGCCAGCCAACAACAGTCTGCACTGTGTCACAATCCGAGGGCATGGGGAATGCAAGTTATGTGACTGACAAGTGCACATGTCCATCCCCCAAAAACCACATCATCTGTACTACTATTTGTCCACGTCATACCAACTGGACATATGGGGGACATGAAACACAACTCTCTGAACATGAGCACCTCACAGTGTGCTGTGAATGAAAATACAGCTGCCTGAAAGTCACAGTCGCAAACACCTGTGTGCACAGTCAAGTGATCAGACACCTATAAGTCACAGAAGTATCGTCTATCATGGTCACAACTCAGATGGCATGCTGAGCCCTAACCGATAAACATACCAGTAGTCCTGACAACGAAGAACCAGCAAAATGAGACAGAGGCAGACACCTGAGGGTACATTTCACTGATCACAACATGCCAGATGATACACGGGAGTGGGAGTACAGAGTGTATTGTATGCCCTGGAGTAGGCATGACTGTCCAGCTCCACCTGTAAGAGGGATGAGTCCTGGACAGTAGGCAGGTGGCTAAGCATGTGTGACACACTGGATACACATACTCCTGAGGCCCAAACATTGTTCCCACCAGCAGCATGGGTGTGTGCCAAATTCCCCAGGGACATGTGGTGAGTCAGTGCAGCAAGCGGACCACATATCAAAGTTACACCCAGATTACATGTCAGAACTTAGGCATTGTCTAAGCAATTGACCCACCCATGAATCGCACAACATAGTCACGGGAACAAATGCTGTCCCCCACCTTGAGCAAAGCTAAATGCAATGACACAGTCCCCAAATGACACAATTTCCTGACTATAAGGGCCACACATATGCGTATCAGAGGAGAAGTGGGCATGTCACAAATGAGGGACATGGGTCCTGGACCACATGACTGATGTACTGTGGAAGTTTAACCAGGCCAGAGGAGGGCACATAGCATGTCAGACAAAGTGCACAGTGCAGTCATGGACTCACCCCCTCCTTGCTGCTGTCTGGCCTTCAGCTGCCCATCCAGGTCAGGGAAGACCACCGCCAGGATCCGGAGCATGTGGGGGGTCAGGGTCCGGTGTCCGCCCCTCCTGCGAGGAGGCGACAGCTTCAGCTGGACCCTTGCGATCCTCCGGGTCCAGCCACGAAGGTCCTGCCACCTCTTCTGGCAGTTGCGGATCCTGCGCCTGTAGACCCCCACGGATCTTACTTCCCGGGCGATGGTCAGCCAGATTTCCTGCTTCTGGTGGGCATCAACCTGTGAGGATGACAAAGTGAAAAGGCCATTACTACACATGCAACATATATGTGCATCACACAGTTGGATATACATGTCTCAATCACAGGGGCATATGATGTACACAGGCAGTGCAACAATGGCTATGAACAGTTTGCCAGCAGTCACTACATGGTATCATTGCATAGGAAGTAAACCTAGTTGGAATGCACTGTTACTGCACTGTACCAGTTCAGTGCATGTAACTACACACTTTGGGGTGTGACAACTACTCAGTGAGCATGCTAGCCAGTGGTGTGCACACTGAAAGTCCTGCTAGTCAGACAACATGCACAATTAGTAAGGCAGTGGACAGCACACTCACCTGCTCCCCTGGTTTCCCATACAGCTTGCTGTACTGTGGAAGGAGGCTGTCCAGAAGGGCCTGGTTCTCCTCAAGGCTGAAGGCTGGGGCTCTCTCCACAGTACGTGCCATTGCAGGAGCCAGAGGATGCATAAACAGCAGCAGTGTTGGTGGCAGATGTCGTCCTGGAGCATGTAGTGCAGGCAAGTGAGCTCTCAGGGGAACAGCCAGCATTATATGTGTGCTGCAGAGGCAGATACTGTCCCATGTGTCCAAAGTGATAGGTCCAAGTCGTTTACATCTTCTGATTCTGACCAATCCATGGAATAGCAGCACTAATACACGGCCACAGCATCCTTCAAATCTTCAACTTGATGACACCCATGATTTTGCAACATTGTTGTGGCTGGCCAACTGAATTCACTGCATCAGACTTGTTGGAGCTTCGAAAACACGTCCGTTGCCATGCCAGGCCCCAGCCAATGTGTGCGCACCGTTCGGTCCATTGCTGTACAACGCGTATTTCGGGATACAACGCGTACCCGCACATATCATATGCAATGGGCCGGCCGGGCACACCGATCGGTCCATTGCTGTCCAACGCGTACCCGCTCACAACAGATGCAATGGGCCGGCCGGGCACACCGATCGGTCCATTGCTGTACAACGCGTATTTCGGGATACAACGCGTACCCACACACATCATATGCAATGGGCCGGCCGGGCACACCGATCGGTCCATTGCTGTACAACGCGTACCCGCTCACAACAGATGCAATGGGCCGGCCGGGCACACCGATCGGTCCATTGCTGTACAACGCGTATTTCGGGATACAACGCGTACCCGCACACATCATATGCAATGGGCCGGCCGGGCACACCGATCGGTCCATTGCTGTACAACGCGTACCCGCTCACAACAGATGCAATGGGCTGGCCGGACACACCGATCGGTCCATTGCTGTACAACGCGTATTTCGGGATACAGCGCGTACCCGCACACATCATATGCAATGGGCCGGCCGGGCACACCGATCGGTCCATTGCTGTACAACCCGTATTTCGGGATGCAACGCGTACCCGCACACATCATATGCAATGGGCCGGCCAGGCACACCGATCGGTCCATTGCTGTACAACGCGTATTTTGGGATACAACGCGTACCCGCACACATCATATGCAATGGGCCGGCCGGGCACACCGATCGGTCCATTGCTGTACAACGCGTACCTGTACAGGTCAGTCGCATATGTCACCATGCTTGTCACTGGTGAACGTATGCCAGCCACATATACCTGCCAGAGACCCAGGGGCACACCTACATCACCACACCCAGTCCACACTGTTCCCTGAGGCATGTAAGGCTGTATTTCCTTCTCTGTGTATGGGGGCTAACATGTGGTTTCTGTGGTGGCACTTGTGGGCAGCCACACCCAGGCTGTGCATGTGTTCATGGGGACAGGGTCCTTGGTGTGTTGTGAACATGACCACTGTGATGTGCAACAGTTCATTTTGGAGCATGTGGCATGGTCACATTTCCAGGTTGTGTATGTGTATGACATGTCACATACCCCCAGAGTCCCATGTGGGAAGGCATGTACGTCACAGTATGACCCATTGCCACAATAGTGATGTCCCTCCACAGTCTGTGTGCATGTTGTGTTTCTGATGTCACTGATTCCATGTGCACGATGGGAGACAGTCTCCACATCAACGTTGTTTGTGCATGGACTTTGATGTTGTGCGTCACTGGCGTCCATGTCTGTCCTGCGGATGCAACAGGGGCCACTACCTGTGGGAGTCATGTTTGTTTTTCTGACATGTACATGATATGCCATGTCATGCCAGTGTCCATGTGGCAAGACAGGGTCACTGGGAATCTACCTGTCAATGATCTGTGATGCCTGTGGTGCATCTGTCCAGACATGTCACTGTGGTGTGTGTGGAACGTGACAGCAGTAAATGGGTACTGTGACACAGCCTAATGGTTTCCCATAGCACAACCTGGTACCTGTTGTGCACACATGTTGTACTGAGAAGTTAGATGATGGCCATGTAGGTGCGAGTTATGTCCGACAGAACGGCACACACATCAAGTACTTGTGTCACGTAATGATGTATCATGTGAAATTGAGTATGGTGAATGGCACATATGTGGGGTGACTGACAATCTTTCTTCCTTCAACCTATGCACTGCAGGGCTCCAGCTGTCCATAGACCATTCCCTGACCTGGCAACAATGGTGGAACGTGACAGCATCCAACGGTACCGCTTCACCAGGCAGCTGATTGAGGATTTGGCAGTGCGCTTGGCACCACATTTGCACCCTGGCCGGACGTACCCTACGGCGCTGACCACCAAGGTGAAGGTAATGGCAGCCCTACACTTCTTTGCCACCGGTACCTTTCAACACACTGTTGCGACTGCCGGTGGGATGTCACAGACTATGTTCAGCCGTGTGCTACGCGATGTTTTGGAGGCAATGTTGAGATGCCTGAACCAGTACATCTATTTCCCAACACGTCAACAACTCACTGACGCCAAGAGTGACTTCTATGCCCTGGGGAGGATGCCACATGTCATTGGCTCCATTGATGGGACACATGTGGCTTTGAAACCACCACAGGCACATGACCAGGCATACCGGAACCGTAAACATTACCATTCGATCAATGCTCTGGTGGTATGTTTAGCAGATATGAGCATCACACATGTGGGCGCCCATTTGCCTGGTTTAGCGCACGATGCCTACGTGATGAGGAGTAGTCGTATCCTGAGGATGATGCACAGATGCAGAACCAGCGTACCTGGCTTGTCGGTGTGTACTGACTTGGTGCCATTGTGTATGTTCTGATCTGTAGTATTCCACCCACTTTTCCAAATCATCTAATGTGCGCTTGTCTGTCCATAGGTGACTCCGGATACCCCAACATGCCGTGGTTGCTGACACCCCTCAGGAACCCTGTGACACCAGTCCAGATGCGCTACAATGAGGCACATGGTCGGACCAGGAGAGTGATAGAGCGGACCTTTGGTCTCCTGAAGAGCCGCTTCCGCTGCCTGGACAAGACAGGTGGGGCCCTCCCATATGCCCCAGCAAAGGTGTGCAAGATTGTCATCATCTGCTGCATGCTACATAACCTGGCAGTGCGGAAGGAGTTGCCTCTCATCCTGGATGACGATGACCAACGTCCGCCACCTGTGGAGGATCCTGGCCTGGACCACGATGCCAGTGATGATGATGATGATGGTGATGTCCGCACACAGCTCATCACCAACTTCTTCAGCTGAATGTGAGTATCCAGGGAGATGTAATGTGAATGACGTGAGTTTGCATGATATGTGTGGGTGGTGCTCTGGTGCTGTTTGAGTGTGGCCATGTGCTACTTGACTGGATGCGTGCAGCAATGTGTCCTTCCAGGTAGTCTGAACTCCCCAACATTTTTGATATGCTAACTTGGTTTTGTGTAGTTGTCTTGTGACATGTATTGGGCATGAGTATTGCAGTACTGTCCTGTTCTACAGTGATTTTAACTGTGTGTCATGTCTGTCCTTCACAGGGTGCTTACTGAGTACTTTGGTCAACTTGGATCCCCCGACACCATGATTCAGCTTTCAGGGTGGCAGCAGTAGTTGGCCTACAAGTGATGTGCCACACACCCCTGGACTTCATATATTCTGCACTTGTTGACTGTGTGGCCACTGCCACGTGGGTAAACCTTGCATTTGTAGTGGAAACAACATGTTGCAAATGTGTAATAAACCTGTGCTTCGCTTTGGGATGTGCGTTGTCTGTGGTCACACATCTGACTGACATTTGCTTACTGCACCTGTGGGCTAGTTGACACAGACTCTGAATAGGTGTGGTGTCTGTGCATTCCACTGTATTTCCTGGCAACATTACTGTGGGCGATGAGTCCGATGGCCCTGGTGTCTGTGTTGTGTAGCCCTAGTGGTGTGTCTCCCTCATATGTGTCACGTCACCATGACTCACACGACGGTGTTGTACTTGCTGTAGCAGTTAGCATACACAGTGTAATTTAGCAGAACATCATCACCATAACAGTATCCACATTTGAATAGCAACAGTGGCAAGTATGGTGTACTAGTGATTTTATTTACAGAAATGTGTGTGTGTGTAGTGCACAGGATGGTGGGTGCTGTACATTGGGATTGTGATCCAAAGTTCCCAGATGAGTTGGAAGTCTTGGTAGCAGAAATGTCCTGAGTGAAGTCCACAGTCATATGATACATTAGTCCAACTTGAACTCCCCATGTCATGTGGGAAAGTAGTGTTGCATTCGACAGGGTGAAACGTTTGCCCACAAAGGAGAATTTCCGGAACAGGTGTTGGCTTCGGGGGGATGTACGTGGCCATCAACCTCTCAGTTTTCCTTCCTCGGACGACCCCTCTTCTTTGGGGGGGACCCTCATGTGCAGGCTGCGGCGGTGCAGGGGACTATCTGCCAGAGTCCTCCTCCCTCCCTGTGGCGGTGTCAGTTGTTGCAGCACCAGATGTTGTGGGCACACAGGGAGGTGTGGCCATGTTGGTGCTAATCTGGCGGAGGCATGTCAATATGTCCCTCTGCACCACTGTGAGTTCTTGCAATGTGTCCCACTTGGACTCCATGCCCGACATGTGTGTCTCCACACGGGCCATGTGTGTCTCCACACGGGCCATGTGGGGGTCCAAGCGGGCATGATGGGCAGTCTGCTGCTGTTGTATGTCCTTGAGGATCCCCACGACCTGTCTGACCTCTCCTGTGCTATCCTGGTACGCATCAGCGATGCGTGCCAGTTGTGGGTCATCATGCAGTGCAGACCCCTCTGCAAGCAGCGACCTATGTCTACCACCCCTCCCACCACCCCTGGTGACACGTGCAGGACCTGCGGTGGCACGCACAGGTGACCCGAGGCCCACTTGGGGGTTGTTAGTGGTGTTGTAATCCGTTGCTCCACGGTGGGCCTGGGGCCCTGTGCTGTTGTCAGCGGTGGTCCTTGGTCTGTCCGTGTCGGCGGGGGTGGTCTGTATGTTGGCAGTTGTTGGAGGGGAGGGTGCAGGGGGTGCAGATGTTGGTCCAGCTGGTGCTGCATGATGACTCACACCGGAGGGGCCAGGTAGGTCTTCGCCATCCGAGGAGGGCAGAGGCTGTTCCACACCAGTGAGCTCTGTGTCCCCCGGAGCCTGGGACAGGGACTCCTCCTCGCCTGCTGCTGTGTCCCCATCATCGTCACCTGTATTTGGAAGAGACACACATTGTATGTAATGTTTCTACAGACATTAATGGTTCACACACCCGACAGTTGTGACTGTACCTCTGGATGCGGGCATGTACATTGCATTGTCCTAAGTTGTCACAGTAAGAGGTTGATATTGGTGTAGCACATTGTCATGCATACCTGGGGAATTTCAATATGAATGTTGAGGTGTGTGCATGGCCAGCATTGGTTGTATTTGGTGGACATCCGGCCATCCTTCTCCACCTGGCCCAGTTATCCTACCATGAAGCATGCCACCCTTGCAGTGGGTTCAGGTTGGCTTTCAGGATGTCAGGCAGTGGTGTTGTGCTGTTTGTTGGTGCACAGTTCCCAGCAGGGCCTTGTGCTCCCCACAGCAGTAGCCAGTGTCAGCCATCTTGTCAGTCCTTGTCCACTCCCTGTGATGTGAGCATGGTTCAGAGTGGTGTTGATGGGCCAATTGTGAGGGTGAGCAGTATCTGTGACTCCAACTCCCATCATGCTATTGCCTACACCCCCCTTCCCAGCATGCCCGTACTTCCTTCCTTTGAACTCTGCTTCCCTGTGGGCTAGTGTGCCTGTGCTGACAGGAAGGCTGACAGTGTTGTCCTTGCGTTTGTTTGGCTACAACTCCCAGGTGTGTCCCTGTGCTTCACACAGCATTACCCAGGGTGGTGGTTCTTTGTGGGATCTTCATTTGGTATGTGAGGCATTGCATTCTCCCAGGTGGGTTATGTGGAGTTTGTGTTGAGGGGGTGTGTGAGGTGAGCTGCTTGTAACTATGGTCAGTGCTGTGAGTCCTCCTTCCCAGCCAGCCAGATATCCCACCATGCAACGTGCTTGCATTTCAGAGAGTGCAAGTTGGCTTTCAGGATGTCAGGCAGTGGTGTTGTGCTGTTTGTTGGTGCACAGTTCCCAGCAGGGCCTTGTGCTCCCCACAGCAGTAGCCAGTGTCAGCCATCTTGTCAGTCCTTATCCACTTCCTGTGATGTGAGCATGGTTCAGAGTGGTGTTGATGGGCCAATTTTGAGGGTGAGCAGTATCTGTGACTCCAACTCCCATCATGCTATTGCCTACACCCCCTTCCCAGCATGCCCGTACTTCCTTCCTTTGGACTCTGCTTCCCTGTGGGGTAGTGTGCCTGTGCTGACAGGAAGGCTGACAGTGTTGTCCTTGCGTTTGTTTGGCTACAACTCCCAGGTGTGTCCCTGTGCTTCACACAGCATTACCCAGGGTGGTGGTTCTTTGTGGGATCTTCATTTGGTATGTGAGGCATTGCATTCTCCCAGGTGGGTTATGTGGAGTTTGTGTTGAGGGGGTGTGTGAGGTGAGCTGCTTGTAACTATGGTCAGTGCTGTGAGTCCTCCTTCCCAGCCAGCCAGATATCCCTCCACGCAACGTGCTTGCATTGCAGAGAGTGCAAGTTGGCTTTCAGGATGTCAGGCAGTGGTGTTGTGCTGTTTGTTGGTGCACAGTTCCCAGCAGGGCCTTGTGCTCCCCACAGCAGTAGCCAGTGTCAGCCATCTTGTCAGTCCTTATCCACTCCCTGTGATGTGAGCAAGGTTCAGAGTGGTGTTGATGGGCCAATTGTGAGGGTGAGCAGTATCTGTGACTCCAACTCCCATCATGCTATTGCCTACACCCCCCTTCCCAGCATGCCCGTACTTCCTTCCTTTGGACTCTGCTTCCCTGTGGGGTAGTGTGCCTGTGCTGACAGGAAGGCTGACAGTGTTGTCCTTGCGTTTGTTTGGCTACAACACCCAGGTGTGTCCCTGTGCTTCACACAGCATTACCCAGGGTGGTGGTTCTTTGTGGGATCTTCATTTGGTATGTGAGGCATTGCATTCTCCCATGTGGGTTATGTGGAGTTTGTGTTGAGGGGGTGTGTGAGGTGAGCTGCTTGTAACTATGGTCAGTGCGGTGAGTCCTCCTTCCCAGCCAGCCAGATATCCCACCATGCAACGTGCTTGCATTGCAGAGAGTGCAAGTTGGCTTTCAGGATGTCAGGCAGTGGTGTTGTGCTGTTTGTTGGTGCACAGTTCCCAGCAGGGCCTTGTGCTCCCCACAGCAGTAGCCAGTGTCAGCCATCTTGTCAGTCCTTATCCACTCCCTGTGATGTGAGCATGGTTCAGAGTGGTGTTGATGGGCCAATTGTGAGGGTGAGCAGTATCTGTGACTACAACTCCCATCATGCTATTGGCTACACTAACTTCACCAGCATACACAGAATTCCTTCATTTAAGTGAGCTTCCCTGTGAGGTGGTGTTCTAGTGGTGGCAAAATATCAGGCAGTGTATGTTGGTTATATTTGTGCCACTGCCTTGCTCTATTTGTTGTTAGGTTTGTACATGTCATGACACAGTTACCTATCACTATGAGATGGCATGTATTGTGTTTATCTAACTGACATACACATCTTGGGATGATTATCTTTTGGTTGCTGTTGATTTGCTAGGGGTGGATGGTTTGACTGTCCCCTTGACAGTGATGTGTGTGTATTGGCACACAATATTGTGTATATTAGTTGTGTACTCACCAGGCTCTGGGATGTCTGTTAGTCCATATACGCTCACTGGTGGTAGGATGGACCGCACCTTCTCCTCCCAGGGCCTGAGGTATACTGGCTTTGCAGGAGGGCCACTGCCGGTGTGCTGGCTCAGGAGGTAATCCTTCTTGAGTAGGTCTCTGACCCTCCTGCGCACATCATACCACCTGTTCTGGATGTCTTCCTTTGTGCGCAAACATGGTGATTGTGCGTTCACCCTGTCGACGATCCTCGCCCACATCTTGGTTTTCTGTGACATGGGGGTCTGTTGGACCAATGTGCCAAACAACTTTGGCTCTACCCTCAGGATCTCGTCTACCATGACTTCCAATTCACTATCTAGGAACTTTGGATTCTTTTTTAGGGGCATGGTGATGGGTGGTGGTGGTGGTGATTGATGTGTGTGTGTGCAAGTGAGGGTGTGTGTGTGTAGGTTTTGCTGTGTGTGTGTGAGGGTGCTATTTGTTGAGGTGCTAATGGTGTGTGGCTTTTGTGTTGGATGAGCTGTGTGTGTGTCTGTGTTTGCTGTGTGATGGTGTTCTGTGCTGGCAGGTGTTGGAACCGGGGTTACCGAGTCCGACACGGTAGCATGGCGTGAAGCGGGGAAGGCACGCGAAGGCAATGTGTAAGGCAGTTGTGCAGCACACTCTTACTCTGACTCAGAAATGCGAACGCAATAACATGACACCACACCAGGCTTTTGTATTTAAAATCAAGATCTTTTATAAATAAATTAAGTTGGCATTAGATGAGGCAGATTAATTCAGATCTACATTCAAATTCATTGCATTACTCAATTGGTGCACATTTTAAATAAAGCATCATAGCTCATCAACATTGTAGGCCACTAAGAGGCCGCAGGAATTATCTCCTACACGTAGCACTTAATAATGATCTCAAGGTACGTTAATAAAACAGGGGCCTAGACATGCAGTTCACTTTAGCATATTCAATTACTTAAAAGAAGGCTTTTCACTTTACATTTAAATAGGCCTGCATTAATCTAGGCGCGCCCACATTCAGTACAGTGGGCGTCGCAATTCCAGTACACCTGTAACATAAAACACTTCAACTAAATTCAATTAAATACTTTCCCCCTGTGGTAAAAGACTTCGCAGTTAAAAGCATGGCCTAGGCAGTAATTACAATAGGCATCTGCAATAAGTTATTAAATACTACAGGGAACCCCTCGACATGTCCAGTATCCTGGGGCTTCTATGACCCTTAGGGGTTAACTCTAGGCTAGGCCCACTCCTCTCCGGGGCCTCGCCTCATGGAGAAAGTTATACAATTACTTATGGGGCTAATGGTGGCCCCCGGCCCCCAGTGGCGTTTTGTGGGCCCTAGGGGCCTCCTGGGCTCACCTGTGGTGTTGGTCGTTGGTCGCGCTTCATGGCGACTGGCACTCCCCCAGGCCCGGCCCGTGTTCTGGAGGGCGGGGCCCGGTAGGGGTATCTCGGCCTTCAGGCCGGACTAGCTGGACGTTGCGGGGGCCGGTATCACCTTACTCCGGCCCCCGGGATCAAGGTATGCCGGTGGGGACATTGCGGGGGCTGGGATCTCACTCCTCCAGCCCCCGGGATCAAGGTAGGGTAAGGTTGGCGGGCTCAGGGTCGCAGGGGAAGGGAGCGGGAGCCGGCAGTCCTCTCCGGCCGGCTCCCCGTCTCCCTCTGCACTGCCAGGGCTCTTCCCGGGCTTCCGTCGGCGCTGGGGGCGTGACCGGGGCCGGCGCCCAATCGTTGCGCGGCCTTCCTGGGTCACGCCCGGCGACCCCGGTTGCTCGGCAACGGCGTCTGCGGGGCCTGGAGGCCTCGCTGGTGATCGCGCTGGCGATTTCTTGGGCCGCGACGGCGGCGGTGGCAATTCTTCGGCCGCGACGGCGCCGGGGGCAATTCTTTGGCCGTGACGGCGGCGGAGACAATTCTTTGGCCGCGACGGCGGCAGGGGCAATTCTTTGGCCGCGACGGCGGTGGAGACAATTCTTCGGAGGCTTCGGTGAGGGCGCGGACGGCGCACCTCACCAAACACACCTGAGGGGCTTCCCTCACCTCAGCGCTTCCTCCGGTGAGGGCGCGACGGCGCACCTCACCACACGGTGCCTCTTCTCAGGCGGCGGCGGCGATCTCCTCACAAGGTCAGTGACCTGAGGGGCGACAGAACGCAGGGGGCATCAGCAGCCTGTGGGCAGGGCTGACTGGCAACGTACTTGGGGGCAGCCCAGCAACAGGCAGACATGAATAGGGGGTGAAGGTCTAGCGCTTCAGGGTACGGCGCTTTACCTGGTGATCCCCAGTTGGGCAGTTTAGGCTTTAGGCCTGGCTGGACGGTCAGGCCTCCTCAAGTTAAGGTGTCTTGCGACTGCTCCAGATTGGTTGCTTCTTAGGCGCTTCTTGTTAGGAGTTTCTTGTCAGAAGTTCCTTATTATAAGTTTCTTGTCAAAGTTTCTTGACAGAAGTTTCTTCTTATGAGGGGGGGGAATGAGTTGGTGGTCTCGGAGTGCTTGATGTTCCTCCCTGCACGCTGAAGGTGGTTCCCTGGGTCCCCTCACACTGGGCAAGGTCAGTGGGTGGTGGGCGTTCCTCAGCTATCTTACTCCATCAGGGCCTCAGCCCTGTCAGCAGCAGTAGTGTAGGTCTCCCCCCTAGGCCCTAAAGCCTATACTCCGGCGGAGGTTCTCCCAGGTTCAGTGGTGCCTCATCAACTGACTAAACCCAACTGACTAAAAGTTTTCCCTCCAAGCCTTTTATACTCCTAGGTCAGGTGACTCTCCCAAAGGTGGCAAAACATAACTCCTCCCACAGCCCGGAAGGTTCTGGAACCTTCTACATGCCTGGCTATGTGGCCCAGAGGCGGGGACGGAATGGATACTGTATCCCTATGTCCCAGCCTGACCCTGGCTACTAGTGTGTATGCGTGTAAGGCCCCTCTGCAGTAGCAGGGACCTGTGGCAGCCATCTTGAGTGAGTTTCATACATGGTAAAACGGCTAGGGGAAAAACGAAAAATTTCTGGGAAAAAGGGCCAAGTCCAACAGCAGGTCAGTGGGATTTGCAAAGGATCATGGTAGGGATTTGTGGGCTTTATGTAGATGGAGTTGGGGGTGTGTCCTTGTTCCATTTTTTCCACCCCCTGTATTTATTGGCTTTGTCATTGCTTGTTTGGCCCTTTTTTTTTTTATTTTTTTCATTTGTGATAATTGTGCATGTAGGAGTCGTTCTTCTGACCGAGTAGGACGTTGCAGTTGTCTCGTGCGCGCCTCTCTGAGTCGTTCCCGCTGTGTTTCAGCTCAGTTTCATATGCGGCGTACGCGTCGGTCGCGGAGTATTGTGTTTGTTCGGCTGGGTTTGTTATGCGTGTCGGTCGTACGGCTTGGGCTCCGTACGAATCGGTCTGTATTTGCACCCATTGCATCGTACTGCGCGGGTCGGAGTTCACAGGTACGTTTCGTTCGGGTTATTTCCTGATGCGTGTCGGTCGGTTCAATTCGCGTGGTTTCCCGGCCGGATAGCTTGTTTCCGGCCGGGTCGGTCGTTCGCCTTGCGTTCCGTGCGAGTCGGTCGTGATTCCCATGCATTTAATTGTACTTCCCAGGTTGGGCAACGCCGGTACGTGTCGGTCGGACTATAATCCCGTACCGAGTCGGTCGGTATTTTTTCCGGCCCGAATCGGATTCGGCCCCTAAACATATATAATTTACTATTCCCACTCCAGTTAGGATTAAATCATGGAAGGTCCTGGACACTGAACATATATAATGTACTATTCCTACTCCAGTTAGTATTAAATCAGGGAAGGTGCTGGACACTAAACATATATAATTTACTATTCCCACTCCAATTAATATTAAATCAGGGAAGGTGCTGGACACTAAACATATATAATTTACTATTCCCACTCCAGTTAGTATTAAATCAAGGAAGGTGCTGGACACTAAGGATATATAATTTACTATTCCCACTCCATTTAGTATTAAATCAGGGAAGGTCCTGGACACTAAACATATATAATGTACTATTCCTACTCCAGTTAGGGGTCGATTCCGATCCCGGTCGGAGGCGCACCTAATACCATTCAGCCGGGAAAAAAGCCAGGCGAATGCCTGTTTCCCGACCGATTCGCACATACGTCCGAACGAGCAAGTACGATGCGCACAACTGCCCAAATCCCGACCCAGTCGTACTCACCCAATACAGGACCTGTTCTCCGACCGAGGCGGATCCGGAAACGCAGAATCGAGTCGCACGGAAGCCAAAATGCAGCCCCGTCCGGCCGGACAAGTACGATGCGCCCTCCGTCCGCGCCGAACCCGTCGCTACGCACGCCACGTCAAAGCATCCGGGAGAGGCGCACATAAGCTCCGATTCGCGCCACAAGACGATCCACGGCTACGAGACGAACACGCTAGCGACGAGGACGAGGCGAAGCAAAGAGAAAGACAAACGAGACGAACCAACCATGAATCCCATCGTGTCGATCCTACCAATATTCTACATCTATTACCGGAACTGGCACGGACGCGTACGACGCAGAAGGTAAGTCAGACACCCACCACACAAACAAACCACACGTACCCGACATATCACACACACACATAGGGATGCAGAAATTACTTACACCAGCACCAGCAGCACCATAGGGGCGGGATGGCTATCACCAATGCCACATATACACATAGGGGCCTGGATGCCAACCACTAACACCACCCCTACCCAGGGGGTGCTAGATGCTTGTCACTACTACCACCTCTACCCATGGGGGCTGGATGCCTACCACCACTACCACCCCTACTCAGGGGTGCCAGATGCCTACCACTACCACCACCCCTACCCAGGGGGTGCTAGATGCCTACCCCTACCACCACCCCTACCCAGGGGGTGCTAGATGCCTGTCACTACTACCACCCCTAACCATGGGGGGCAGGATGCCTGTCACTACCACCACCCCTACCCAGGGGGTGCCAGATGCCTGTCACTACTACCACCTCTACCCATGGGGGGCTGGATGCCTACCACCACTACCACCCCTACTCAGGGGGTGCCAGATGCCTACCACTACCACCAACCCTATCCAGGGGGTGCTAGATGCCTACCCCTACCACCACCCCTACCCAGGGGGTGCTATATGCCTGTCACTACTAACACCCCTACCCATGGGGGGCAGGATGCCTGTCACTACCACCACCCCTACCCAGGGGGTGCCAGATGCCTACCACTACTACCACCCATACCCATGGGGGGCAGGATGCCTGTCACCACTACCACTTCTACCCATGGGGGGCTGGATGCCTACCACCACTACCACCCCTACTCAGGGGGTGCCAGATGCCTACCACTACCACCACCCCTACCCAGGGGGTGCCAGATGCCTACCACTACTACCACCCCTACCCATGGGGGGCAGGATGCCTGTCACTACTACCACCTCTACCCATGGGGGGCTGGATGCCTACCACCACTACCACCCCTATTCAGGGGGTGCCAGATGCCTACCACTACCACCACCTCTACCCAGGGGGTGCTAGATGCCTGTCACTACTACCACCTCTACCCAGGGGGTGCAGGATGCCTCTCACTACTACCACCTCTACCCATGGGGGGCTGGATGCCTACCACCACTACCACCCCTACTCAGGGGGTGTCAGATGCCTACCACTACCACCACCCCTACCCAGGGGGTGCTAGATGCCTACCCCTACCATCACCCCTACCCAGGGGGTGCTAGATGCCTGTCACTACTACCACCTCCACCCAGGGGTTGCTGGATGCCTGTCACTACTACCACCTCTACCCATGGGGGGCTGGATGCCTACCACCACTACCACCCCTACCCAGGGGGTGCCAGATGCCTACCACTACCACCACCCTTACCCAGGGGGTGCCAGATGTCTGACACTACTACCACCTCCACCCAGGGGTTGCTGGATGCCTGTCACTACTACCACCTCTACCAATGGGGGGCTGGATGCCTACCACCACTACCACCCCTACCCAGGTTGTGCCAGATGCCTACCACTACCACCACCCCTACCCAGGGGGTGCCAGATGCCTGTCACTACTACCACCCCTACCCATGGGGGGCAGGATGCCTGTCACTACTACCACCTCTACCCATGGGGGGCTGGCTGTCTACCACCACTACCACCCCTACTCAGGGGGTACCAGATGCCTACCACTACCACCACCCCTACCCAGGGGGTGCTAGATGCCTACCCCTACCATCACTCCTACCCAGGGGGTGCTAGATGCCTGTCACTACTACCACCTCCACCCAGGGGTTGCTGGATGCCTGTCACTACTACCACCTCTACCCATGGGGGGCTGGATGCCTACCACCCCTACCCAGGGGGTGCCAGATGCCTACCACTACCACCACCCCTACCCAGGGGGTGCCAGATGCCTGTCACTACTACCACCTCTACCCAGGGGGTGCTGGATGCCTGTCACTACTACCACCTCTACCCATGGGGTGCCAGATGCCTACCACTACCACCACCCCTACCCAGGGGGTGCCAGATGCCTGTCACTACTACCACCTCTACCCAGGGGGTGCTGGATGCCTGTCACTACTACCACCTCTACCCATGGGGTGCCAGATGCCTACCACTACCACCACCCCTACCCAGGGGGTGCTAGATGCCTACCCCTACCACCACCCCTACCCAGGGGGTGCTAGATGCCTGTCACTACTACCACCCCTACCCATGGGGGATAGGATGCCTGTCACTACCACCACCCCTACCCAGGGGGTGCCAGATGCCTACCACTACTACCACCCCTACCCATGGGGGGCAGGATGCCTGTCACTACTACCACCTCTACCCATGGGGGCTGGATGCCTACCACCATTACCACCCCTACTCAGGGGTGCCAGATGCCTACCACTACCACCACCCCTACCCAGGGGGTGCTAGATGCCTGTCACTACTACCACCTCTACCCATGGGGGGCTGGATGCCTACCACCACTACCACCCCTACTCAGGGGGTGCCAGATGCCTACCACTACCACCACCCCTACCCAGGGGGTGCTAGATGCCTACCCCTACCATCACCCCTACCCAGGGGGTGCTAGATGCCTGTCACTACTACCACCTCCACCCAGGGGTTGATGGATGCCTGTCACTACTACCACCTCTACCCATGGGGGGCTGGATGCCTACCACCACTCCACCCCTACCCAGGGGGTGCCAGATGCCTACCACTACCACCACCCCTACCCAGGGGGTGCCAGATGCCTACCACTACCACCACCCCTACCCAGGGGGTGCTAGATGCCTACCCCTACCACCACCCCTACCCAGGGGGTGCTAGATGCCTGTCACTACTACCACCCGGACCCATGGGGGGCAGGATGCCTGTCACTACCACCACCCCTACCCAGGGGGTGCCAGATGCCTACCACTACTACCACCCCTACCCATGGGGGGCAGGATGCCTGTCACTACTACCACATCTACCCATGTGGGGCTGGATGCCTACCACCACTACCACCCCTACTCAAGGGGTGCCAGATGCCTACCACTACCACCACCCCTACCCAGGGGGTGCTAGATGCCTACCCCTACCATCAACACTACCCAGGGGGTGCTAGATGCCTGTCACTACTACCACCTCCACCCAGGGGTTGCTGGATGCCTGTCACTACTACCACCTCTACCCATGGGGGGCTGGATGCCTCCCACCACTACCACCCCTACCCAGGGGGTGCCAGATGCCTACCACTACCACCACCCCTACCCAGGGGGTGCCAGATGCCTGTCACTACTACCACCTCTACCCAGAGGGTGCTGGATGCCTGTCACTACTACCACCTCTACCCATGGGGTGCCAGATGCCTACCACTACCACCACCCCTACCCAGGGGTGCCAGATGCCTGTCACTACTACCACCTCTACCCAGGGGGTGCTGGATGCCTGTCACTACTACCACCTCTACCCATGGGGTGCCAGATGCCTACCACTACCACCACCCCTACCCAGTGGGTGCTAGATGCCTACCCCTACCACCACCCCTACCCAGGGGGTGCTAGATGCCTGTCACTACTGCCACCCCTACCCATGGGGGGCAGGATGCCTGTCACTACCACCACCCCTACCCAGGGGGTGCCAGATGCCTACCACTACTACCACCCCTACCCATGGGGGCAGGATGCCTGTCACTACTACCACCTCTACCCATGGGGGCTGGATGCATACCACCACTACCACCCCTATTCAGGGGGTGCCAGATGCCTACCACTACCACCACCCCTACCCAGGGGTGCCAGATGCCTACCACAACTACCACCCCTACCCATGGGGGGCAGGATGCCTGTCACTACTACCACCTCTACCCATGGGGTGCCAGATGCCTACCACTACCACCACCCCTACCCAGGGGGTGCTAGATGCCTACCCCTACCACCCCCCTACCCATGGGGGGCAGGATGCCTACCACCAACAACATCCCCACTCATAGGATGGGTAATGCATGACACAACAAGCACACACCAACATAAGGAATACAACAAAAAGACATCCCCCCCAACACCATGACAAGCGTGTGTAGACTGTGTCAAATGCCTACAACACTGAACATGACTTTGAACATACAATGTGACCCCCTATCACATGTGTCACACATAAATGTGTGTGGCCCCCACAATGCAAGCAGACCATGACCACTGTGGCAATGGGGCCAAACCCCATCATTACAGTGACCAAAAGGTAAGTGTGGGGTCCATAGCTGAAGCACATTTTGAACATTGTGGCAATGGGGTCCAACCCCCATCATCACTGTGACCAAAAGGTAAGTGTGGGGTCCATAGCTGAAGCACATCTTGAACATTGTGGCAATGGGGTCTAAACCCCCATCATCACAGTGACCAAAAGGTAAGTGTGGGGTCCATAGCTGAAGCACATTTTGAACATTGTGGCAATGGGGTCTAAACCCCCATCATCACAGTGACCAAAATGTAAGTGTGGGGCCCATAGCTGAAGCACATTTTGAACATTGTGGCAATGGGGTCTAAAAATCATCACAGTGACCAAAATGTAAGTGTGGGGCCCATAGCTGAAGCACATCTTGAACATTGTGGCAATGGGGTCTAAACCCCCATCATCACAGTGACCAAAAGGTAAGTGTGGGGTCCATAGCTGAAGCACATTTTGAACATTGTGGCAATGGGGTCTAAACCCCCATCATCACAGTGACCAAAATGTAAGTGTTGACATTGAAAAAGCTGCAACTGCCAAACTGGATGGATGATTCCTGGTCACAGAACAACAAACACATCAGTGGCAAAGTAGTGCTTGTGTCCCATAGCAACATAGATTGGGGGAGGCAAACAGTGCAGTGCAAATAAGACATACCTTTGGCCATGTGCAGACAAACATCACCCATGGGGGCTGACACTGTCAACATCCATCAATGACACAATGACAGAAGTGACCATCATAATGCAGACCCACATATTTGCACCAATGGGCACACAAATGGAGATACCCTGTGGAGACTGTAGATGTGAGGTGAACAAATAACATACCATGGCAGCAATGGGACACACAAACAATGATCATTGTGCTGACTGATGACCTAGGAGTCCCAGGGACAGCAGGTGAAACCCACCAAACAACATACAGCCAATGGCACACTAAAGATATGCCAATGCAGTGGTGCAGATGCACAAACACAAACAGGCAGACCCACACTGCACATCAAACACAACAGGTGAGGGGGGGTGCCAGTGTCCCCAGGCAACCACACAACACATGATGAGGCCTGAATACCAATTACACAGATGCACATACAGTGCCACACAAAAGTAACTCATGGATCCAAATCCCTATGTGGGCAATCAGGCATTGTTAGATGAGAGGGAGCACAAATTACACATGTCACACAAGCTTGTAGGAACAGCAACTAACACAGCAAGAGACAGACCCACCACAGCACTACCCCCAGGGACCCCATATTGTGCTGACACTAGCCTGCATGATAATCCCACTGTGATGACAATGTTAGATGTCGTTCACACTGTGAACGCCAGCCATGTGTCCTGAGCAACTAACTACCATCACACCTACACAAGCTCCAATTAATCAGCACGGCCTGCCAGCCAAGGCCAATATGGAGGTAGGGGTCTGGCCGTGCAACAACTCACTTTTGCACACACTTAACACCACACACCCTGATCTCCACCAATGTGCAGCAGTGAAGCTCACATGGACTGGTGACATTGCACATGCACCCATGACAATACCAGGGGTGGTGGTGGGGACTAAGGTGCAGAAACCCATCACACATGGCCAGTCAACAAGACTCGTCAATGTCTGACACACAGCACAGTATGCCGTACATGGGCATGATGTGAAATCCACCACAATCAATGGGATCCTGGCCATAGTCACACACCAATGAAGAAGCCAAGGTGACACACGAAGAACACACGTACACAACTACCAACATTGCAGCTCTGACCCTGAGCAGTGGCAGCAGTCACACACACAACGTGTCACAATCACTGAAAGCTAACACAAACTGTAAATCACATGACTCGTGTAAACAACAAGTGCCAAGGGGAATCCTGAATGTGTCCCATCTGCGTTTGCCCACATCCTCAGCACTGACAACAAAGACAACCTGGGATGACAACCTCATGAACAATAGTTTGCCATGCACCCACATCACAGAGAAACCAGGTCCAAGATGCTGGATGAACACAGAACAACTCAGCAAGCATCACAAACAGGAACATCCCTAGGGACACAGCCTGTGTAGGAAAAGGGAAGGGAACACGCACAGACATGCTTACACAACACAGGCCCACGCAATGTCAACAGATTACACACTGCCATGAGGGCACTCCACTCCTGTGGAAGGTCCGCTGTGCCAAACCTTGTCTGTGCACGACCCAAACATGTCAGCAGAACACTCCGTCAGTGAGTCAACTACCACAATACACAGAAGGCTCTGCTCACATCAGCCTGGGTGCGGGAGTGTCACGTCAGTCATCTGCACACACACCAAACACGTGTCAAGCAAGTTGCACTGTATATACAGATGAGTCCTTCGACATTGATGTGCAAAACTGCATGTCCAGTGGAGCTGGGCACACAGTCAGGGAAATCGGAACATTGAACAGTGGTAAGCCCACCAGATGTGCATCAGTGTAAGACAAAGATGTTCATTTACAAATGCAAAAAGGACATCCCTGTGTCAAATGCTGAACATTACACCCTCAGACTGTAGCAAAGGATGCCATAGATCCAGACTACAACAGGACACATATCCCATGGACCACATGGAGTCCATAACTGCAACACTTATTCGTCCTGATGTGAACACTATTACAACTGCACATGCAGGATGCTACTCATCCACATCATGTACATCAAAAGAAAACCCAAAAGTAAACAAAAAGGGGCTTTATTCAGCAAATGTCAGGGTAAACACGGAAGTCCAAAAGAAACTAAGGCCAATGGCCAGTCCAAAATCACAGTACCAACGGGGTGAGAAGTGACAACTGGTCACACATTGCTTGTCTGCACTGGTACGGTTGGGGGACATCCCCCTTGGATGGGCATACAAGGGGCAGGCCAGGCACCGCAGGGACAGGATCAGGGGATGGCAGAGTGAGGCAGTGAAGGGGTGGTGGTTGCAGGAGTGTCACCGGCAACTGCAGTGGAGGTGTCTGACTCAGGGGGGGCCGGTACCACTGTGGTACACAAGTCAGTTGGTGTGGGTGCTGCAACCACTGCAGTGGGCTGGACTGATGTAGTGGACTGGGTACCCACTGCAGTGCCCGAGTCAGACGTGGTGGTTGTGGACTCCACTGCAGTGCATGACTCCAAGGCAGTGGAAGGGTGGGCAGAAGAGGTGGGCAGGACAGAGGGGGGGACCCGGTCCCCACAACAGTGCCACTAACAGGCAGAGCGTCTGGGTTGGGGGTGGAAGAGCAAGTGGCAGGGGGAGGGGCCTAAGCAGTCTGGGGATGCGGTATCGGTGTGTGGGGGAACCTGGGGCAGGGTGTGGCGGGGAACCTGTGCAGTGGTGGCCTGGGGGATGGAGGAGAGAGACTGGGCGCTGGAGCTGCGTGGTGGTGGTGGTGGGGTCTTGCTCTTCCTGCTCCGGGGGGACTTCCTAATGGGCTCCTGTGTCTGCCTGCACCTGGGGGAGGGTGTCTGGGGGCGAGAGGCACTCCTCTCTGTGTGGGTGGACTTCCTCTTCCCCTGGTATGCTGGATCAGCAGGAATGGAGGGGAAGAGGCCGAGGTCACACAGGAAGATCTGCTGTGTAGGTGGGGTAGCAGGCGAGGCAAGGGAAGGGGTCTTGGAGGGAGAGGATTTGGAGGACTGCGGAGTGAATGTGGATGCCTGTGTGTGTGTTCCCTATCCCCTGTGTCTGTGGTATCAGTCCCCTGAGGATGCTTGTGTGCACGTCTTGCCTTACTCTTGGGTGTGTCTGTGCTGCTCGTGTCTGTGTGTTTGGGTGACTGTGCAGGTGTGCATGTGCTTTGGACAGGTAGGGGGGCAGGAAGTGTGGATGGGGCAGAGGTGGGAGGGGTGAGGGACTGTTGGAGGAGGGACACTGCTGCCGTCAGGGAGGAGTCCATGGACTTATTGCTCCTCTGTAGGGCAGACATACCCGTTGAGATGCCCTCCATGAACGACACCAGCTGTGTCAACAGAGTGGTGTGTGCATGGAGGACACTCAGCATTGCTGTCTGCCCTACATGGAGCTGCCGAAGGAGGTACACAGACTCCTCACTCAGGGCAGCAGGGGACACAGGGGCAGGGGGTGCGGTGCCTGGCACGAAGGAGACACGCTCCCGAGCACGGGAGCCTCCACGGACCTCAGGAATGGGAGCCAATGGGAGGGCGGTGGTGGTGGTGGTGGGGCCAGACAGACTAGCTGGCCTTTGGTGGCTGCTGAGACCCGCCTCCACAAGGGAGTCATCCTCCGAGCTGCTGTGGTCCCCAGCTGAGGTGGATGGTGCTGAGGACTCCTCGGTGTGGCTCCCTCGCCCTCCGTGCCACTGGGTCCCTCTGACCACTCGTCCGATGCTGACCCAGTCTGGCTCCGCTGCTCCTCCTGGTCCGTGGAGCTGTCCCCTCCTGTGGCCGTGGATGTATCTGCAAACAATTAG